>JAJKFL010000001.1:6077500-6400000 GCA_021186555.1 Reticulitermes speratus
TATGCAAACATTTAGTCAGTGAGTTTTAATCTTGATTTAATTCTTATAAGAAGAGGGTATATGTTATATTTACATGAAAATTATGATCATTTGTTGATTATTTGACCTATCACTGCTAAGTAAAGTCCATAGTGTGGGTGCCTCTTAACATTATATCTTCGGCAGTGTGTTGCTAACACTACCTCTAACATCCACTCTAATGTTACCTTCCCATCTCTGCCCAGATCTTCCATTTGGTTTCTTCTCATACAGTTTTCCAACCAGAATTTTGAACACATTTCCTGCTTCCCAAACTGATGTAAAATTAACACTTTGAAGACAAAAATTAATACATCATATACAAGGTGTTTCGGGAGGAATCTGCCATACTTTAGGAGAACATTCGTTGGGTCAATTTACACCAATATAACCCAACATACCTATATGCGAAGTTGAATGGTTTCAGAGATAATGATGCAAGAAGAGTGTGGTCTTCTTGTAGTTTGATGTACTGTACCTGTTTAACACGGTGTGTTATCCATACACTGCACAGGTCTGTTCTTTGGCCAATAGCCCCCAAGCTATACAGAGGCGAGTGTGCTATTAAAAGTACTTGGAACCCTAAGGATGCTGCTTAATGTCTTTATGTCACTCAGATGTCAATTAGATGTTAAGTACAGGCATTGACATTACAGGAATGACAAATTCCTCCTTGTTTTAATATGTATTTGGTAATCAATAAATTTATATCAGTTCTCATTCTTTAAAACTTATTGCACTGTTATTTCTGTAACTGTTCAACTTTGGATATAGGTATGTTTGGTTACATTGATATAATTTAACCCAACGAATGTTGTCCTGAAGCATGGAAGATTCCTCGTGGAACATCCTGTATAAAGATTTATTGCTTATCTTACAGGGAACACACACTTTTCCCATTAGAAAACCATCTGGTTAATGCTGTTAGGGAAATAATCACTGTTTCTTGCGAGAATCACATGGAATATGTAAATACACCATGTGGGTAGAATGCAGGGTTTTTTTTAATGTTAAATCTGGCAGTACATACAGTAACCAATGAGGTTTAGAAATTTAACTGTGAGAGATATGATGGCAACAATGGTAGTAGTAGTAATCCAATTTCATTTGCAGTCGCAGGTTGACTCGGCACGATTTGTGTCGTACATGTGTGAGCAGGTGCTGCCCCAGTTTGATGAAATCTCGTCTAATGAAGAAGGGGCTGATCCTCAGCTTGAGATACTTAAGTTGTTTGCTGAGTTGTGTACACACTGTGGAAGTCTGGAGAATTCTGAGTCCAGAGTAGAGAAGGTGTTTGAAAGGCTGATTGTAAGTAAAGTTGTATTTTTTGCAGAGCAAGGTCTTATTCACTAAACACCTCCCAATTTCAAATACAAAATTTTATGTGTTTGAGCTTCCCTTATGTGACTGTACATAATAAATCTCTGGTGTCAGAAGGAAATCCATATCTAGCCATGTGTAGTGTTCACAGGGCTTGTTAAGGACTCTCTGTGGAACACACTTGTTGAACTCGTGAGTCGCTCTTTCCTTGTTCTGTGAGTGCAACAGATTTGTGTGGTTGAAATATAGAAGACTGTATCTTTTATGAACGTGGCAGATTAGGTTATGACGAAACATCTTGTGGTAAAAGAGTGGATAGGTGGATGAAAATTTTTGTAGTGAGCATCACATTAAGTTGTAATCATCTAATTTGTGACTTTTTTTTTTGTTTCCGTTTGACTAAGCTGTACACCTTGAGCATAAAAAAGATACAATAAATTGAAATAATTATTAGTATAGAAATTCTAACTAGTGAGGGAACACATCCCAGTGTGTATTAGTTAGATATAGAATTCCAGCATGAGATTCTGCGGTCATTTTCAGACTTCAAATTGCAATTTGAAACATACCATGTTTTTACTGATAACTGCTTATCGGGTCTACATTTGTTTTTCCATTATTATTTTGGACTTTCAACATTCTGACTTCTTTAGTCAACTTACTGTATTTACCCAAATTTAAGATTCCCCCCACCCCATCACAATTTTGGGTTTTCAGGAAAATATGAGTACAAAATGTGTTTAATTTTGTGCACAATTATAAGGCAATGCCCTCCCCCCAACCAAGTTTTCCAGATGAATGGGGGGGGGGGGGGGGAATTTGTCTGATATGAGTAAATACAGTGTTTGCCCTTGAGTTCCTGTAATAGTTAATTGGAAAGTGTGGAGAGTTTTAGCCCACAGCTGTGGCATTCTGTGGTGGTTAGTGTGCAGTGACTCTTAACAGTGATGTAGACTGCAACAACACAGGTGCCCTGCTAGTAGGTGAGCCATTTGTTTCTGCCAGTGCGCCTTTTTTGGGGGGGGGGTGGGGGGGGATCGATCAGTTAGCTCTGAACATTTATTATATTTGTGTTGTACCATGGTGAAATTTATGGGCACTGTTGTGAACCAGATCCATCCATCAGTGTTGACCTCGATAATATGCATTTAATGGTCTGCTGTCTTCTCGTAGCTTTCTGGATCCTAGTTAGACGCTGAGCCCTTTGTAACCTCAGTTTCATTACATCGCTAACACCAATAGTTGATCCCATTTACATGAAATTAATTGACCTGTTTAAATTCATACCAGAAGGCAAGTATGGTTGTTGGAAACTTCTGAAAGGTGGTGGTATTGTTTAGAGTGACTTAAGGCAAGTTTCTTACTTAATGACTGATTTACTTTGCATTTTTTCACAGGAGTTTATGCCTCTGCCACCTGATGGTGATTCAGAGAAGGGCAACCAGGAGGAACCCCGTCTTGAGTTTTCGTATGTGGAATGCCTGATGTATGCATTCCATCGACTGGGAAGGCAGTGTCCCGATTTCCTGACCAAAGATGCAGATAGAATGAAGGATTTCCGATTCAGGTCAGTTGTTAACATTAAGATATGTTGAAAATTCCATAGAATGTATAATTCACATGCCCCCATGTGTCATATGTAAGTAATGAATGGATTGTAATAGAATCCATGTGGTACCTGAAGTCAAGCTGTATCACTTTTTTCAAACTGCCTCATGGTGGTGCATAAAAAATACATCTTGAGTTGTGCAATTTACATTTGAAATGTTGTTTGTTTTGACATGTGAATATTGAATGAAATGTAATTTATGACTATGTAGTGTGATTACCTAATGTCTTTGTTTGGATTGTATTTTTATGGGCTGTGAACGGTAGTTTCACAGGTTGTCTCCAACATTTCAAAAGGACCTGCACTGTTTATCCCACTGCTCTAAAAACCTCAAAGCTCATAGTTGTATCTGCAATAAATGAACAATGTGTAATGTATAATGGCAGGTATTATTCAAACGATTGTTGTCTTTTCGGTTTTTACACTATGTAGGATCCTATTTTGGTTCATATGTTGCAGAGGAATGTCAGAACAAACACAGTTTAAACCCATAAGATAACCATGATTTAATCAGTAACAACATGGTTCACAAGGAATGCAGAAATGCAAACAGTGCAGTGGGTGGAGTACACCTGTTCACCCTTCTTAATTAGATGTTTTTCTTGATTCATTTCTAGATTGCAGTACTTTGCACGTGGAATCCAGGGTTACATAAAAAAGTTGCGAGAAGCTTTGCAGGGGAAGACTGCAGATGAACTGAAGACTGATGAGAACAAGATAAAAGTTGTTGCTCTTAAAACAACATCTAACATCAATACTCTGATCAAAGATCTGTTTCACAGTCCGCCAAGCTATAAGAGTGTAATAAGTTTGTCTTGGAAGCCAACAGCAGGAAGTTCTGTAAGTAAGATGTATCTCATGTGAAAGGAATACCACCACTGTAGCCAGGAAGTTTTGTACTAGTTGTTTTATTGAACATCGAGTGAATAGCACTCCTGCTTCGTATTTGGAACGTTCATGGTTGAATGCTTTGTCTGGAGACTGGGTCACATGAAAGCTGGGATGATACAAGTACAGGCACTTCTTTTAAGATCATCACCTATCCACTGTAAATGATCACCTTTCTTCCTATGTCGTTTGACACTGCAGTTTGCAGCACTTGAAACGGTACTATTAAGTACCCTGTGAAACAGTAACAAATAGAAGCTGTTTTTTAATTCTTAGTACATGAAAACATGTTTACTCCATGAGCATAGCAATGTCTGATTTCCTCAGTTTTCATTTACAGAGGGATGGCCCATCTCCTGGTCAGAAGCGTCACACGCCTATCACCTACAGTTCGGATTCATCTGCTAACAAACATCCTAAAACTGACAAATCACAAAGGGAGATCTATCAGCCTCCCAGTGGCAAATACAGCAACAAAGTTTCCAGTTATGGTAAGTTTTTTTTGTACATGTGTTGTGTATCTGGTGTGTACCGTTTTTATGGTAAAAATTAAATGCATGGGACCTGTATTATCAAGCTAGCATAATTACTGGACTGCGGGCTGGATGACTGGGAAATGGGGGTTCAGTTTGCTACAAGCAGAGATTTGTCACTTTTCCACTACGCACAGATAGGTTCTCGAGTCCACCAGATCACCTTTCATTGAAAACTGGGGCTGTTTCTTTGTCAGTAAAGCATCTTTGGGGGGGGGGGGGTCTTGAAAATGACCCTTTGCCCCATTCATTGATATGTGAAACTATACATTCATTCTGCCATACGTCTTAATGGTGTGGTGCCGAAGCGAGCACAGGGGTAACTTTGCCTTTTACTTTTGACTGTGCCTGAACTTGCCATTGGCAAAATTCAGACACATGTTTGATCTGATTTTTATTGTCGTTCTAATTAAGCATAAATGCAATGGAATGTGGCTTTCTTAATGGATTCGACATAGACACTAAGCCAAGAAGTGTAGATAATCATGTGCCTGTCTCTTTGTGTGAATTATGTGCAGTAAGGCTCTGAATTTATCAGTTTTGGAATTCGTCACTGCATAATGTCAAGAGGCCATTATTTTGACAGCTGACATGCAGTTTGGCTCTCTTCTACCCCAGGGCCTATCAGATGGCTCATATTTTTTAATCTTCTTCCTTTCCAGTACTGTTAACAAATATAATCATGACTGACTGTTTTGCGTGGGGTTCCTGTGTGTTATGTCGAACTTTATTGATTGCACTGTGTTGTAATTATTTTAATAAATTCACATCACTGTTGATTTCAGGCTTCCGCCGCGATGTTGATGTAATCTGTGGTCTTCTGGGTAATTACACGGCGTCGTGTGGTAAATAATTACCACACGACGCCTTGTAATTACCCAGAAGACTACAGATTCACATCACTGTATTTCTTATGGTATAACAAGCAGTGTTTTGTCAACATTATATTTCTCTTTCTTATATGCGTAACATTCCTGTAATAACTGGAGTTCTCTATTTCTTTGTTAATACTGACACTGTAAAGTGTGCTCAAGTAGTGAAGTTTGTTCTGGGGAGAACAGAAGTGTTCGTGTCTGGTCTGGCTCTCAAAACATATGCCAGGATAGTACTCTAAAGTAAGTTGACCATTTCCACATTCCTTCCTATTCAGCTTTAGTAATTATGCTTCCATGTCCCATGTGATGTTATGCAACTCCTGTAGGTGATAAATATAATGAAATGACTAAAGAAAACATTCTTGTCGTGTGATAAATGTGCCCAAGAAGTCGGAATAGGTGAAAATTATGTTACTTTTCTTATGTACTTGGTCTTCTGGAATGTGACAGTATGTAACTTGGTAGATAGGTACCTGTTTTTTTTTTTTCTTTTTGGAAACCTGTCTTCCAGTAGACTTAAGCCTCACTGAGAAAAGTAAGACATTTTATTTTAAAGAAAAACCATAATAAGAGTACTTATGTGTTTTCTGTAATTCCTTTTCTCCTTTAACAGTTCCATCACAGCAGCGTGGAAGAGGTCGAGGAAGAGGAAGAAGTTTTCGAGGTGGGAGAGGCTGGAGACGTAACTTTTGAATATTCATGCGACATCCTCGGAGAACTTCTTTAAATTGCTTCAATACCATAATGGCGTTTAATTAGGATTATTTACTGCTCTGCATTTCCTGGAAGTAGAAACGGTTCAGTATGTGCTAAATTAATGTGTAATGGGACTAATATGTCTGGCCGTGCACCTGCACGTAGCATGAGACTGTTACAGTGCCTGAGTGTGCAAACTGTCGGCATTCAGTAACAACTTTGGGAATGGTAACAACTAAACAAATTAAACCCATTTCCGAAGTAGTGGTTCCACTGAAGAATTATTAAATTTTATTCTTAATCTGCTGATATTTTTATACTGCTGATATGCATGGTATCAAACTGGACTCCACCATCCAGTGTAGTTTTCTTGGATTGGAAAAATTACATCAGTGTGTTATCTATAAAAGTGGGAATTTCCTTCACGTATAAAACATGGTACAAGAACCGTCTCATCTGATATACTGTGAAGAAAATTACATAAGTATTCTACCCAGGAAAGTGCACAAAGAGTACTGCATCAGCTGTGACTCATGAAGATTTCTGTGTTGGATTACCATGTGATTTTGAGAGAGACAGTGTGTGTGTGTCCATATACTTGGCCCTGATCTTATATTCCTTTCCATCATTTTGTCTTCCCCTACACCAATTTTCCAGTACGCTATATTACTGATGATTTAGAGATTTTATTTCAGGTAAAAACTCAACGTTTTCATAATCATCATGAGTCCTGGTTTCGAACTGTGTTTGAAAGTAATGTTTGGTAGTATTGCATAGATATTTAAATAGTGCAGCAAGGAGTTCTGGTGTAACATATTTTATTGTTATCTGGGGTGGCTGTTTGTCTTGAAAACCAAATACTTCCATACTTCTTATTTCACTTTGTATTTCTAGTATTACTACTATATTGGATGAATGCTGACTTGGCCTTACATGTTCAAATAACATTATTAATTGCATCGAATGAAAATTGTGCGAAGAACTTTCTGTTGCTGCGACACGCGTTGGTTTTTAAAATAGGGTTTATTCTTCTTTTTTGTGGTAGTTCGTATATCTAAAATGTAGAAGCAGTTTCAACAGCTTGGAATCAGTACTAAAAATATCCATGCTTTTGATTATTTTCTTCTTAATTCATATGTACTCATATATACATTAATTTCACAGTCGTATTTTACAGTTTTCTGTTATATGTGCACAGTGGCCACCCTACATGTTAAGGGCATGAAGGTGTTAGTACTCATACAAAGGCATTTACATGTTTTTACTCAATTTTTGATTTAGAAGTTTTGGATTGCTCATAGTTTGTTTCTTCTGTTCATAGGTCTGAAACAAGTTGTTGTAAAACAATTATAATTTGATATCAAAAATTACTGAAAATATTCTTGCATTACAAGAAATTTTCTTTAATGTTGGATATCTGAAAATATTAACATTTTTTTATAACAACATGTGAAGGCTTGTAAATTGCATAGCACAAGAATCCAAATATTTTCTGTCATAGCTATGCACAGTGATTGAATCACAAATTAAACTCCCCAAACAGTGATGCAGCATTAAACAGACTACTGTTGTACTGTAAAACTGAGTATGATTGCTTAGTAGTCACATCGCAGAGAAATGAACATTGTACTGAAGGAGTTTCATATAAGATTTGGGGTTTATGTTTGGCAATCAGCAAGTCTTATTACATTTCCATAAATTGTTAGATCACAAGGCTGATATTTGGTTAACTCTTTATAAACCAAGCAAAAACTGCTTTATTTAAAGACCCAGTTCATAATGTGCAGTAAACACTTTTCATCTCAATTTTTCACGTTGTATTCACCGTGCATCTTGTTAAACAATTAAAAGTTTTATTATATCAACATATGCACTATATTCTTTGTTATAAAAATATAGTGCATATGTTGGTATAATAAAACTTTTAACTTTTCATCTCAGTTATAAAATGCAATCAGTTGATGTTACAAAGGGCAAAAGTTTCTGTTTGTTCTGAGATAAATACAATACACGTAAATATAGTGTGGGCAGAAGGTACAATTTTTGAATGTTAAAACTGTTAGTGCATCAAGTAACCAGTAGGCTTTAAAAGGTTAATGCCCACGTATAAGGTGATCTTCAAAATTATTATTATCGGAAACAATAGGATGTATGTGTCCATGGTTTCTATAAGATTACAGTGCAGAATTTGATCACGCTTTCTGTTGAAAATCTACGTTTGTAGGTGAAAAAGTCAGTGATAACTTTTCAAGGTAATTTTCAGTTACTGTCTCCAGTTGAGGTTGCTGTCTTAACAATTTCATGTGTTTTGTTTCTGTAATGTCTGTAGTCTATTGTTTTCTTGGTCACTGGTTCCGAGTGTACATTTGAATTATTACTTTACCTTCTATTTCCAGGATCATGTTAACTGCTGAACAAGTGTTACCTGGCGTTTCTTTTGTTTCAGAATTGCATGGATGGTTGAAGATGTTCTGTCGCTAGTGACTTTCAGCTGAATTTCTTGCCTTTCTTTGTTATGGTAGACTACATGATTTCGTTTTTAATTTTAGGTACTCGGGTCATCTCCAGGTGCTGAATTTGTGGCAGACATTTTACAATACTTTTATACACATTTATTTCAGGTCAATAACAGTGGCAATGGCAGAAGCAGTAATTATTAATTCAGTTTCAGTTTCTAGATTGGTCCTACAGTTGGACAATTTGCAGCTGAACTTTTATTTTGTAAGGTGAGTTAATGGCTACCCCTTTCCTACCCTCCCCTGCAACTTTCATTGTCTAGGAATCAGTTCATGTAAATTGGAGGTTTGTGTATGTTATAAACATTGTGATGATTGTGCATCAAATGTACTGAATAAATAAATTGACTATAGATGAATAGTAACATTTAGTTACTGTGTGTACAGTGTATTGTTCCTTCCACGCGAAATGTGCTAGAGATATGCTCTAATATTTTTAAAGTCGAAGGGGAATGGTTTCTACCCAGAACTAAACCTGTATACAAGTGGGTTCAAGATTCCATTCTTGGATATGACACCGTATCATGGCAATGTAGTGGTCTCGTGATTTCAGGCTTCTGCTGCGATGTTGATGAAATCTGCGGTCTTCTGGGGTATTACGCGGTGCTGTGTGGTAATTGTTTACCGACGTTTTGGGACAACGTATAGGTCCCGAAACGTCGGTAAACAGTTACCACACAATGCCGCGTAATATCCCAGAAGACCACAGATTTCATAGTGGTCTGATCTTCACGGTTGGAATGCCCATGATGCAGTGTCCTCCCAGACAAACTGAACCTGCAGTTACACCACTGCAAAAACCTGAAAATTCGCAAGGTGGGTGCAGTTTGGAGGATGCTGCAGTGATGTCTGGTGTAGTTCAGCAGTACGAAAAAGCACGTGGAGAATGGCATCATTCATTACATGTCTATGAAAATGGATCAGTTTGTTATTGTGTCAACATTTTTCAGCGAGTTTCTTTTATACTTTTCATTTGAGATATTTCTTGTAGTTAAAAAGGAAGGAGGGTCACTGTACATATTTGTGCGTCACAGACTCTCCATGATGAGACTGCTGCATGTATCCTTGTAAAGGGTGAATGTATGCTAAGGTACAGGTGTTTCTTACATTTTACTTTTCATTTCACTTCAGCCTGATCATGTGAGCCATTGATTCGTTCTGGATCTCCAGTCATCTGTGTAGCCCATTCTTCAGAGTGATTGGAGTCATTTTGAGCATTTAAAACCTGGTTAAAAAAAGACTTTGTATGTGCTATAACACTCGATTTTCAGCAGTACATGAACTTGGTGTAGGTAAAGGTAAAGCAATCCCATTACAGGCCCTTAGGGTTCCAGGAGGTTGAGGCTCCCAGATTTCTAGATAATCGACACATGAAGGTAGTAAGGTTGTCAGCCCTATGCACCGGCCGCCTTTACCCCCAGGAAATATTCCTGGTACTCATTTCTGTTGAGAGACTGAGTCAACCCCAGGGCCGACTGAAAGGATTATGTCAATGAAAAATTGAACTTGGTGTATACATTCCTAATTATCAATCCAGAATGCACAAACTGACTGCAGTTTGTACTATCCAACTGAAATATTTCTAGCTTCTGTGTGAGTGCTGCAACACTCGACATCACGCAGTGATCACTGTTGAAGGTATAGCAACAAAAGTCCATGAAAAGTGCTTGTACAAAAGATTTTGTGTCAACAGAAATGTGTATACCCTGTCTGCAGTTACTAAGAATGGAGTACTGTTGACACGAAATACTGACTGATGTTTGATCAAACAGCCTTAATATTTGCATTACTGTGGATTTATTTCAGGCTTATACAGTGACTTTTGAATTGCCTCTGGTAAATTTATTAAGTATTTTTATGTGGGACATCCTGTTGTGATTGAAGGCTACTTTCCCTGCACTTGTAAGTTTATTAAGTTCAATCAGACGAGGAGGGCTTGAAATAGTGGGACAGTCGTTCTTCAGTAGACTGTGATTAGCATTAATGTTTGTTAAGAAAATTTAGACATCCAAAATTTCCAGAATAATTTCGATCCCAAGTTAGCAATTTCTGAGACAGTTTACGATGGCCAACCCCAATTAGTTTAATATAACGTTTTCTCACAACTTCACATTACAGTGCATCTACAATTTCACACATTAGTCTATCCAGAGCATTACAAGATTCACTAGCTGATTCATTCTGATTAGCGGTGTCCATGCAGTCGAACAACTCTGTTGGAATTAGGAGTTTAGAATCGGTCTCGGAAGGATCTGGCAGCATTTGTAAAGCTTGCTGCAAGATCTCCATTACCTGAAACCAAAATTTTTTGAAGTTAGGACTGTTTAATTTATTGTACTTAATGCCTCATTTGTTTCTGAGAGTTGATAATATCTCTGCATTTATGCAATTATGTTGATTACGATTCTGAACCTTGGCAGGTTCTCATAGCCCTTATTATTTCATCAGCTTCTCAATATCCTCATTAAGAGATTAACAATATTCATACAATGAACATTTTCTTCACCTTGTCCAAATGCTTCTGAAAACGCTGAGCTGTTTCTATCCGTTGTCTGCGCTGAAGTTCCATCATGACCCTGAGAGTTTCTCTGGCTTGATGTGGGCGAAATTCATTGAGAAGGTGATGAATATGAATGAACAAGAGACTGAGGTCATCAACTTTTTCAGCTCGACGGGGAGAGTCTGGACACTGAACAAGTAAGTCCAGCAAATCGAGAAAGTTGACAAGCAAAGAGTGATTCAACTTTCGGAGCTCACGACGACGATCAAAATGCTGGGGATACAGGCGTTTGATGCCCTGAAATACCATGCATATAATCAGAGGATAGTCCTAATATTATTCCCACGTAAAAAATTTACACATTTTGATACACTGTTATAGTTAAAGGCTACATTGGAGAATTGTTCCTATTTCTTGAAGTGACATTCAATATAGGAGAAATTTATTATGTGTGCAGGATTTCATTGTAATTTAGGTAAAAAATGGTATAACACACCACAAGACTTAAGTCTAGGATTCCATTGTTTGCAAAGTGTAATCAACAAGGTTAGGCTTTCAGTTTCCATACGAGTGACGAATTCAGGTGATGCATACTAACCACAAACTGCTGTTCCAGCAATTCTAGCCCTTCATGCCACTTGAATGCACCAACTTAACACAACGTTACTACGTTGGCAATCCGAATTCAACTAGGTGTCCATCACATCACACGCTTACCAACACACATAAAAATAAAAATGTTGCTTTGCTTGCAGAAACAATACTATATAAAAATATTGGATAATTAAGAGGGCAAAACAGTTTACTATTACAAGGGCTTAATGACTTCCCCTATTCCGTGTTAGTTCTCCTATTACCCAAAAGACAATCCGGACTTTCTCTTATTTAAACCTTCACGAAATCACTTTTATGCTTACCAGTGTGTGTAACATCATCCCACCTAACCTATCACAGAATAACCTTCATTTGGCACTTCATACCGTATAGTTCTCATACCTGGCTTTCAAGTGGCCTTATTATCGTGTCATCAGCATTAAAGGTATTTCCGAACATAGAATATGTGTCATGAATTACTGGTGGTGGTCTTGGTGCCCGTCCTCTCCTTATATTCTCATCAGTATATTGATTAATATACTGGACTGGAGGCAGTGGCAACGAGCTGACCTGAGCCGTTTCTGATGCCATTCTCCTGACACCTCATATAATTATAACTTACAGAACATCCGTAAAATTCTAGTGTCTGTGGTTACGTGCCCTTAGGGTCTTGAAACGACAGTAAAACCTTCAACAAACCAAAACGCAAACGTACACAAAATAACCACTACCAATACCAAATTATTGTGACTACTATCGATAGTCACGCCGGTGAACACAGATCATCTAGTATGCCGGTGAAGGATCAGTGGATCCCTGGCAACAATGTCTTGTCGCGCTACAAACGGCGCCTACGTGCGTTAATGTAGCCGCCACCCAGTGGCTGTGTATAGAATCCCATAGATGACGGGAGAAAAACATTTTAGCGGCCAGAGTGGTATAACATGATGATTAACAACCAGGATTTGCAACAGCAGGGGGGAGAAACTGGGATTGGGGATGGGGAAGCATGCAATCGCGACATCTTACCGTAGTGCACGTCATACTCGTCAAGAACGACAACTACAATATCTACTCACTTTAAAGTTGTACATACCGTGCAAAGCTTGAGATAATTATAACTTAAAACCAACAATATTGCACTTATTTTATATATGTATATTGCAACCCTACATATGTTTCGGCTGTTTCTCCAGCGTCTGTGGTTGTAACGGCTCGTGCCTCCAATAGATTGGTGCAAGAATAATTTGAATTTATTATTTATTGTCTTTCGTCTGTGGATTTTGCTTTCAGCGTCTAGATAGTATCGTTGTGTGTTGATTACATCGTGTGTTATGTATTCTCCAGCACAGATTACTACAGATTCTCCAGCGTCTGTGGAACGGTAAGATTTGAATTTATGAAAGCTTAGCTTAATCCTACATGATGGGCCGTGTAATTTTGAGATGTACGTACTGTATCGCGTTGTATACTGTTTCTTTCAGCAAAATGGCCAGGCGGAACAAGTGCCACGCGGCAAGATGTACCTCGACGCACAAAGACGGTGTACGATTCTTCAGATTTCCTACGAATCCGATACGGTATGTCACATGCAATATCGTAATATAAGCAGATCTCATTTAATATAGTACGTATGTGTAAAAAGGAAATGTGAAAATGTCAATTGCAGTCCAGTGGACTGTGCAGGGTTACACGGCGTTACAATAAAGAAGACCAGTCACATGTGCACTGTGCATTCCTAATAGGAAATGTGTAAGTCATTAATACTAGGAGAATGCAATTTAAATGTATCCCATTAACATTAAATTCCCAAACATATGTAATGTAATGTACTTTAATTTTTTCTTTCCAGAGCCAAAGTATGGGCGGAGAACGTCGGGCAGCCATGCAGTATCGACTCTGCAAAAATGCTGTACAAATATTTTTTGTGCAGCAAACATTTTGCAGAGAGCGATTTCTGCACTTCTGAAAGGGTACGCCTGAACAAAGTGGCAGTTCCACATGGCTCAGATTCATTTTCACATTCAATCCCACAACCTTCAGAATCTTCCTATTATAACCCTTCTCTGAACTCCTTGCCCACAAATCTAACCCCTGAAGATAACCTCCATGTCCTACCACCCACCAGAACCTACGGCAAGGCGTCTGTGTCCTCTACTAAAACTCCTATGCCTGTCCATGCAGACAGTCCTTCAACTTCTCATTAAATCCCTGGGTTCCAAACACCACCACCAGCAGGCAGAACTTTAGCAGTGAAAGAAACCTCTTGTTCCTTGAGCCCTGTAAATCCTAATGCTTGTGATGGAGAACTCAGATGTATCAATCATCAATGTTCTTCCTCAAAGCCTAGAGCAAGGCATTCTCTACTAAAAGAACTTAATTTGGCAACAGTTGCAGAATTGACACCTAGAAAAAGGTAAATGTATCAACACATTCGGAAGCAGGGAGTGCGCTATGTAAATTGAAAAAGCAATGCAAGGCAAAAAAGTTGAAAGATGTCTGTGATCTGGATAGGGATCCAGTGATGCAGAAGCTTGCATCTTCTTTGTCTGTAGAGGCTGCCAGGTTATTGGCAGGAGTTATTCGGAACAGTAGGCAGAAGCTCAAGGGCAGGAGGTGGAATTTTGAAGGCAAAGTGTTGGCTCTGGCCCTACTGAAATGCAGTCCCAAATCCTACATCCTTCTGCAGACGCTCTTCCCCCTTCCATCTAGATGAACATTGCAGTCTGTCCTTAATACTGTTCACTTCACGGCAGGCATTAATGCCCATGTGTTTGGTGCACTCAAACACTCTGCGCAGACAATGTCTGATAAAGATCGTTATTGTATTCTGATGTTTGATGAAATGTCAATCAGAGAAAACTTGTGCTTTAAGCAGAAATTGGGCTGCATAGAGGGTTTTGAGGACTTTGGAAGCCACGGCAGGACAAGCAACATTGCAAATCATGCTCTGGTTTTCATGGTCAGTGGCCTGCATCAAAAGTGGAAGCAACCAGTGGCTTACTACTTTAGTCGCGGAAGCACTAAGGCTGAGATGCTTGCGCAATTTTTGAAGGAGGTTCTTGACGCTTGTCAGAATGCTGGACTGCAAGTTGTTGCCACTGTCTGTGACATGGGTGCCAACAATGTCAAGGCCTTGAAATTGTTGGGTGCTTCTGAAACAGAAGCATTCTTCAAGTTTCATAATAAAGAAATTGCGACAGTATTTGATCCTCCACACCTCCTGAAATGTACCCGAAACCTATTCCATAAGTATGATGTGCAGTTGAAGTCTGAGCCTCTGGACAATCAGCTTCCTGTTATAGCTAAGTGGGAACACATTTTGAATGTGTACAAGTTTGACAAACCGCATCCACTTCGACAACTGTATAAGCTTACAGACACACACCTGAACCCTGTGGGGCAGAATGCAATGAAGGTGAAGCTAGCTGCACAAGTGTTGAGCCACACTGTAGCAGCAAGTCTGTATAGCCTTGTATGTGCAGGTAAGAAATGTTTCGCTGCATTCAGTTATTTGTAATGCACTGTTTTTAAGGCATTGGTTAAATGAAGACAATTTTTCAACTCCTTGTCCCCAAAATGTACTTGTGATCAGCCCAAAAAAAAAATTTTTCTCCCAGTTTCTGTGTACTGAATACTATGTTATTGTAATATTCATATAACAATGAATTCTGTTACAAGGCCCTTGCTTTATTTTCTTACTGATTCTTTCAGGAATGTTCAGCAGCACATACCTGGCTACTGCCACCTTCATTGAGGAAGTTGATAAACTGTTTGATAGTTTCAATGGTGTGTTTGGTGCTGACACAGGGAAGGAACTGCGGGGCCCACTTAGCGATAAGAGTCCTCATATAGGTCACTGGACCAAGGCAAGTATGAGGGTAAGCAGCTGGATCTTTCTCAAGGATGGCAAACCTGCCTTCAAACGACCACCTCCATCACAGACTGGGTGGCTCATTGACATTGTAGCTGCCCAGCATGTGTGGAGGACCTTGAAAGCTGCGGGGTTTGCCTATCTTGAGACCCGAAGGCTGAATCAAGATCCCCTTGAGAACACATTTGGTGCTATTCGTTTGCACTGTGGGTCAAACAATAACCCAACTGTGGGACAGTTTGTAGATGCCCTGAAAACTAGCATCATCAATGGCCTTGCATTTAGAGGGCTACGTGGCACTAACTGCGAGGAAGATGGTGTTAGTCTCCTGGACAACCTACATTCGTTACTCAGGGGACCTGATGCTTCTACACCTGATCCTTCCACAAGTCACATTGGGGAAACCCATGATAATGTTGATGACAGTTTTCTTGTTGCGAAGCAAGTACAACAGGAAGTGAGAGCTGCTGTACGTGCTGGTAACATGAAAATGTCAGTAGCATATGTCAGTGGTTTCATTGCCAAAAAGCTGCGTCGTGTTGTCAACTGTGATGCATGCAAGGCATGTCTGACATCTCAAGTGATGTTATCACACAATGCCTTCGTATATTTCAAAGAGTACAGTGATACAAAACAGTCTCTCACCTACCCTTCTGAGAAGCTGGTAGAAAACTGTAGGAACATCTGTCACTTCTGGAGGATATGATGGCAGATGTGGCTCACTTCAGTTCAGTCGAACAGCATGTCACAGCTGCCATCGAGAGCAAGGTTGACTTTGACTGGATCAGGTCCGCTGGTTGTTCACTTGATTACCAAGAATTGGTGGATGGCATTGCTGTTGGTGTCGCCAAAATTTCCATTCCTTGGTGGTGTAAGCGAACAAATCGGTTGTTAAGTGAAGCAGTCAGGCAGAGGGCAACTAAGAGAAAGATGAAGATTCTGTCACATCAGTAGGTCTGTAATAAATTAATGCCTCTTAACTTTTGCCTACTAAGTGAGATGGTACACAGCAGCTGTGTGACCTCTCAATGAACAGTTCTGGTCTCCTGCACGTATCAAGTTTGTTCCGTCACGTGAAACAGACCATGCAGTCTGAAAGTGTGTGGCTACCACATATGTGAGCATCGTTAGACATTACATCACTTGGAGAATGTGACATCTATGAGAAGCTTGTGTAGACCGGCAGTGGAAGAAGCCCTAATTTACATTGACCTACATATGTCTCAGAATTCCTCTATACAGTTTGTCATGTTGGCAAGAGTACATCGCAACTGAGAATTCTGTATGAACCTCCTTTCTATCTCGCACACATTATTGTTCATACTTTTACATGTATAGGTAAAAATTAACTGGCATTACTTTTTACAGACTATTGCTATGTTCAGGTTACCCACTTCAGCTGGTGTCTGTATATATTGTGTATATTATGAAAATTAATGATATTGTATTCAAGAATTTTTAATTTATACTTGATTGTTTAAATATCTATGGTATTATATTATGTGTATCTGTGTGTCTATGTGTATATATATATATATAATTTCATTTATATTTTTATACATACATTCTAAGCATTATAATTTTAACTGAAAAAATTCTATATTTATTCATGATGATTTTATTATATTATCTTTTATTATATTTATTGACTTGATTCTGGAGAAGATTTGAACATGATAATTATGTGACACATTCTATATCCAATGGTTGTGGATCTGCTTGAAGATGAAATAAATTGCATTGAATTGAACTGAATATACACTGTTTGATGTTATACATCAATCACTTTTTTCATTCATCCTGTAGATGAAAATACAGTGATATGGGATGTGAATCTGTATTATACATAACAAAAGTACAGCTGTGTTTATTGTATAATCTTATTGTATATACAACATATACCTTTGCTTGTATAGTCATAATAGATAGATAGATTGATTGATTGATAGATAGATAGATATAATAAAGACTATTTCTTGTGTTACGTGTATGTACATGTTTATTTACAGTGCAGTTAGACTTTTCTATTACTTATAAGATTGTCTTTTGAATGTATAACAAATACACTGTTAATATCTTTAGATGACTGAAACTCTTTCTACACGATTCTAAATGTTTTAACCCTGCAGTATACCTTACTGCCCTTTTTTGAAGAATAAAAAATTTTTAGTTTCTTTATATCTTGTCCTACATTCAATATTGATGTGTTAGAAGTGGAAGTTAAAAGTGTGAACATTAACATACTCTCTAGCTGAGTAGATTTCAGTGCAGGGATAATAAATACATATGAATGAAATACCTATGATATGACCTATTCTACAGGACATTATTTCATGCTGCTGCTGAACCATGTCAAGTGAAAATTATCTGTATTACAGTGGCGAAACGGGGGGGGGATATTGAGGGCCGAATAGTAGTCAACCTTACCGACTGGGATATTGCTACCGATTGCTACTAACACCTTGTGGTACTTGTGAACTACGCATAGATGGCAGAACAATAGACTCGGCCCCACGTTTCCGACCAATAGCATTGCAGTTACCTATCTGGTAGTAGTAATCTGTGTGCAACAGTTCGTTGACTTTGAACCAAGAAGGTAGCATTAAGCAATTGCGTTCCTGTTCGATGTGACGTAGTGCTTCACGAGTATTTATACTAATGGTATGTAACGCTTCAGAATCTTCGCACCATTACCTTGGAACTGTACTGTTTGTTGTGATAAGCTGCACATCATATTTAAGGTTTAATTGGGTTGTGCAAGAGTTGGAGGGATGAAGGCGCCTCAATCAGCCGGTGGTGAATGTAACATTGACACAGTGTTAGGTGTCTGTTGGAGTGTAGGAAGAGGGTTTTCTTTATTGCGCAAAGACCCGAGTGAGCCAGGGCCTCTTTATCGAGACTTCACGACCACTCACAGACATGAGGAATAGGTCAAAGGATATGAATATTATTAATATTCCGTGCATTAAGCATGTTATTCGTATAATTCCAACGAAATGCAAGTGCACCTAGTTGGAATTAAAGAAAGTCCCCGACTTACGTAAATGGATCGTTCCGCAACCCTATGCGTAAGTCGATTTTTACGTAACTCGGAGCCATGTTTTATTGTGTACCTTGTACACAATAATAATAATTGATATAATAATTAATAATAAGTTTAATAACAATTAATAAAAACAATAATAATTAATAATCGATACTGGAGTCATTGTCCTATTCAATTGAGGCAGGGGTGGGTGTGGTGGTTGTTGGAGTGGTAGTAGTGGTGGTAGTGGCACAAAAAGTTTTTTACGTAGGTCCGGATCAACGTATGTCGGAGCTACGTAAGTCGGGGTCCGTCTGTATATGAATAATTGTCATGGGAAAGGCATGATGTTGGCAGTACTGTTGGGGACAGTTTGTGGCCTAATATAGAGGCCAAAAACTTACAGAGCACAGTCCCTCAGGAGAAGCTAGGACTTGCTCAGCAAGTTGTTGTACTATATGGAAGTTGAAAGAAAAAACAAATGACCAATATGACTAAATATAATAGTGAATTAACATAATGACATGCATATCAGTGATATGTCTGCCTTTCACTGTAAGGAAAATGTAAGTGGCATATGTGGGGGCTTTGAGTCAGACTCTTGGTAATGCTCCATGTACTTAAAACAATTGAGAATCAAGATTTTGAAATGGCACTTACAAGTGGTGACAAGAAGGAACTATTGTAGATGTGGTGTGAACTGGATGGTCGTGCTCAACCACCTATCTAGGGAATCCAGCCTACTGCCAGCCACATTTCAAGATACAAGGTTTGGAATAAAACTGATATTTTTATCCAAAATAGAGATAATTGATGGAGGTGAGTTGATAAATTCAAGCTATGGCTCTCCTACCCACAAGAGGTTCCCATTTCATTTGCCTTTATTCACTTACAGTTAGGATTGAGAACATTCTTATTGTAATGTTTGGTTTGAAAACATTACTTTTTGCCAATAAATAAATAAATTAAATGAATGAATAAATAAATAAAACCTGACCTAGACCTAGACCTAAAGACCTAAAAGTGCCAAATAAATAAATAAATATGAACATATAAAATAAGTATCCTAACATAATGTAACCTAACCTAAGATCTAAAAACCTAAAGACCTTATGCGCCAAAAGTGCCACATAAATAAATATAAATTAATATATATAAAATAAATATTATGTATATTATATATCATATAAATATATTGTGCTCTGTATTATATTTTTTTGTAGGAGAAGTCACCAGGGGAGAAGGAGGGAACACTGGCTTTAACAGAGAGAAGTTACCCTCTGCTGTCATGGTGAACCTTTTCTCACAGGAACTAAGGGATACTTACCTCAGCACTGTCCTGGAACAAGTTAGTATGCAAGTACACTTTTTATAATTTAAAATAGTAGACATTGTGTGAAGTATGTGCATTGTGTTGTTATGGTTGATAGTGCGCTACACTGCATAATAAAATGTAGTGTTCATGAAATAATGTCAAGTTTACAAAATTGAAAAGGAAGGGATTGGCATGGCGTGTACCATGGGTGGGAGGTTTCAGAAATTATATACTTTGTAGGTTGGAGAAACTGAATGGAAGAGAAAGCAGTTCACCAACTGTTGTTCACAACACAATGGAAGAGATTAGTTGGGTAACCTAGACATAGATGGAAGATATTAACATCATCTTACATAAGGTGTTTTTCCTGATGGGATTGATCTGGCTCAGGGTGCTTGTAAACCGAGTATGAATGTCCATGCTGTATGTAATATGGGAAGCTTCTGTACTTGTTGGGCAACTGCTTGCTTTACAAGAAGGCAATGCTGTGAGCTGGATGATCAAGCAATCATCCATCAATTTCAGGAAGGGGAAAAGCTTTCTCTCATCTTCAAAGCATCCAGACAACCTCTGCGGCCAGCCCAGCCTCCTGTTCGGTCCGTGCTCAGGGTAAAGTGGCTGGGCCAGGAAGCAAACCATTTATCTCTGTCTAGTGCCAGGGGAAGAATGTGTGGAGCTGTATGTGCTGTACCTCCACACCCCTCTATATGCTGACTGTGTGGTGCTTAATGAAACATGGAGACAGCTTTACCTTATGTGAAGTGTTTTCATGTTAATGAATTGTGTTGCTCACAGCACAAACTGTTGTGTGAACAGTAGGAGTCAGATTATTGTTTAAAATAATGTACTTGTTCACAGAAAACAGTGACAAAATGCTGTTCCATGTGAAGAAGAATGACCATGTGGTCGTTGTCTGTGCACACTGTGGTCTGGGACCTCAGTGACTTCAGATTGAACTTGTATTTTGTATTACACTTTGTGTTGGTCTGTGTGTTGACTGTTGTGTAAAGCTGCCACTTTAGTGTATTAGTCCTGTGTGTACTGTGAAGAAAATATCACCATCAGAAATTAAGTTTTGATTCACGTAATCATAGTTATGGCATATGTATTTAATTTATTTCCTGTGAACTTTACGTTACTTGTTCCGTACATTCTTTTGATTAAAATAAATCTTACTCTGACAAATGTACACTGTTTATGTTATTCAACACAATTTTTATTATTAAAATAATTATTAAAAAAATTGTGTTGAATAACATAAACAGTGTACATTTGTCGGAGTAAGATTTATTTTTATTTTGTGTGGTTGCAGTTGTCTATAGTGGAGGCAGTTGTTTCTACTTCGAGAACGTTCAGTATTGTATGTAGTTTTGAGTGTGTGATTGTCCTTGTGATATGATTTTAATAGAACTTTGAAATTCTTCGTATGTGGCTCTGGCCCTAAAATGTATATTTATACTGATAGTGTCTGTAACCAGGATGTGTTCCAGTTCTCCTTTCCTCAGTTTGTTCAAGAGGCAAAATATGAGAAAAGTGTACACATTTGGTGGAAAAAGAATGTGGTATTAAATACCGTGTCTTTAATAAATGTACAGCACTTCCTGTAATTAAGTTTTCCCAACGTGACATTTCCATCCATGCTTCGCTTGTTCTTTATATTCTTTGGTACAGGATTTGAGGTGCTCACAGTGGTGAGGACTCATAATGCGGTGTGGGTTGGGACGCCGTGTATTCTGGTACATGGTTATGAATGTTTGGAGGAGCATTCTGGCTCTGTCTTCACAGGCAGTCAGATGTTGGAAGCAGTATGTCCTGACCAAAACCTCGGTACCCACCAGTCAGGCTACACAGTCCCGTAACTCGGAAGACTATAATTTTGAATCTTAATATTCTGCATTTTCCATGCATTGTATCACTATTACAAAACAGCTGAATACACATGTTAGGCGTTAAATATACCATATTATTCACTATTTACATACACCAACTGAATGCAACTTTATTTAAAAAACTATAGTTTTTTAAAACATATTTAAAAACACACAAACAGTACAGCCTACACCATGAAAAATACGACCTAATGAACAAGATAAACCAGTACCATGCATCAAATACAATACCTACGAAAACATTAACATATTATTTTAGTACGAATAACAAATAGTGTCTGTGCATACAAAGCAGTGGAAAAGTGAAAAACCTTGCCTAAAAGTGAACCAATGAAAAAGACGTTTTAATATGTGCAGTTTTGACGACAATAGACCCCTGAAGATGGCTCTATAATAGCCGAAACATATGTCGGGTTTTAAAAAGTCTTTAAATATGTTTTAAAAAAACTATACAGTTTTTTAAATAAAGTTGCATCCAGTTGGTGTATGTAAATAGTGACTGTGAAAAGATGCACGGTGATTACAGAATAAAATACCTTATTATCTTACATTATATTTTGATGTCAGCAGAAATATGTTGGAGAAAATATCACGTAAAATACTATTTCCTAATAAGTTTATTTATTAGGTTTGTAATAATTTCGAAGTTCGCTATTTTTTTAGTGCCATTATTAATGGAGTTTGAGTGAAGAAGAGGGTACGGCAAAACAAAATGATGGGTTGCCTATGTCATGCTACATAGTTTCGTAATTTATCACCAGGGGCATGCTTTACCCACATCCAGTGAGCGATGCCGGCTACAGTAACGCACGAAGGCGCCGCGTATGGCGGTGTAGTTTTATGTTTCCACCCCATTATTGGTATCTCCACGTTGCCGTGGAAGAGGGGCTTGTGAGTTCCAGTGACCCTGAGAGCTAAGCCGGCGGTAGCACTGCTACCAGCAGGGTCTCCCAAGCCGGACAGGTCAAGAGGGTAGGAACCAGACGAAGAGAGATGCCTAGGAGATGGGAAATCCAATAAAAACTGCCCTGATGCCGGAAGCAGCGACATCAGTAGCGACTTGATACACAGAGCAAGTAATGCTCGAGATGGTTCATGATCGTGTAGCAACAGGCTTGACCAGAGTGGTCTGAGCGGCTGCTGTACTGCGATGTGGAAAGCAAATGGAAAAACGACCGCATTAATACTTTTCCTGGATAGTCTTTTCCAGAAACAGAGACAAATGCGAGATGCTTCCGCTGGGACTTAAATTTAAGGAAGAAACTAGTAAAGTACTACATTTGGAGCATGGCTTTGTATGGTGCTGAAACGTGGACACTTCGGAAAATGGATCAGAAGTATCTGGAAAGTTTTGAAATGTGGTGCTGGAGAAGGATGGAGATCAGTTGGACGGATCGTGTGAGAAATGAATAAGTATTACACAGAGTCAAGAAGGAGAGGAATATCGTACATACAATAAAAAGAAGAAAGGCTAACTGGATTGGTCACATCTTGCGTAGAAACTGCCTTCTAAATCACGTGATTGAAGGAAAGTTAGAAGGAAGGATAGAAATGACGGGAAGACGAGGGAGAAGACGTAAGCAGCTACTGGATGATCTTAAGGAAAAGAGAAGATACTGGAAATTGAAAGAGGAAGCATTAGATCGCACCATGTGGAGAACTCGCTTTTGAAGAGGCTACGGACCTGTCGTAAGACAGACTACTGAATGAATGAATGGAGTTTCCAATCTGTTAACGGTATCAATGTATGATCGATTGTTACAAGGTTCGATTATTGTCATGCAGACGGAACCTGGGTCTGGAATATTCTGCCACCTACGCAATAGATACGAACTGTGTTTCACGTTGCGTTCACCGTGTATCTTCACATTCATTTTCAGTTTTTGTGATTAAAAAACTGGGGGGGGGGGGGGAAAAAGATACGAACTGTGTTCATATTGTGAATTCTCTAAATGCGTGTCCTGTAACAAATATACGTATTGTACATGCAAATCTTGGTTTCGTAATTTGATTTCAGATTGCAGACCGTCAGTGTGAGTGCATTTATGTTCGTAACTTTGCCTCTGGTTTTCCTTGTAAACGTTTTCTTTCTATATCTATTTCTTAACCTAAAGTCACAAGAGCCTGAGTAGAGCCGACCATACTTTTAATGTAGTTTGCACGTATAAAATAAACGCACGGTGGTTTATCTTAATCTCTAATTCTATGGTATATGAAGATTCAAAGATACACGGTGTCTTAACCTACAAAACCAAAATCCGATAATATTTTAGTTCATGTATGTGTATTGTAAACAACATGGCGGTAGAGGTGGTGTTTGCTTGCACTGAACCAGGCTGAAGCACGTCTAGGGCGCAGAAACTTAAGTATTATAACCGATCGTTGCTGGTTACTTTTTAATTTGATATACACCAATTACGAGACTCTTCTTTTCAATGGTTTAACTTTATTTCTCCATTATAACAATACAAACGTTAGCACAATACCATTCGTCTACTCCTTTCCTTTACTGAACGCCAACTGGCGCGGGACACCTGGTCCTTTCTTCTTCCTACTATAGAGGAGTGGGGAGGGAGAGCCGAACTGCTCCAATAATGTTCGGTTACAGTATGTAACTATTTATTTTGTTATTCTTCATTTATCACCTAGAATATGTCTTTCTTCTGTTTGATTTTGTAAATAGCCTTAACTAGCTTCAGTGAAATGGTAACACGATGTTTATTATAATGGTAGTTTTTTGTGACAGGGAAGTACACATTGTTCTTTTTGTTTAAATTCAAAACACTCAAAGTGGTGGAAGAAGCTCTCGTCTCATAAGATATCAGCTTCACACATAAAAGCTTGCGAAATAACTTCTGTGGCCAAGAAGCAATCGATGGAATTATGTTCCAAAATGGAAAAGGATCAGTATGAAACAATGTATTGTGCATTTCAAAATGCTTATATCATCGCAAATACAAGTCGCTCATTTTCCGATTTACCGGCACTAATATATCTTCAAGTGCCGATCCCAGTGGCCGTACGGTCTAGGGCGTGGGTATGCGGCCGCTCGCTTACTGGGATTGTGGGTTCGAATCCCACCGGGGGTATGTGAGTGTTGTGTGTTGTCAGGTAGAGGTCTCTGCGACGGGCTGGTCCCTCGTCCAGAGGAGTCCTACCGAGTGTGGTGTGTCTAAAGTGTGATCGTGAAGCCTCGAAAAATGAGGCGGCCTAGGCCCCCAAGGGGCTGTCGAGCCATAGGAAGAAGAAGAAGAATATACCTTCAAGTAGCAAACGGTTTAGAAGTCGGGCGAGTTTTACTATCCTGTGATGTAAGCGCATGTATCACCCTCTGTTGTTTGTTTATGTAAATGTGTTTATTTAGTTTGTGCTGGTTAGCTAATTGGTCATCTTGCTGTTAAACTAGCACGCTAATACATGAGAAATGAACTATTTTGTACTTTCCAGTTACGGTAACTTATCTGTGTAAGGGAATGAAGCTGTTGGGAGGTCGTACTGCTATTATGCTTACCTCATTTGCGGACGTCGGCGCGGACCGTATTTTGCCACTCTTGCTTTCAGGCGTGATGGACCGTTAGTGGGTCGGCGACAGTGCAGTTAATTAAGACTCGTGAAAAAAATTACGTGCTACCGGTATCTGAGAAGTAGTCCTACCGTGAGAAGAAACGAGATCGTGTCCATCATCTCAGTGTAACTAATGTTACGATCGTCGCTTAAGGAAGGAACACAGACGCACGAAATCGCCGTGGTGTGTGTGTTTGTCCTTCCTTCCAGATTTCACACCACGTGACCGATTTTTATGAATTTTGGTATGAACGTTATGCCAGTTAGAGCCCACTCCAACCTCTTATTTCTTAATTTTTTTAGTCAGTAATAAGAACATGGTTTAAGGGTGATAAAAATCCGGAGCACCACTTCCTTCGGAGGGGAAGTAAAGCCGTCGGTCCCATGTCGTAGATTTACGGCATGTAAAAGAACCTTACGGGCATGAATAAAAAATGTTACGTAAGCTAAATTCAAAGCCTCCATTTCTCACCCAAGTCTCCTGACTGCCTGCCAGATGGCTCTGGCGGACACATCAGGATCGATAGAATAGTAGCGCGGCCAGTTGGCCAGTCACCAACTGCCACGAATGCACACGACTTAGTAACCTCGGAAAGAGGAGGCAAGAGGAGGCCCGAGCCCATATAGGGCTGTTGAGCCATGGTTATTATTATTATTATAACAACATGGCGGATGCAAGACGTTAGAAATATGAAATAGGAGACATAGCCTGTTAATGTAGGATCCAGATATGGTATGTGGCAAGAGATCTGTGATAAATACCGGTACGCAACATTTATTGGGGCACTTTTTGTAGCATGTGGAACAATAAGGAGGGGCTCGAACACGTTCTGTAGACTTCTGCATGACAGTTGTTATAGTTTGCAACACGAATGTAGGAATAACCCCGAAACGTCCAGATCATCTCTGGGGACCCTCCCAGCCTCCTATTCAATGGACTCCGGGGATAAAGAGGCCGGGACGTGTAGTTGACCGCTCACCTCCGTTTAATGCGAAGGTTAAGAAAGATCGGAGCGATATCTGATCTCCCCCAGTAGGTGGTCATGGCGTGGACAGGAACTTTGCCCTTCTATGTAGGGATAACACTAACAAATACCAAACTACTACTTCAAATTCAGCATGTTTCGGTTCATTCGGGGTAAGCAGATCGGCTGTGCTGACTGAATAGCTTCCACCATTTTCTCACAGACATGCTGAAATAGTACCTTTTATTGTTCACGGCTAGTCACTTTACATCCTTGTCAGTTCACACATTCCCACATGACAGCAGATAACTAGCGCAGTTGAGGAAGCGTCGTTAATTAATCTTTAGAAGTGAGAAACAAGCATAGACGTCTCCGTCCTTCTGGCATATGACGCTGCGTCTCTGGGCATTTGTTTTCGGACTTTTCGAGACAACGTAGTGGTCTCATGTTCATGGTTCGGAAGGTCGTTTTCCTTGGATATTTAGACCCTTGAAGATGAGACCATTACGTTGTCTCGAAACGTCCGGAAACAAATACCCAATAAAGCAGCGTCTTATTACACAAAAACGGATACCTCATCCACACCGCTGCGAAATCATAAAAAGTGACAGATATACGAGTAGTTCGGCTCCTTATTCCCCGTTGATTGACATTCCCCCGTTCATCATATTCATGTCATAAATTTGATTATGCATGAAATAACACGTGCACTTGATACAGCGTAGTAATTAAAGTAGAAATAACATAACCAATGTTAGGAATATCTAACGTGTTCTTTTTATTGCTTTTCCGTATTTGGGACCAATTTGACATCGTCGGGTTAGTCCACTTTCAAGGCAATCAGCTGAGAGCCATTGTGCCTGCTAGTGCAGCCTGGCGTGTCGTGACGTCATACACGTTAAACTCATGGGCACTGCAGGCGGATCAACAATCTAGCTGGCAGTGGGCGTGCGTGGTGCGCGGTAGAACAGATCGCAGGAGGCAGTGTGGAGCAGTTGCGCTGTGACCCTGCCGCAGTCTAGGCCAGGCTTTGGACGGCAGGGGTGCGCAGGTAGATTGCATACTGTGCATTCTTCGCGTGTTGCTACTCCAGTGAGTGACCGCGCGTGGAAAGATGAAGTGCGCGCAAAATCGACAATGTGTTTGCTCTTGAATTCGTTTTTTAGTCTTGCATACTGAAGGACGGTGTGACAGTTCGTGTTTCTACTAATCCTTTTTTTTTGTCAACTTACCTCTTGGAGATGTGTTGTAAATACCAGGAAGAGTGATGGGGATGCTCGCGTCGTTTGAATCATAGACGGTGGTCAGTGCACTTTCGTAGCGCAAAGAGTAAATAAAAGTGTCTGGTACACAAAAAGTTCTTGTGCGCCACACAGCCTTCTTAGTCCACATTATAAAATTTGTACATTAATTCGTACGAACTGTTTAAACAGTGGTGTGACATAATTAGATTGAGTTCGACAATTATTCATGTGACAAAAGAAGTTTTAAGCCTGACGCGACATCATAGGTCAAAGCACATTAAGTGGACAGTGTAAATAATTACTGCGTCGTGTGTTGCAAATACACAGATATCTGATATCCAAGGAAATATTACATTATTTGGAAATTTTCTCAATTAATATTCTACGTCTTATTAAAGAAACTGAGAAATGGTACCCATAAATTTAAGCAATATAAACTCCCGTTTCTTTTAGAAGTCAGTGACTTAATTTCTATTCCAGAGGCACGGCCTTTATTTGTGATCAATATACAGTGATATTGAAGAAACTACAGTTTTCGGTTGTGTTAAAATTAATTTATGGGTGTGTGTGTGAGAGAGAAAGGTACGAGGAGGTAATTCAAAATAACTCGTTTGCTGTTTCTTTTCTGAAAGAGCTTGGTATTTAAGTTTTGCACGATGCGTCCAGTCACTGGCATTATTTGTACTTTTCTGTTTCTAAATTCTTTATTCGTTGCGCGGGCAATGACTCACACAGGACAGAATCCTGCATGGTATTTGGAGGGCCGTTTTTTAGAAAGTGTCTCCTGTGCACTTGCTTACATTAACACCACTTATAATATGAGTAATGGTGTAGTTCATTCAGATAACACGGACTCTGGTAAATACGGTGAAACTCACGTTGGTCCCGCATACGGAATGTTAATCCACGTCAGGTCACAGAAAAATGATGACCCGACGGCATGCTCGCTGCCCCTGATTACCTACAGCACCCCAGATCACACACTGCCCGTTTCCGAACCGTGGATTGCCCTCATCAAGAGAGGTCAGTGCGAGTTTGGTGTCAAAGTGCTGAATGCCATACGTAGCAATGCATCTGCTGTCCTCATATACAACGACAGGGAAACTAACATCCTTGAAAAAATGAGTATTCCATCGGAACTCAGTGAGTACCCGTATTTTCATACTAAGTTCAATATCTTCAGTATACTCTATAGTATCGGAACCCTTGTGAATGTGCATAATTTTTGTAATTTTTTTTTGAAACCGAGATAAAGCAAAACTTGCTTACTGCCACTGCTATCATGGCCCATTTGACTGTGCTATGTATATTAGACATACATGTCGCTGAAGGTAAAGTCGCAAGTTGATTTCAGATGAAGGGCAAAACATATTTGATATCTGTATGGATGCAGTGTATCGACATATCACGTGATTTCTTTGCAACGTAATACTAGTATCTGTTCGAAAGTCTTGAACAATCCGAAGTGAGAAAGTTGCGGGTGACGTTTCATTTCGTTGTAACGAAGAAACAAATCGGTGAGTAACAACGACATTTTTGTAATATAATTAAAGGCAGTGCATAACTTATACGGGTGTGCAACGTGCTGTCTAACACTGAGGAAGAACACAGGCTGAGGGTGTTCGAGAATACGGCGCTGAGGAAGATATTTGGACCTAAGAGGGACGAGGTAATAGGGGAAATGGAGGAGACTGCATAACGAGGAGTTTCATGATCTGTACTTACAAAATATTATTAGGGATTATCAAATAAAGAATAATGAGATAGGTGGTGCATGTGGCACGTATGGGGGTGAGGACAAGTGCATACGAGGTTTTGGTGGGGAAACCTGAAGGAAAGAGATAACTTGGAAGACCTAGGCGTAGATGGGAGGATAATATTAAAATGGATCTTAAGGAAATCTGTTGGGAGGGCGTGGACTGAATTGACTCACGATAGGGACAAATGACGGGTTGTTATGATCTCGGCAATTAACCTTCGGGCTTCATAAAACGCGGAGAGTTTCGTGACTGGCTTAGGAACTATTAGGTTTTCAAGAAGGGTCTGTGCTCTGTGGAGCTAGTTACATAACTTTTATGTGCTTGAGCGTTTTAAAAAGCTTCTAAGCGTATAGAGGAGTCTGGATATTGTAGTCAGTGCAATTAAATTATAGTCGAACTCGGTTATAACGTCATGAAAGGGACTGAATATTTTGTGTCGTTATAAACGAGTGTCGTTATAACCGAGGAGTATAATGTTATGGTTAACAGTGAGGAAAAATTGGTACCACAAAATATCTGACGCTGTAGTCGAGGTGTCGCATAAACCGGTGTCGTTACAACCGGGTTTGACTGTGTTTTATGGGCTGAAGGACCGAGGCTTTGTTTTTCGATTTAGGGTAAGCAGAAGAGCTTTCTGTCCACTCCAAAGGGTGTAGACTCTGTCTGGTACTCACCCAGCCCTTATATCTTCCCAGGTCCGGGGGGGGGGGGGGGGTTATCCCCCCCCCCGGCCATGACGTGAAGCTGACCACTCATCTCCATCTAGTGTCGAGGTTAAGAATGAGTGGAGCTATAGTTCCATTCACCCATATGCCTTGATGGCTTGTACAGGAACATTTTTACGTTTACCTAAATCGATACAACTGTTAAGTATCGATGTAAGTAACTGTGATATAGATACTGAATTCCATATATTTTACGATTTTCTTCTATACATGGTACAAAATTTCCCGGTTCGGTAGTTAGCATTTATGCTTTTTATACCAGAATCAGGGCGTCCGGTTTTGATTTTCGGTACGTACCGAAACTAAATAGGTCGCAAAAGGCATTTTATCGTCCCTACACACCAGTTCTATATAATTCGACGCTATAATAGGTCAAACATAGGCGCTAGAAAAGACGTCGTAACCTGCGAGAATCTGTTAAAAGTCAATTTTCAAAAAACCCAGGGCAATTTATTATTTGCGACAAGAACGTCTGACATACTGAATATTGCCGAAGGGTCTTATGTGGTCAAAATGCGTGAGCGTGTTTCAGATTTAACCAGCGTTGGGATAGTTCTGTTTACGGGTATCCTAATGAATTAGGGCAACTTTTCGGTAGTCCTATATTACTTAACAGTTTAAGTTAAATTTAGATTGACTCACCAATTAACAGTGTGTATGATTGTAAAGGATTTCGGTTTCAAATATTAGTCTCTGTATGGGCATTACAGTTATCTGTACGTAAATATAGTTATATACGGCTGTTCATTTTGTAACGACTGTCATATGATCAGTAAAGTGGATTCCAAATACGTTTAAGCTGTTTAAAAAGCTATACTTACCAAAGGAGACAAAGTGGCTGCAAATGAATATAAGTGGCAGTAAACTCGAAAGACGTGGATGGAACAACCTAGATGTTCACGTTAATACATTTTGAATTACAGTCAAACTCGGTTATAACGTCATTAAAGGGACTGAATACTTTGTGTCGTTATAAACGAGTGTTTTTATAACCGAGGAGTATAATGTTATGGTTAACAGTGAGGAATTAATTGGTAGCACAGAACATGTGACGTTATAGACGAGTTGTCTCTTAAACCGATGTCGTTATAACCGGGGTCGACTGTATTTTTAATTAAAGGTCCGTTGCTAATTAGACCAACAGATGTAATAGTTGAAACGAAGGCTGCGAAAACATATTATAGGCGTTCGTTATGTTTCAGAGTAATTATTATAGTGACTAATCACGTATTTCGTGACCGTGATTTGATTCCCGTCAGAGGCACGCCGTTTCTTCTAAACCGGTTTTGATGTCCTCCCATCATATCAAGTATATGCGTGGGTGTGGTCTTATTCCGTGCGGAGCGAAGTGGCTGGAATATGAAGCAGACCAGTGACCTGTATTATACTGTGTTGTGTATATAAGTTAAGAGTGCCTGGAGCTATACCTCCACTCCTTCGTGGTTATTACTTTAGAATAGAGACAACTTTACCAGTGCCTTAATATTGGACTGTACGGTAGTTATGCACAGACCTTGCCTTTAAATGAGTGAAACAGTCTTATAATTAGTGCATTTTACATGCGTGATGTTGGTAGCCAGACCCTGGTTTGTGTTGGCAGTGCGCTGTGCTTCAGAATAGCGCATGCGTTAAAATGTAATCGATGTAACATTTTCCAGTCAGTATTTATCAGCACCTACATATGCCATTAATTGTTACCGAAAGGAATGCATTATAAGGAAAACTGCCATGTAAGTGTAACATACACGCGGCTACGTCTGTCCAGATCTCTCATGTCATACACATTTTTGTATATCTTTGTGTATATCAGGGCTGCCACCACAAGAAATTCTGTTTCCAAGTCTGAGGACCTGTCTAATATTTCGTAACATGTTAATATTCTAAGGTGAGGATTTGTATGCCCCACGCCCAACCTAAATCTGTAGGACTACCCCTTTTCGGCTGTCCACGACTGCTTATTCAATATATTTGCAGCTTCCCTCCATATCTGGAGGTCATATCCTCCATCCGCAACCTGAGGACGCGCCATGTTGTGGTGACAGGGACCCATAAATGGCAGTATTGTGGACTCATGTTTTGCACATTGAATCCTTTGGAGTCTGGAATTAACCTAAAGAATAGACGGAGGTTAATTTTTACCTTAGAGAAAACACACTGCGTCTTTGTTTCAAAACACCAAGCTCATAAATAACAGTCGGTAATGGAAGTTTGGAGCATAGCTTTGTATGGTGTTGAAACGTGGACACTTCGGAAAATAGATCAAAAGTATCTTGAAAGTTTTGAAATGTGGTGCTGGAGAAGAATGGAGAAGATCAGTTGAACCGATCGTGTGAGAAATGAAGAAGTATTACACAGAGTCAAGGAGGAGAGGAATATCGTACATACAATAAAAAGAAGAAAGGCCAACTGGATTGGTCACATCTTGCGTAGAAACTGCCTTCTGAAACATGTGATTGAAGGAACGTTAGAAGGAAGGATAGAAATGATGGGAAGACGAGGGAGAAGACGTAAGCAGCTACTGGATGACCTTAAGGAAAAGAGAAGATACTGGAAATTGAAAGAGGAAGCACTAGATCACACTCTATGGAGAACTCACTTTGGAAGAGGCTACGGACCTGTCGTAAGACAGACTGCAGAATGATTGAACGAACCAATGGAAGTTATTATTTTTGAGACATTAAACCTTATCTAGTCGCCCGTCAAGTCCCACTCGTTCCGGGAGCGTTCTACCGGCTGAGAAACACTGCATGTAGGTGTTAGTGCCTTACGACTGCAAGGGAAAACATCCCTACAGAACCAGCGACTTCGTGTGTCTCCGTCAGAACTCATGAACGAACCTGGCCACTTTACGTGAATTGTTGTAAGGAAGGGCATTCAGTCTGGCCCTATGCCCTGTAATATTTACGAATATTTTTGTCTTCTGAGGAATGACGCTGTGTGTGTTCTGGTTTGTAGACATGTAACGTTTTAGATGTTCATGCTGTCTCCATTATCAGGGCAAATTATGTTGGCACGAGGTTTTCCTGAAACGTCGGTACATATGTACGAGACTACAGAGTGACGCATCTCAGAAGACAGTTATCTTTATAATTATCACTGTGATAAGCTCAAATGTCGCTGATCCCAGTGGCCGTGCGATCTAAGGCGTGGGTCTTCGGCCGCTCGCTTACTAGGATCGTGGGTTCGAATCCCACCTAGGGCATGGATGTCTGTCTGTTGTGAGTGTTGTGTGTTGTCAGGTAGAGGTCTCTGCGACGGGCTGGTCCCTCGTCCAGAGGAGTCCTACCGAGTGTGGTGTGTCTGAAATGTGTGATCGTGAATCCTCGACGAAACGAGGAGGCCCAGGCCCATATAGGGCTGTCGAGCTATGGGGGGCGGGGGAAGCTCAAATGATGTCACAGTGGCAGTATATTGGCTGTGCGAAGTTGTGTGTGGTGGGTGTTGCAAGACATGTCAATAGTAGAGTGACATCAGATGTTGTAAAGATACGATCGTCTGTGTAGCTTTGTTAAAATCGTTAACATAGTGGTGAGGCAAAATGCAAAGTAATGATTACTGATATACCATTTTTGCCCGACACAATAAAGGTAAAGCACTTGCCTGAAGATATTTTAATGAGGCATTGTGTTATTATTATTATTATTATTATTATTTCAGGAAAAATAAATCAAATTCCTTCCAACTTGTGGTTGTTGGCACACACTTGGTGTAACCGTACCAAGTTGCTGAAGCCTTTGTTAATCATTTTAAATCGGTGTACGATAACACAGCTTCTAAGTTTCCTTCTAATCCTATAACTTCTTTTGATGTTGCTTCCACAGACAATCTATCTTTATTTCCTGTTGCTGATGCTGATGTACGTAAAGCTATTAGGCGGCTAAAGTCATCCAAATCTGTTGGACTTGATGGAATTCCAGGCTTTATTATTAAGGGCTGTACTGACATTTTTGTACCTTTACTGAAGTATATTTTTAATCTTAGTCTGTCTCAGCAGCTGTTTCCTTCTTCCTGGGAACAAGCTGCTATTGTACCTATTTTCAAAAAAGGCAACAGTTCTTTAATTGCTAATTATCACCCTATTTCGATTTTGAATAATTTTTCTAAAGTTCTTGAATTTGTCATTTATGATTACGTTTCACATTGCCTTCAGTCCAAACTTAACTGTTGTCAACATGGTTTTATAAAATCCAGGTCTACTACCTCTAATTTGGTAACTTATCTTGATTATATAAGTATTTTCGTCAGCTCTCAGCGTCAAGTTGGTGTTTGATTTTAGCAGTGCTTTCGACCTTGTGTCACATACTTACTTTTAGGAAAAGTTAGTTCCTTTGGACTTACTAGTGCTTATGTTAGCTGGTTTCGTAGCTATTTAACTGGCAGATTTTCGTGTGTTAAGTCAACTGGATGTCTTCGGAAGGCAAATTGTCACACTTAGTCAGACATTATATTATTTTACTACATTATTACAAGGTGTCCTTATTAATTATCTAAGTATTCTGTTATTTGTTTGTTTGTTTGTTTGTTTTGGTTGTGTTTCTACCTATGTGGACGCACTCAGCACACCAAAAGACCTCCTTGTTGCTGAATTTCCGTAAGTCACCTGTTACAGAACTCCATGTCACAAATCAGTGAGTAGTGGTCCGAGAGGAACTTAATGATCTGTACTCATCACCAAATATTATTCGGGTGATAAAATCGAGAAGAATGAGGTGGGCGGGGCATGTAGCACGTATGGGTGGAGGGAGAGGTGCATACAGGGTTTTGGTGGGGAGACCTGAGGGAAGGAGACCACTTGGAAGACCCAGGCGTAGATGGAAGGATAATATTAAAATGGATCTTCAAGAAGTGGGATGGGGGGACATGGACTAGATTGATATGGCTCAGGATAGGGACAGGTGGCTGGCTCTTGTGAGTGCGGTAATGACCTTCGGGTTCCATAAAACGCGGGGAATTTATTGACTAGCTGACGACCTGTTAGCTTCTCAAGAAGGACTCTGCTCCATGGAGGTAGTTAGTTAGTTAGTTAGTGATCAGAGAGAAAAATAGTTCTTAGTGCGGCTTGGTTGGCGAGAGTTAACCTTCCTCTACGCTACGACCTATCCCCATCAGACAGTGTCATGATCCTGTAATACCCCTAACGGTGTTCTATGTAGTATAGACAAGACAATAGCAGGCACCCTGTCTGTACGATAACACGATCGGAATTCTAAACTTCATATTACTCTCTGTTGCCAAGGTCCAGAATGCACGGCGTTCGTACCTTCACACTTCCTACACGCTGTTGTGTTCAATGACAGCAGGGAAATTTTTGAACTCTTGAATCATTTTAAGGAATATCAGACACGTAGTTATTGCTGGATTGCAGCAGTGTCGTATGTAGGAGAGAAATGGACAAAAATGTGGTGTGCTGGAGAAGACAAACATCTGGAAACAAAACCAGGAACGACTTAGCGGAAGCCAGTGACTGCAAAACATAATTCATGTGATGCAGTAACGATTGGCTCGGATGATTATGTTATCTTGCCGAATGAGTCATTTAACAATTTTGTGGTTAGTGCATGAATGGAACATACTTCATGCGCTGGTAAATGAGCTGTTACCTTAACATGTAACCAAATGAATAAATAAAGACTGGAGAAAGGCTTGTTTTGTGTCAATATTTAACGTCTCGTGGTTTTGTTAGCAGATTTTTTTTAATGATCAGGGGTGCACATGGTTTTCAAAAATCTTAGTGCCACCTCTAAATTCTTGGCGTCAGAAGGGTGACACGAAGCAAGTTCCATGTTGGCGACCCACAATTCTGGGGTTACCTACCCTCACTGTTATATGGCGCTGTTTGCTCGGTGCATGTGAACTGATACACATTTTTGTATGCAAGGAAAAACCTGCAGTAATTACGCTGAAAATATTAGGCGTCACCGCAAAAAGTTTAGTCTCCGGGCCACCAGACACCCGGGATTTGTTCATGCCTATTCACGACTATTACCTTACCCACGAGAAACGACTGCCGTGATGGACTATTGTTTTTAAGATTTAAATTAACCACCTTGTATTCCTCTGGTGATAATTTGATGTTTAGGAGGCTGAAAAAAAATTGCATTTGTTTTATTTTCCAAGCGACGTTCTTTGCGGAAGTGCTCTTTTGGTGCGTTTACATTTCTCAGGAGCGCATTTATAGCTGCTCTATCCATCTGCCAGTTTGTGCGCGTATAATTGGAGAACCGTTGATCGGAATTTCATGAACTTTTGTCTGTTGGTAAATCTCACGAAAAGTCATCGATTTGTCTATATTAGTGACAGGACAGTTTTCGCGATTACGGTGCATAAAAGACTACACGCGTTTCTTCGAACGTAAACGCTTTAAATATTTACCATGACGAAACGTCTTTCGAGCGAAATTTGCGGAGGAAAATTATAACACACATTTTACGTCCTCAACAGAGAAATCCATTAATTGACTGAATCTGTCCAGCGTTTGCTCCTCCTTGACTTGTCGAATGACAATTTGTTGCCTTGCTGTCGATAGTTTGCTTACTGCGACCTGAAACCAGGTGACTTCAATGACATCTCCGTCAGCAGAGTACTGCACTTTGTTTAGAGTGCGGGGCTGCTGAGTGCTTGAGCGAAAGTGCTGCACAAAGATCAAAAACGGTTTAAGTGAACGGGCCACTTCGGTGCCCGCAATTATATATATATATATATTATTTTGTCGACCTCGGTGGACTATTTACGGCATGTAAAAGAACCTTAGAAGAATAATAGAAAAATAGAAATGTTTCGTAAGCCAAATTGTGGTCATTTCTCACCCAAGTCTGCTGACTGCCTGCCAGATGGCTCTGGCGGTCACATCAGGATCGATAGAACAACTGCCACGAATGCGCACGACCCAGTAACCTCGGAAAGAGGAGGCCTGAGCCCATATAGGGCTGTTGATATATTATATATTATATATTATTATTGCAAGTGGGTTTATACCCGGTGGCAGAGGCACTACAATGACACAGAATAACATACATCACAAAAAACAACACACAACACTCAAAACAATACACAACACACAAACTTACAAAAACAATAAAACACACATACTACAAAAAGAAAGAGTAGCTAAGCTAAGGTGTTCTATTCCATTCTATTCTGTTCTATTTCATTCTGTTCTATTCTGTTCTATACTAATTCTAATTCTATTCTATCCTATGCCTGGGCCGTGATAGCGTAATCGATATAGCGACTCGCTACGGGTTGGACGGTCCGGGGATCGAATCCCGATGGGGGCGAGATTTTCCGCACCCGTCCAGACCGGCCCTGGGGCCCACCCAGCCTCCTATACAATGGGTACCGGGTCTCTTTCCCGGGGGTAAAGCGGCCGGGGCGTGGAGTTGACCACCCACCCTCATCTAGTGCCGGGGTTAAGGAAAGAGTAGAGCTATACCTCTACTCCCCCCTCTGGGCCTTCATGGCCTGTTCTAGGGAGATCTTTACCATTACCTATGCTCACTGCGATTCACAAATATATTCTATCGTCAAAGAATATTGTGTATGTACATATTATTATGCATACATAATTTAGAAACTTACCTTTGAACAATGCAAGATGTGTCGGACGCCTGTCAGGCTAATAATAATAATAATAATAATAATAATGATAATAATAATAATAATAATCTTTCTCTTCATTGATGTAGGCTTTGAGACTCATTGCGGTCGCATGGCAAGTCGTCTCAGTCCTCCTCCCATCGCACTCTCGATCATCCGACCTCTCATCTTCCCGCATGCCTGTAAGGCATAGATTTTCGGGATGAGCGACTTGGGCGCATTCGTGCAGGGTGTTTGTTCCAGTTCCGCGTGCGGTCTGCGACCTTGTTCTTAAGCTTCTTTCTGGTAAATTCATTCATTCCGTAGTCTTGTCTTGCGACAGGTCCATAGCCTCTTCCAAAAAAAGTTCTCCACAGAGTGCGATCTAGTGCTTCCGCTTTCAATTTCCAGTATCATTTCGTTTCCTTAAGGTCATCCAGTAGCTGCTTACGTCTTCTTCCTCGTCTTCCCGTCACTGATTCCTTTTATCTTTCAATAACGTGCTTTAGAAGGCAGTTCCTACGCAAGATGTGACCAATCCAGTTATTCTTCCTTCTTTTTATTGTATGTAGCATATTCCTTTCCTCTTTGACTACGCAGTACTTAATTTCTCAGACGATGGAATATGCACATTAATTGGGATGATAAGAATTAACAACATTTCGTAAAGCCACATGCACTATGTGGTGGAAAGCCCAACAAATATCTGTAACACAGCAATATTTTTATGTTTACTGGTTGGCAGTACCGAAACGTGTTTAAGTATTTTGATCCAGCATTGGTACGTTTCCAGAATTTAGTAAGAAATACAAATTCTGTACTCTTGCCATGGAATTAATTACGTTAGCTTCTAATCTACGATGCTCTGAAAACGTAAGCACAGTAAAACACTAGCTGGTGTGGTCATGTTTTGGAACTTTTGTCTCGAATATTTATCTTGATCAGTGTTTTCTGGTGGGTTTGTTTTGTCCCCGACGGTTGGTGATAAATGTAGTCTTCAAGGCCAGACGTGTTTTCCGAAGCAAATAGTACAGTGCGGTCGTATTTTCTGCGAATCCAAAATAGTGCGATGTAAACTACATTAATAGCGTCACTTTATACGCAAAATTTGAAATAATGCCAACTATTAAATTAAAATTTTATTGTTTATTTGTTTATGTTGTGCTTAAAAATATGTTTTATGAGCAAAAATACACTGCAGTGTTTGTAGATCTATGCTCTCCGAGAACACATTCTCTCCTTGCGGAGCATAGGGCCTCCTTTCAGAGGTTGTGCAGTTGGAAGAGTGTTGGAAGTGTGCACTGAGTATTGAGTGACCAGCCCACTGACTGCACAATTTCTACTCAATCCTGATTTGACTGCCAGAGCCATCTAGCAGTTAATCAGGAGACTTGGGCGAGAAAGTGTCGCCGAATTTTAAGGTTCTTTTACATGCCGTAAATCTACGACATGGGACCGACGGCTTTACTTCCCCTCCGAAGGAAGTTGTGCTACGGATTTTTATCACCCTTAAAAATCCATCGACCTCGGCCGGGATCGAACCCGCAGTGGCGAGCACGCTAACCACTAGTCCACCGAGGGCGACACATTCTCTCTACTATACATTTATTCCTATGGTAATTTTGTCTTCAGGAACGGGTCCTTTGAATAAAATGCGATCGCACTGTATCCGTAACGTTCAGTCTTTTAGAAGAGTTGTTGTATTAGCGTCGCTTGATTCTAAACACGAAAGTATCAACTGACTGCATCACTCTTCGTGTTATCATAAAGTGACTCACATCACAACATGGACGTGTCATTTTGTACGTACGTATCTCCTTAATATCCTTGAACCCTGTTAGACGCTCTTGTCCATATAGTGATTAATTGGAGATATGTAATGTATACAGTTGCAGTTTCTATAATTAGTTCAACGAACGAACAGAAGTTACTACGTGGTTTATCTCAGTCCGGCAAATCATAAATTTTGTGTAAAGAAGTAACCCCTCTTTTTATTTTCTTCTTTTCCTGTTTTTTTTTTCTTTGTTTCTTTCATTATTTTTGCGTTTCTTCTTATTTTGCTTTCTCTCTTTTCCTTCTATGTTCCCGAATGTTTCTTTCTTTATTAATTTGCTTTAATTTTATTTCTTTCCCCTCTTTCCTTCTTACTTTCTCGCGTTCTCTCGTACGCTGTCATTCGGTTTCTCTTTGTATTATATTTTGCTCCTTTCTCTTTCTTTCATTTCATTATTCCTCTGTTTCTTTGCATTTCTTTCTTTTTATTCATTTGTCGTGTTAGTTCCGCTGTCCATTTGATTTAGGTGAAGTCAGGGTGAATATATTTCTTGTTCCAATACCTAGATAGCATTTGTTACCTGCTAAAATGTATATTAGTGTTAGAATCAAGATGGAAAACGCCCTGCATCTAATATTTCCTGTCCGGATACGAGATGTCCTTCTACCATACCTGCACAGCTTCTGAGGGTGAACGTAAGCTTATTTTGTTTTTGGGCACTTTGTGGCTTTCCTGACCCATGCCCTGCTTGTCAAAGTAAATATATTTCCTGTTCGCACATTACATAATGTTTGTGCACTCCTGTCTTACATGTCAGAAAATATATAGTTTCTTCGGCCACGAGATGGCGGTTTTATCAGCCCTGACCTGCGTATGAGGATGAATATATATTTTTTTCATCTCTGTCATACACGCCAGGGTGTAACCTCTGAAATTCCATGATCCGTCTTGGCCTTCCTTCCTGACCAGACATCTGGCAAAATTGTAGCTCCCGATTTTGAAATATTGCTAAAGGCAACGCCAAGTTTATTGCTACAAGTGTCTCGTATTTTCCTTTCTATTTTTCACTCTTGGAGCAAATATAGGCTGTATATGAAACGCAACGCCGAGTTTGTGGCATTCGCACTAAGAACGGAGAAAATTACAGATAAGTTCAATAAAGCGCGCAATTGCAGCACTGAGACGTTACGTTAAAATCCTAAATTTCAACACATGGAAAAGATACAAGAATTCAACATGTTGAGTGCTTGAATTTTTTTCAGCGCACACTGTACCGCGACTCTACAAACAATGCTATTGAACAGCAGAATTCTAGAGAAACTGGTAGTCGCTTAGTGATTCAAGAAATTTACCGACTTTTATGGAACCCAAAGTATGATTTTCATAAGAACTAGCGAAATGTCACAACTGCTCCATTTGACTCCAGTGAATATTGACACCGTATTTCTATAAAATATGTTTGTACCTACTTTATTACTTAAAAAAAGAATGTAGGCTTACGCTCTCTGGGCCTGTGTGTGACTTCCGTTTTAACCTCTGATCCAGCCGTCTGATATTCACGGAACTTCATATGGGCACTTTGTTGTTGGAGCCCACCTTAACGCCGTACATTCTAGTTTCGTACATCAGTACCAGCCCTTGAAATGGGACCGACATGTTATACCGAAACGTCGATAACCAACTATCAACCTACGCCCCGCAACGTCAAGAAGAGCTAAGACTCCTGTGTAAGTATTTTTCCGAAGATGATGATGCATCATTGAAATTCCTTGTGGGCAATTTAGTGACCGAGTTTAGTTGCGTGTTAAGAACTTGAGTAAAAGTCCATAAGGTCAAAATTCTTTATACCTTCGCTTGTATCAGTCCAGTGACAGTCCGTGTCCTTCATACAGTGTTTCAAGATAGCTCTGATTATCCGTCACCGGGTTGCTTGAATGTTTATCAGCGCCCATTACTACAAATTCTAAGCCCGATCGTACGTAACCTCCAGACTAATCATAACCTTGTAATTATATCAGTTCTTGTTAACGGAAGTTTTTCCACTGCATGACCTTTGTAACAGGCTGTAGTACACATAACGGGTGTCTATTTTATTAATTTATTATTTAGTTATGTGTGTTGGTACTAGCTCGGACTGTATGAAGGGTAAACTGATCTCTGTGGCCGTGCGGTCTAAAGCGTAGTGCTGCGACCGCTCAATTGCTGGGATCGCGGGTTCGAATCCCGCGGAGGGCGTGGATGTTCTTCTCTTGTGTTTGTTGTGTAGGTAGCTGCTTCTGCGACGAGCTGATCACTCGTTCAGAGCAATCCTGCCAGGTGTGTGTGTGTGTGTGTGTGTGTTATATATATATATATATAATTGTGTATGATCTATAAACCTCAAAAATGAGGCGGCCGCTCGATTGTTGGGATCGCGGGTTCGAATCCCGCTGATGGCGTGGATGTTCTTCTCTCGTGTTTGGTGTGTAGGTAGCTGCTTCTGCGACGAGCTGATCACTCTTCAGAGTAGTCCTGCCAGGTGTGCGTGCGTGTTTATAATTGTGTGTGATCTATAAACCTCAAAATTGAGGCGGCTTAGACCCGATTTTGGCTATAACGCCACAGAAAAAAATATGGAAGGTAAGCTGATTGGTCATGCGTCATCTGGAATGGACACTGAAGGGATCGGTTGTTTCCTGATTTAGGTATGGGAAGGACTGAGAAAAACCAAAATTAACCGCAGCATAGCCGGCGCCTTAGCCGGGATTTAAAATCTTTCCCCTCCCGAATGTTAGTAACAAATTGTTACGATTAGAGTCTGATAGGTGGGACTGAAGAAGAACGTGAACATCCTGTGTCTATCTCGAATTTTGAACCTGTGGCAACATGTAGCTGAAGATGAGTTTGGAGCGTTGGTGAGATGATTAAAAGACTATTTCTTCAGTCTCAACTCGTATCCCACAGAGAAAAGAACTTTTCTCAAGGTGTGTGGTAACCATGGCAACCGGGATGTTACTCAGTCACTCACACACGCATTTTATATAGGGAGATTCCTTGCTCGTCCGCTCCACTTGTTTTACTCAATCTAGAAGCAGTGCCTGATTCATGCATTTCCAAACACGTAACAGTTCTTTCTGCCCTCAGAAATTAGATATTTATTATATTTTGAAATGTGATAATGTATGGTTCTGTAATATGTACCCATGTTGAGGATGGGCCCACTGCCTCCATCTTCACGGTAGAAGTCCCTCTCCTACCCTCGATGGTTAACTCCAAACCATTGGTACATATTCACGAAACTACACGGCGTCACATTCCAGAAGGCAGTATTCTTCATTGTCACCTCTGTGAGAGCCTTCCGAGTAAGATAAGCATCTGTTGGATTTAAATTGCAAATAAACGCTTTTCGATACAAGACAGTCATGGCCGTTGGATTTGGTGTTTTCTTGACACAAAATCACATCATTTGGCACTCACAGAAGTCATATTTAGTCTGTGCCTCTCTTCATTTCAGCCCAGTATTAATTTATACGTGCGCTGTGTATCTTTCGTGTCGCACAGATCTTAGACAAGCTGTTCAAAATACACTGCGCAACGCTTCCATATATTGATTCGATACTGTGCTTGGCTAGACGGGTGGATCCTGTGTCTGGAATTGTTTGTGCCTTCAATGTCGTGTGATGTCAAAATATCACATTTAGGCCCATTATATAAAATCTGTAACGCTAGAACAACTGATCATTTGAAATATCTGTTAATAGTCAACTCTTTGTCATAGTACAGGTCCAACGTCGGGGGAAGAACCCCCCCTCTTCCCCCGACGTTGGACCCCCCCCCCCGGTAATGATTCGAATCCCACCTCGTTGATTGCATATCTGGCTAAGGTTTCATGTGATCTATAAAGGTAAGGATAAACAGTTGTCCCTGCGCGAAACATCAAAGCATATTAGGGAGTGGAGGTATAGCTCCACTCAATCTTAACCTTGGCACTAGATGAAGGTAAGTGTTCAGCTTCTTGACCTGTCTACTTTCCCGTCGAGGAAAACTCTACCTGTTGCTGTTGAATGGGAGGACGGATGGGTCCCCGAGCCGGTATGGGAGCTATGGGGAAGGAAATGATCTATTGCTAAAACTTTTTAACTCAGTTCATAATAGTCCTGTTATATCTCTATAGTCCCTTTGTCGGTAAACTGTAGTTCGCTCAGAGTCGAAAAATTTATGTAGGTTTAGTATTCTACATATATACACAGGTAAAGGTAAAGTTCTCCCTAGAACAGGCCATGAAGGCCCAGAGGGGGAGTAGAGGTAAAGCTCTACTCTTTCTTTAACCCTGACAATCCCGGTGGGGGCGAGATTTTTCGCAGCCGTCCAGACCGGCCCTGGGGGCCCACTCAGTCTCCTCTTTCCCAGGGGTAAAGCGGCCGGGGCGTGGAGTTGACCACCCACCCTCATCTAGTGCCGAGGTTAAAGAAAGAGTAGAGCTATACCTCTACTCCCCCTCTGGGCCTTCGTGGCCTGTTCTAGGGAGAACTTTACCTTTACCTTTACTAGATGTGGGTGGGTGGTCAACTCCACGCCCCGTCCGTTTTACCCCCGGTAAAGAGACCCGATACCCATTGTATAGGAGGCTGGGTGGGCCCCAGGGCCGGTCTGGACGGGTGCGGAAAATCTCGCCCCCACCGGGATTCGATCCACTGACCGTCCAGCCCGTAGCGTAGTCGCTATACCGACTGAGCTGTCGCGGCCCACACATATATACACAGAGTGGGCGAAATGTCCCTGTGCACGTGTCGGAAGTAGAATACAGATTAGAATGTAAATCACAATGAATGTGCATAACCGGTTAAAATCCGTGTTGGAAGTGACCCCAACGGGCATGTGATAGAGGTCACGTATGCAACCTAGTGTTGTATGTATGAAACTTCCACACTTCCAGCACAGCGCATCACAGATGCACACGGACGTTTCGAACATTCTGTATAATAATATTTTACGTTTGCTTAACTACGTTTTGAGGTACTAAGATTATAGCGTCAAATTGGAGTAGAAAGATATGTGACTAACAAAATTGAACTGGTAGTGAAGGGAGAATAATATCCCGGAATTTTCGTGGAGATAGCAAGGATAACCACGAAAAAACTGAATATGAATAGCCCATCTCTGGACTGGCATTCAAAACCGGGACTTCCCGATTACAAAGGTCACGAGGCCATGAGATTTTTTTATTGTGGGTAAATACATTATGAAAATATATCAACAGATGATGCAGATGGGTGATTGTGCTTTGTGCGTTGGCATAAACATGGAAGGAGACGAAAGTGGGATGGAAATGTACTATTTGTTGTAGAGCAGTGGTTCCCAAACATTTTCGGTCCACCGCCCCCTCGGTTCCATATACACACCCACAGCGCCCCCCTACCTTTTTTTTAAAAAAAAACATAAATGCTCTTTTGTTTCCACTTTTATTTTATATTTAAAAAAATCGTTTAAATAAAATTATAAGAGTTAAACTTAATGTTTTATGTGTTAATTAATAAATTAAAATGTATTATATTTTTTTACGATTAATATAATTCATCTAGCAATAGTTTATTTAAAAAATTATATGTGCTTGAATAAGATTCATAAATTAAAATACTAAGAAATTTAGTTCATTTTTTATTTTTAACACAAACCTTACTTTATTTGAATTTTATTATAAAAATATATGCACTACTTGTCTACTAGCGCCCCCCTGTGATAATAACAGCGCTCCCTTCCACCTCTCGTACCTATTAGCGCCCACCTCGGTAATCCCACCGCTCCCCACGGGGCGGTACCCCCCACTTTGGGAACCACTGTTGTAGAGTATGCACCCCGAATGAAGAATTCGATGGCTGTATTCAGTACAGACATAAATTAATATCTAAAAATAATGTCTTCGCAACTTCAGTAGTGCAAAATCGATTTTTGTCGCTGTTATCCCTTGATGATCGTAAGCCTTCTCTCAGGCGATAAGTTAATTCATAGGTTGTCCGGCGACTGACTAGCTCTTTCTGTCGGACCCAACTCAGCAAATGCCTCCACAACTTTTGACCTGAAGACAGAAGCAGATTATATTTCCGAAACACTGTGTTATTTTTCGAAGTACTAGATGGTACACAAAGCTTGTAAACCAAATATACCTTCATTTTCTAAGCTGACAAAAATACACAGCTTGTTTTGTTACCTTGTATTTTCTACGACTCAAGGTTAAGAAGATAAATTTCTGTCACACAGTTTTTATAACCTTGTGACATATTAACAAGAGGACCGTGAAAACAGCCATTTTATTCATCACTATTATAATTTCTATGATGGTCTTTAGCATAGCACATGAAGTTTGGTGGCATGTGACAAACTTTCTTGTTTTGTTCAGTTTCGTAATGCCAACACGTAAGAAAGATTTTTATTTCGTATTAGAAATGAATTAAAAGTCTTCTGTTTCAGCTTGATAGATTATTGCGCAGACGTAAATGTTTAAACGGGTTTCAAACACTGAAACTCATGCAAGTCTTGAAGTTATGATAAGCTTCACTCATTCTTTAGTCTGTCTTACGACTAGGGTTGACAGGTCCTACGTTTTTCCCGTAAGCTTTACGTTTTTTCATTATGTAAAACAGGATAAACAATTGGTAAAAAGGGCAAAATGTCAAGATAAGTACAATTAAAATATCAGACAATTTGAATTTTCTTTTATTTTTTTAAAACATTTTGTCGACAAAAAATGTTTTTTAAGGAAAACCTGGCAACCCTACTTACGACAGGTCCGTAGCCTCTTCATTCTGCAGTCTGTCTTACGACAGGTCCGTAGCCTCTTCCAAAGCGAGTTCTCCACAAGGTGAGATCTAGTGCTTCCTCTTTCAATTTCCAGTATCTTCTCTTTTCCTTAAGGTCATACAGTAGTTGCTTACGTCTTCTTCCCCCTCTTTGCGTCATTTCTATCCTTCCCTCTAACTTTCCTTCAATCACGTGTTTCAGAAGGCAGTTCCTACGCAAGATGTGACCAATCCAGTTAGCCTTTCTTATTTTTATTGTATGTACGATATTCCTCTCCTCCTTGATAAGCTGTACTATTTAAAAGATATTTTTACAATTTTGACATAAGGAGAACTTCCAAAGTTACAGCACCAAACGTTTTACTGCGTTTCAATAAGTAACGTGCATTTAAGCGTTGTAACGTTAAGGCTTGAGGAAAAACTTGTACGAGATAGAGAAATTACACAGCAGTACGTTTATCCACGGGAATATGTGCGAAGTTTAGTAATTTGAAGGAATTTGCGTAATTTCATAATTTCCACCGTCAAGGAAACGGTAACTTATGTCACTACATATTTTTAATTACAAGTGTTTCGGTATTTTAGATAACACTAGTCGATTTGATATATATATATATATATATATATATATATTAGATGAAAGGGGCATCGATACTCAACTGGCAATATTTCTTTCACTCTTCATCCTTCGCATCATCTCTATATTTCCGTTATTCCTTTTCAATCTGTCCCTCTTCCTTCCTAACTCTGATTTATTTTTTGTTAAAGCCGTGACTTAAGTTTCGTATTTGTCCATCTGACACAGTTTCAGCTGCCATCTGTGTAAGCTCGCAAAAACCGCATTTTTACTTTAAAAGTGTGTAAAAACTCCATAACAAATGCAGTCGGTCTTAAATTGTTTTCTGTTATACGGTGTGCAGTATGATATGGCCCTTTTTAGAATATTGCTCCCACATACTGCTAAAAGTAAACGATTTGAACTGCAAGCTAGTATCTTATATGTTGTAGTACGTATAACTTTGTGCTGATTTTAATTATAAATTTTCAAGCTGAATAATTTTAAAATTTACTTGCTTTACTAACACAAATATTATCGTTAATAGGACGTATGAACACGTGCATTTACATTAAACATTAACAATTTTATATGTTACTACTGCTACTGCTACTACCGCCGCCACCACCACCACCACCACCACCACTACTACTACTACTACCACTACCACCACAACCACCACTACTACTACTATCACAACCACCACCACTACCACCACCACCACCACCACCACCACCACCACCTCCACCACCACTACTACTACTACTACCACTACCACCACAACCACCACTACTACTACTATCACAACCACCACCACTACCACCACCACCACCACCACCACCACTACTACTACTACTACCACTACCACCACAACCACCACTACTACTACTATCACAACCACCACCACCACTACCACCACCACCACCACCACCACCACCACTACTACTACTACTACTACTACTACTACTACTACTACTACTACCACAACCACTACTACTACTACCACCACAACCACCGCCACAACCACAACCACCACCACAACCACTACTACTACTACTACTACTACCACAACCACTACTACCACTACCGCTGCGCCACCACCACCACAACCACCACCACAACCCCTACTACTACTACTACTACTACTACTACTACTACTACTACTATACTACTACTACTACTACACTACCACTACCACTACCACACCACACCACAACCACCACCACATACACTACTACTACTACTACTACAAATAGCCTACTATTCCAATTGCTATTACTTGTCCTGTGCAATGCGAGATTAGTTAATTCCATGGGATCCCTCTTGAAAAGCTAATAGTTACTCAGCCGCTTAATAAATTATCCTAATTTTATGGAAATCGGAGGTTCATTACCGTGTTCACAACAGCCTGATCCACACGAATTCTCTCCTCGCTATCTCACCATATGTGTTTAAGAATATTTTAATATTATCCTTCCATCTGCACTAAGGACCTTCCAATACAGTGTGAGACAGCTGTGAGAACCCTGTTATACGTTCTAACCATTTACGTATCCTAATTTTTCACGTTTTCGAATCAGAAAATCATTCGTAATCGGTTTAGTCTGTTGACATTTCGATTTCAGCCTGATAACAAGGACAAACATATCGGCCAGACTCATTACACTTGCATATCTATTGATGCTGTAAAACTGATCGTTTCCGGGGTCTATATTACCATCTGTAAGGCTGAGGTCACCAAAGCAGTTTGTATCTCTTCCTGCTTATAACGTATGCTGTGCTTTATCTGCGTGTTTACTGACTGGTCCTGGAAGGCAGGTTCCGTCTTGTTTCAAGGGGACACCAAGACTAAGACGGCTTTCTAAAATTTCCGTAGAATCCTTATTGAGAATATAATAGTCGATAACCTTCTCAAGACAAGCTCATTTACGGCCTTTTACGGGACCTGAAATACTACTACTTTGTATACTGCCATTGGTTTATATTTTTTCCCCAGTCGATTTAGATCGAAGTTCTTACATCCTGTAAAATCTGTCTTATTATTTTACTCCCCTCTATGCTCATGTCTGCTTAGCACCGTCTTTTTTTTGGGGGAGGGGGGGGGTGGGGATTACTCATTCGCTTTTAGGATTATTTATGTACAGATTTTAGAATATTGATATTGACTGTAATTGCACTAGTGCATTTTTCACACAGTACGTATTTAACAATTTCTAAACCCAACTGGATGCTAACTTACTGTGAAAATAAATGATTGATGTTGTTTAAAGACAATTTTAAAACATTTTGGAAACCCCGACTATTGTTTTGGGTAAAATCCATGTTTTACAAAAACCTATCGGACTAGTTGTTTTTATAATAAAGCATTCATCCAGGTGTACTGAGTGTTATGTCAAATTAAAGGGGATATGTATACTACGATTGATATGAGGAAAATTCACTTGTATTACTTCACCATGTATATCTTGCTTCGAAAAAATATTTCTCCATCTTAAAGTTTTCAAGCCTCCGTTAGGTGTATCTGGTATTTTAACGGTTTTGATTACGTTTCACTCGTAAGGAATTATAAATACAACAAATGTAACACAAGCTTTGAAATTAACAACTGTGTTTTTCTTCCCATACGTGTTTCGACCTTTGCTTGTTTATATTCTATTAACACTTTGAAGTCTGAAGTTTATATAAATATTACAAATTCAATTTGCACCTTACAGAAAACACAATGTGTTTGAATTACAAAAACCAATGGGCTACTAATCCTTAGTGAAATCATTGCTTTATTTCCTGTGAATCATACGGAACACATAGGTACAGTCTGTGTTAAAATGCAGAGGGTTTTATCAAGAAGCATTATTACCCGATTCATTTACCCGATTATTAGTTGTCTTTGTAACTGAGACGCCGACTATTTCCTGCCCGATAGGAGCCGATTGTTTTCAATATAATTTTGACGAAATTCATAGGCGGAGACTCGGATTCGATCTCAGCCATTTCATGTGAGATTTGTCGTAGACCAAGTGGCAGTCGGCAAAGTTTTTTCTCCGAGAACTTCGGTTTGCCCCTGTCAGTGTCATTACACCAATGCTCCGCACTCATCCCAGTGGCCAGCAGAGAGGATACGATAATGTAATTGACAACAAATTGTTTTAATGAACCGGTATAGCTTATTTATTTATCATACCAACTCATGCACAATTTTACAATATTATTACTTTACCCCTATACGTATTTCGGCACTCAGAATGCCATCCTCAGGGGGTCACAGTGTTAAAAACACAGACTATACATCGATTGTATAAAATGTTACATCGATATGAGTAAAATGTTGAACATTAAAATATTAGTCTATTGTTTTTGAGTCCTGATTGAGCTAATACACTATATGTGTATTAAAATAAATAACTACCACGGTATAGCTTAGTTGGTGTAGTGATTAGGCTGCGGGCTGGGTAACTGAGGAATTGCCGTTTGATTCCCAGCAAGGGCAGGACATTCCTCTATTCTCCAGAACGTTTAGACTTATTCTCGAACACACCAAGGCTCTTATTTAGTTGGTACCGGAAGCTTTTTACCCGGGGGTTAAAGGGGCTGGGGTGTGAAGCTGACCACACCTCCATTGAGTGCTAAGCTTAAGAATGAATGGAGTTGTTCCTGTAATCCTCCATATCCTTCTATGGCGTGCACTTGGAAAACTTTACAAACTTTTGGTGCTAGCCACTGGTCTCCTCGAGTGGAGGTTTCCACGGTGTATGTAGGTTACAGTGTTCTGGAATGTGACACCGTTCAGTTTGGCAGATGAGTACCAACGTTTCGGACGAACCTGATGTTTCCATCTTCAGGGAAGAAAAGTCAGTTACTGTACTGTACGGTCTTCTGTGATATGACGCCGTGCAGGTTGGTAAAGTGAAGATATCCTCAGATTATGACCTTTATATACAGTTTGCTGTGTGACGACAATTACAGAACTGTTCAGAAAGTACAAACACAAGTCAGTGTGCTCTCTGTTTCATAGGCCAACTTCCTTGCGCTATTTCTCACGCCCTCCATTTGCTCGTTCCTTTCCCATTATCTACAACCCATCCTGAATCGTTTTATTGTGTGTCAAAGTACACACCGTAGACCGCAGTACCCTATAGAGTGTCGCGCTCTGTTGTTTAGCATCGTTTCTTCATGTTTGGGATGTCCCGTTTTCGAAAATCGATCAAAAGAAATCAAGATATTTTGGAAGAGTTTTGAAACACAAGCAAATCTGGTACAAATCAACAATTATAACAATAAATAGATACATTGTTTTAGTAGAATGGACAGTTACAGATCAGGAGCACACCCAAGGGGGGGGGCTGCCGGGTTTCAGCCCCCGAAACCCCCAAAACAGAAATTAAAAAAAACACAGGTTTTGTGGAAATCACAAATTACACACCAACGAAATGCACTATATTTTTTTCACTTTTTATTCTTTAACCCCTACATATGTTTCGGCCCTTACAGGGTCATCTTCAGGGGGCTCGTAATCTACATTTACTTTACATCCCTTCTTGTCTGCTATCATGTGTTGTAGGGGTTAAAGAATAAAAGTGAAAAAATATAGTGCATTTTGTTGGTGTGTAATTTGTGATTTGTTACAAAATGCACGGTGAAGATAATACAAAATTTAAACAGATTTTGTAGATATAATATCAAAAGTTTTACGTGATTTCCCCTTCAGTCAAAATCAGCCACTGAAATAGGCTGATGGCTAGTATATTAGAATTTTGAAAAATTAATATAATTAAAAAAACAAGAAGATGGGGCACTGTCATTGAGTCATAGAACATGTATTTATATTCGTGTATATATAAATGCAGTTGCAGACAGTGTTATGTTATACTTACATGATTTTTATAATAGAATTTTTAAAATGAAACAAACTATATATAGCCTCAGGGCGACCCCCCCCCCCCCCCCCAAGGAAGAATTCTGGGTGCTCACCTGATACAGACTACCGCAGGCTGTTAATGAAATATCAGGAAAAGCAGGAAGAAGGAATAGAACTTTGCCTGCCTTGTTCATCAGCCTAATTCACAACTTATTTGGCTTCCTGCAAGTTGTTAGCACATGGCGTGTGTGCACTGCAGCAGGAAGGGCGGTTACTTCTCTCCAACAAAGTGACTCACTGCATAAAAAGCTAATAGTCGCTCAGCTGGTCAGAAAATTCCCGGTAAGTTTATATTACCATATCCACAATATCTCGTCCCTGGGCTCTATCCCGTTAAATGTATTCCACACACTCAAATCTTATTCATTGCGTATATTTTAATACAGGGCATACACAAAAGAATGGTGCGGTATCAAAAGTGAATATCTATTGAAACCGCACCATTCTTTTGTGTATGCCCTGTACTATCTTCCATCTACGTTATTCCATATAATATTTTCCCTCCAGTTCTTCGGACTGAAGTTTTGATTGTAGGCTGTATCTCTACTCCCCATTTTGTGCCCACCTTATCGCCCCTTACATCATCCTCTGGTATTGTTTGTGAAGAACACGAAATGTGAAAGTTCTCATTATACCTATCCCCACAAAACGCCACCAGAAATGTAACTGGATGAATCAAATTTACGCGTCTTTAAAACCGTCACACTGAATCATTTAGGCTCCTGGTGTAGTTGTCAATGACATTACTCTGGTTGGCTTGTGGGGCTATTTCAGAACACTGAACCAGCTGCACAGGTTTACGTTAAATGAGATGGAAATGATCGTATAACTTTCAAGCCCTGTGACGGATTTTGATGGAACTTAATACAAAACACTTCGTATATACTGACGTTAAAATCTGTAAAGAACCAATCTGCATGTTTAATTTCTTTTATTTATTTTGAAAGATGAGCTGGGAAAGTGTAGTTCTTGTACTGACTCGGATCACTGGCTGGCCAGGACAGTGGTTCGATTCCGGACAGTGGCAAGAAATTTTTTCTTTCAAAACGTCCAGACCGGTTCTGTAGCCCACCCAAGCCTCTAGTCAATAGATAACTGGAATTTTTTTCACCAGAGGTAAAATGGCCAGAGTGTGAAACTGACCACTCACCCCTATATAGTGCCGAGGTGAAGAATGTGTGGAGCTATGTCTTTACTCACCCCACATGCCTTCATGACGTGTACAGGGACAACAATACAACTTAACAAGTTGAAATGTCTTGTAAGTGGGCCTGGGTTTTGAGTCCATTAAAGATTCTAACGGCCGATCCCAGTGATCGCGCCGTCAAAAGCGTGAGTCTGCGGCTACTCGCTTTCTGGGATTGTGGATTCGAATCCCGCCGGGGCACGGATGTCTGTCTGTTGTGAGTGTTGTTTGTTGTCAGGTAGAGATCTCTGCGACGGGCTGATCACTCATCCAGAGGAGTCCTACCGAGTGTGGTGTGTCTGAGTGTGATCGTGAAGCCTCGATAATGAGGAGGTCCTGACCCACTAGGGGCTGTTACGCCATTGGAAAAAAGACTCTTATGAAAATTTTTATGAATGTTCCTGTTTGTTTCATTCATTCAGTTAATTAAGTGTCCGATTATTTAAGGACCTAGTGGTTTTGTTCGCGATTTCTCCAGGAAGAAGCAATTGTTAGATAAAAGTCTTAGGATTCCGTAGAGTACACATGATATAACTTGATAATGTTGGCAAAAATTATACCCTTGTTTATTTCTGGGATATTTAGTGATGCTTTCAACAGTTAGTTTTCGTTGCATCCAATTAAAGTGTTCATTAATGTACCGAGTGAAAACGGCGGTGGCCTGACTTGAAGTACGATGACTAGTTTTCCAGGACAACCAGTCTCAGTTCCGACATTTGAACCCGCAACCTCCTGAATACGAATCAGGAATACCAACTGTTGAACAAATAGCACACTGGCCCTTTCTTATATGTACAGTACTTCTAACTCATTTCCCTTATTTCAGAATGAATGAGGCTTTTGGAAGCATCACGCTGTCTTTGTTCCATTTTAACTTTTAACCAGTTAACTGACTTTGCGAAACGTGCTGTGAACGTTATGGTATTATAACCTACCTAATTTGGCACTTTTTAATTTCCTGCAATCAGATGTGTGTATGGCGACTGCTTGATTGTAGGCTATATTTAGCTTTTGGTTTGATGACGATGAATAATGAATCACTGGAACTGCTCATGTCAGATCTGATATGGGCATAGATCGTAAATATATATATTTATTTACATAATGTATATATATGCATTATGTATGAAAAATTGTTTGTCAGCGATTAAAAAATTTGAGGTTATGTCCGAAGTATTGTAGTTAGACAAAATATGCAGTCTAAGTAACAAATTCTTCCAAAAACAAAAAAAAAGTAATAGGACTACTAATCGTACTTATTATTATTATTATTATTATTTTATTTATATGTTGGGATGTGGCGCTGCATCCTTGGGTAAGTGGTTCCAGACGTTTCGAAGGAACGTTTCTCCTTCACCTTCAAACGTTCAAGGTCCATGAAACCTGTAATCTGGAATATAAGGGTTATACGTTATTTCGAAACGTCGGGAAACAGCCATCGATTCAAATCCTCATTCCAGAAGACCGGATTTCTTGATCACACCGCTGTGAAAACCTGAGAAACTCACATATTTACAGTCGCAAGCAATAAACACTTTCCTTTACCAGAGTCCCATCTTATGATGGTCTGTGCACGGCGGCCCATGAACTAAACTGAACTTAATTATTGCGTTACAAATGAAGTTTGCAATATTTAAATACAGTCGGACCCGGTTATAACGACATCGCTTTATGCGACACCTGTCTATAGCGTCAGATATTCTGTGGTACCAATTAATTCCTCACTGTTAACCATAATATTATTTTCCTCACTTATAACAACACTCGTTTATAACGACACAAAATATTCAGTCCCTTTCATGACGTTATAACCGAGTTCGACTGTATATCAAAGGACGCATGATTGGTAAGCTAGAAGTCAGTGCATATGATAGCAGAATTTATGTATTATTGCTCGGAAATCTTCTTTCGCTTTATTGACTAGAATGAATGGTTCAATGTCCTTTCTTCGTGGAAGTATATATACTTTTTTTTAAACTGAATCAGAATATTAACATTAAATCTTTGTTTACAAGAACATTCTGGCGCACATTATACCATCAGCGAGGCCATCAACTCACACGTACTGAAAGTCTTGCTATGACTCACGCGTTTAGCGCAGTCTCTGTCTCGCAAAGTGTGGCTGCACTGCCTTCACTTCGTGATTCATCTGTCTTGTTAGATGTGCAGGTTTCTTTCACGGTGCTGTGTTTCAGGATTTGCTACACGCTTTAACGTTTGTAAGTCTTTCATTTTTTTGCGGTTTCATTCATCCCATACTTGTCTTTAACTCGTGTTTTTGTCTTTCGCTTTTTATTTTCTGTTATATGTCTTTCTATGGCCCTTGATCTTTCTTGCTTTCTTTAATTTCTGTGTTCTTTCATCTTCTGTATCTCGTCTTTCTGTTTAGTTCTTTAATTCCCTTTTTTATATTACGTTATCTTATTTTTATTTCCTTCTTTATTGTTTCCGTATTTACACCTCACTTTTCACTCTTCTTTTTAATATTATTACATGATCATGTGCCTTTTGTTTCCACATGCTCAGTCGCATATCTACTTACCTCCTATATCCTCAGATTTATGCGTATTTCTCCCAAACGGTTTCTTCCCTTCCAGTGTTCCGATAAAGATTTTGTAAGCATTTTAATTATCACCACACGCTCTATATGCCCGACCCATCTCACCGTTCTTGATTTAGTAATTCTAATAATGTGTTTTAAAAGTGCCTTACTGAACTTGCTTGAAGTAACAGTAACGAGTCTTAGAATTCAAAATTCCAAGCTATCAATTTTCAGTTTCTCGTGGGTACGTATTGATATAGAACACGGGTGTTCAGCTTTACAAAGTTAGCTCAGTAGTAATAATAGCAAGGACTGTTATAGTGCGAATAAGGTCAAAGGTCTATACAGCAAGCTAAGAGTGGCGCCGGTATTGTAATATTCAACTTGTTGGGTAGTTGGTCACTAAGTTGGAACAAAGCTGCCATTAGCAAGTGTAACGAGCGTTCCAGCAACGGTGATGATAATGATCATAACTTGTATGATTTCTGACTTTCCGTATTTGGTACCACCACTCGTCTCCGACATTAAATTATCGATTCACAAAACGAGATTATGTGGGTTGTGACAACATTCAGCCTTGTAGGCAGGCATCAACATTTCGGAGTAATATTTTGCCTCTGTCTTCAGGGTACCATGCCTCATGTTCTTACGAAAATAACTGAATGGTGTTGCAAACCTGAAAGCCACAATTTCAACACTCAGTGATGTGAACCCCCCCCCCCTCCCCCAGGGTACTCACTGAACTGATGACTGGGTGGGCCCCAGAGCCTGTGTGGACATTTTGGAGAAGATACAATTATTTTGTCCCTTCCTTGATTCAAACCCCGGACCGTCCAGCCCGTAGCTAAGTCAAATAATGAACATATTGAATTGCATGTTGTTACACGAAAATATACAAATAAGGCTGTACTGATGATTTGGCAACCTAAATGGAATTGTCGTTTATTTGTCTTCCTAAGATTTATCTTACTAAGATACGTTTAGGTCATCTGTCTGAAACTTGAAACGACTTTCAATTACTACTACTACTACTACTACTACTACTACTACTACTACTACTACTACTACTACTACTACTACTACTACTGCTACTGCTATAATAATATTCAAAATACCGTTATTTTTTTTTCAGAAAATAGTGCATATAGAACAGAGCCTTTTCAAATGTCTGCTCAGTGTAAAAATATGTCCTCACTTTTTGACTCGAGTAGTAAATGGAGATGAATAAAAATGTTACGTAAGCTAAATTCAAAGCCTCCATTTCTCACCCAAGTCTCCTTACTGCCTGCCAGATGGCTCTGGCGGACACATCAGGATCGATAGAATAGTAGTGCGGCCAGTTGGCCAGTCACCAACTGCCACGCATGCGCACGACTTAGTAACCTCGGAAAGAGGAGGCAAGAGGAGGCCAGAGCCCATATAGGGCTGTTGAACCATGGTTATTATTATATATATTATAGTAAATGGAGACAAACTCTATGTAACAACGAAAGTAGCCTAGGATATCAACCATAGAAAGGACATAACACAGAACGGAAGATGTTTTCTTACAAAATGTAATAAATGAATGTAAATTAGTTAAGGTGGAAAGTTTTAAACGCAGTAAGGATTCATACTGCAGTCTTATGGCTTTACACCGTTGCATAACGTCAGGAGACCGCACTGTGAAATGTAAAATGAATGAATGACTAAACAAGTAAATAGATAAATAACAAGTAAATAAATAAAAGTTTTATATACGAGGGTTATCCAGAAAATAAAGACACAAAAGCAATAAAGTTTTTTTTTTAAATATTTATTAACAAAATCGAGTGAAAAAACCCTTAACACATACCTTTAGCTATTTTTCAACATAATCACCATCTTTGTCAAGGCATTTGTTTAGCCTGGGTACGAGTTCTTGTATTCCGATGTCACAGAACTCCGCCGCCTGTGCACGCAACCACGTAGTGACTTCGTTTTTCTCCTCTTCCGTCTTCGTGAAACTTCCGGCCGGCCAGATGTTTCTTTAAATGCAAAAACAAGTGGAAATCGCTGGGAGCGAGGTCTGGGCTGTGAGCGGGATGGTCTGCGGTGATTTCCCTTCCCCTCCCACCCGTGTTGTATCTTTACTTTCTGGATAACCCTCGTACGTTGTCTTCTGTCAGGCACTGTTTTATATTATTATTATTATTATTATTATTATTATTTATTTACTGCAATTGGGTTTTCACCCGGTGGCAGTAGTCCTTACACTAGTACACACAATACAAATGGACATATAATATACATAAAAATAACAATACAAAACAAACTATACACAATTACAAAACAAAATACATACAGTAAATACAAGTACATACATTAGAACATCGTACACACATTACAAAAACATCCACACCTTAAAAAAGCATCCACTCCTTACCAAAGCATCCGTACCTTACAAAAACATCCACACCTTACAAATACATCCACACCTTACAAAAACACCCATACACATACAAAAAAAATACATACAGTAAATACAAGTACACACATTAGAACACCGTACACACATTACAAAAACATCCACACCTTACAAAAGCATCCACTCCTTACAAAAGCATCCACACCTTACAAAAACATCCACACCTTACAAATACATCCACACCTTACAAAAACACCCATACACATACAAAAAAAAAAATACATACAGTAAATACAAGTACACACATTACAAAAACATCCACACCTTACAAAAGCATCCACTCCTTACAAAAGCATCCACACCTTACAAAAACATCCATACCTTACAAATACATCCACACCTTACAAAAACACCCATACACATACAAAAAAAATACATACAGTAAATACAAGTACTCATATTAGAACACCATACACACATTACAAAACATCCACACCTTACAAAGCATCCACACCTTACAAAAACATCCACACCTTACAAAAACATCCACACCTTACAAAAACACCCATACACATACAAAAAAAAATACATACAGTAAATACAAGTACTCATATTAGAACACCATACACACATTACAAAACATCCACACCTTACAAAGCATCCACACCTTACAAAGCATCCACACCTTACAAAAACATCCACACCTTACAAATCATCCACACCTTACAAAAACATCCACACCTTACAAAAACATCCACACCTTACAAAAACACCTATACACAATACAAAAAAAAACACACACGCACATTACAAAAAACACCCACACATTAGTTAATTTCAGTGCGTTAGAATATCCTCAGTATAAAGTCAGACCAAAGTACATGATAATTATATCCCCCAAGAACTTAATTCACTTCACTTCACTTCGAAACCAAAGCACTTCACATCACTTCACACCCCTTCACTTCACATCCCTTATTTTTATTTAATCCTCACTTAAAAACCCTTAGCTTGTAATGACTTTCTTGACCCTGTTTCTAAAAGTGCTTAATTTACAGGGGAAAGTCGCTAGTACGCTTTGAGGTAATTGGTTCCAGCTTTTTATGGTCCTATTTACAAAGGAATATTTACCTACATCTGTTCTTTGTTTCCTAGTCCTAATTTTCCTAATTTAAATTTGTCGGGCGTTGGTTACAATGCCTCCGTGTATCTTGTATGATTCAGAGTTTTGATATTCTCACAGTGGCGCTGATGATGTGTATATGACGACGCTTAGGGTCATAGTTTTTGGTACTTCTTCTTCTTCTTCTTCTTCTTGTTCTTCTTCTGGCACTACAGTCCATCACGAACCGTGGCCTCCACTACTGCTGTCCTGCGCTGGTTATTTGTATGTTTGAAGTGTTGCTTCTCGTACGTGTACTATCATATAAACACCTGTAAACAGGTGCATCTTGTAAATTTTATATCACTTTCCTTTTCTAATGCTGGCATTTATAATGAAATTCACTTTTAAAGAAATGCGCTTACGGAAGGCCTGGGAACTTCCTGTATTCCCAAGCGTTCAGTGCCCTGGGTGATGTAACGTGAAATGGCTGGGAAAGGTAAAGAAATCTTTCGCTCAGAGAAATAAAGAAATCTCACAAGACATGTTAATCAAAATTGGTTTCTAAGATCACTTGAATAAAAAGAATGATGTGAGAAAGTCATCATATATTGATTCATATTGAAACTTCCTCTGTGTGTGAAACGCGGCTTTTATTATTATTATTATTATTATTATTATTATTATTATTTACTGCAATTGGGTTTTCACCCGGTGGCAGTAGTCCTTACACTAGTACACACAATACAAATGTTTTCACCCGGTGGCATTAGTCCTTACACTAGTACACACAATACAAATGTTTTCACCCGGTGGCAGTAGTCCTTACACTAGTACACACAATACAAATGTTTTCACCCGGTGGCAGTAGTCCTTACACTAGTACACACAATACAAATGTTTTCACCCGGTGGCAGTAGTCCTTACACTAGTACACACAATACAAATGTTTTCACCCGGTGGCAGTAGTCCTTACACTAGTACACACAATACAAATGTTTTCACCCGGTGGCAGTAGTCCTTACACTAGTACACACAATACAAATGTTTTCACCCGGTGGCAGTAGTCCTTACACTAGTACACACAATACAAATGTTTTCACCCGGTGGCAGTAGTCCTTACACTAGTACACACAATACAAATGTTTTCACCCGGTGGCAGTAGTCCTTACACTAGTACACACAATACAAATGTTTTCACCCGGTGGCAGTAGTCCTTACACTAGTACACACAATACAAATGTTTTCACCCGGTGGCAGTAGTCCTTACACTAGTACACACAATACAAATGTTTTCACCCGGTGGCAGTAGTCCTTACACTAGTACACACAATACAAATGGACATATAATATACATAAAAATAACAATACAAAACAAACTATACACAATTACAAAACAAAATACATACAGTAAATACAAGTACATACATTAGAACATCGTACACACATTACAGAAACACCCACACCTTAAAAAAGCATCCACTCCTTACCAAAGCATCCGTACCTTTCAAATACATCCACACCTTACAAAAACACCCATACACATACAAAACAAAATACATACAGTAAATACAAGTACACACATTAGAACACCGTACACACCTTACAAAAGCATCCACTCCTTACAAAAGCATCCACACCTTACAAAAGCATCCACTCCTTACAAAAGCATCCACACCTTAACAGCTGCCACAGTGAACAACAAATATCCCATACTCGTTCACGCAAATGTGGCGAGCAAAATGAGAGTGACTGTTTGGAAGAAAACGCCAATCATTATCATCATCATCATTATCATAGTAATAATTTTCAAAATTGTCATCATCATTGGTGGTGGTGGTAGTGCAAGAGCATAACAAAATGATCTGAACACCGGTGAAGGAAAATTTGGCGGTAGTCTGTCATTAATACTAATTCTTTATATAAACGGCTTTAATTATAGCGGGGGTGTAAATGTGTGTGTAATTTGATTTTATGGGGGTCATCGTATCGCAAGGTTTAAGAACCCCTGCTGTATCTGAAGTACAGTGCATGTATAGTGTTGCTATTTTTATTGCGTAGAGGGAGGCGTCGTTCCTCCTGAACGCTGTGTTCACGTTTACACAGGCGGCGCTTCTGCTTTTGTCAGACGTTAATAATAGAAGGTACTGTCAGATAACAGATATATCGCTGTAAGAGAATAGTGCAGTGATGCTCATGAAGTACAATGAAATTAACTACACGGGTTTGATGGCGGCTAAGTTAAGAAATTATCTCCTTGTGATGAAACCCAAAGGTCTATTTACCGTGTACGAAGCCAATGGACACTCGTGAGCCAGGTCAATCCACTCCACTTCGTGACATACTGCCTTATCGTCGTCTATTCTACAGTTACTCTTCAAACTGTGGTCTTAATTTTTTTTTTTCCCAACTAAAATTCTGTACGAATTTAAAGTTCCTATGGATGCTACATGACAAACCACTTTCTCCCCGATTTTATTACTAACAATAACTGTTGAAGAATATAAATTATGAAGCTCTTTATTATGGGCTTCCTTTATCTATTTCTTTATCTTTATCTTACCCTGCCTCAGGATCAGATATTCATATCAGCTCTCTGTTCTGAAATATTATTTATCAATATTCTTTCCTTTAGCTAAAAATACCAAGTTTCACACACAGGCATTAAGTAATTTTAGGGCCTATAGTTTGTCGGGAGCCGATCCCAGTGGCCGTGCGGTCTAAGGCGTGGGTCTTCGGCCGTTCGCTTGCTGGGATCGTGGGTTCGAATCCCACCGGGGGCATGGATGTCTGTCTCTTGTGAGTGTTGTGTGTTGTCAGGTAGAGGTCTCTGCACGAGCTGGTCACTCGTCCAGAGGAGTCCTACCGACTGTGGTGTGTCTCAAATGTGTGTGATCGTGAAACCTCGACGAAACGAGGAGGCCCAGGCCCATATAGGGCTGTCGAGCCATTGAAAAAAAAATAGTTTGTCGGATTGAAATTTATGAATTTTTATATCTGGCGTTTAAACTGAGTGATATCAGGCATTCTTCTTATTTAATTTTACCTTAATTTTTTACTTAATTTCAGAAATTTTTGTTTGTTAGAGTCGGTGATAAATATTTGAGGTCTTTATTACACGCAGGTTTGAGTTACCATTCCTCGTGTGTCAATTTTTTTTTTTTTTTTTTAGTCGTCCTCTTCTACCTACTCCGGTTTTCCCGTTTCAGTGTCGAGGTTGGTAAGTTCTTTTGATCACACTGATAGACACACCTCAGTCGGTAGGACTCCACTGGACGAGGGATCGGCTCGACGCAGAGGCCTCTACCTGACAACAACACACAACACTCACAAGCACAACATCCATGCCCCCGGTGGGATTCGAACCCACGATCCTAGCAAGCGAGCGGCCGAAGACCCACGCCTTAGACCGCACGGCCACCATGTGTCAATATGCGAAGTGTTAACTTCACTGTACGTCATGTGACGTGCCAACGTGCCCCCCGTACAAATACGGTGACAGTCACGTGGCTTGCATTGCCTGCTGATAAATTTGTTTTAGTTCAGACAATAAATATAAACACGCACTAAAACGTGCCACGTTAGGAGCTGAGAGATGCCTGCCTGATTAAAATATATTCTTCGCTCATTAGGCGCGTTCGCAAAATTGCGAAAAGCGGATGTTAGCTTTGTCATGTCTGTCTGTCGCCTGTCCGTCCGCATGATAGCTGATGATGTTTTGAAAAACTGTCGAAAAAATTTGAGTTAATTAAAATTCGACAAGAATAACGGGTACTTTACGTGAAGACATACGAGTATGTACATTTATGACTGTATCTCGCTCAATTCTTCTTAGAATGAGAAATGGTTCAGACAAAAGTTGCAGATAAAATCAAAACATACATTTTGTGTTCAGTAACTTTTTTCCGAAAATCGTGCCGTTCATGAGATAATGTGACAAAATATGGTAGAGCCAGACAGGCCATACGTGACAATGTAACGCTGTGTAGAAAATGACGCGCTTTGCACGCCAGATAACTAAGGCAACAATACAGACACACATTCATAATATTTAATACTTATTGCGTCATGCTTGATTAATTCCGTCTGATCTCGTAAAATGTTTTACGGCAACACTTACAAAAATTGAGAAACTGCTCAACGACTTATCTGTCATTACGATCTGTTTAGCCAAACTGTATGTCTAAAGAAGGCCGTTAGCAAACGAACATTCTTTTGTTTCAATGCAGCTTTTATATGTAACGTGTGAAAAGATTGCAAATTAGTTGAAATATAGTTTCATTCAAAAACTGGTACGTATAATTTGCATTGTTGCTGGTGACATAAATTTACCATAAACGCATTGTTGTGCAGCACTCGGTATTTTTATATCGTTTGACAGTGGCATGTAACTCAGCAACACACACAGAATACATTTTTGTGTTTTCCATTGCAAAACGGTTACGCGAAAAACCAAATTGTTACGATATAGGTACATCTTGTTTACTTCTCATGACACATGATGCTAGCAGAGCCAGCCCGTGATGCAGCCTCTGGATGAGATGTAGTCATTTCAGTTACAACAAAATTTGTCGGCAAATAAACTATCTCGGCAATTCTTTTTTTATCTGGTGGCACAGTATGATCTATCTGACAGTCGAAAGCGTAGGCTTATGATCATAAATTTTTTTTAAATTATTTTAGAACAGGAAACATCATCATTTAGGGAACTGAAGTTGAAACGTAAGTTCTGACTCGCGTAAAAGTGTTTGATATATACGTCACACTTTTTGGTAATTATTCCTCGCACGTTATACTAAATTACTAATTAAACAACGTAGTCCGATGTCAGTATATAATGCTGCAGGGCACAAAAAGACAGGAAATGTACGTATAAATGCAACATTGAGGCGCGTTCGCTAAACCATTTTTGCCGAGGAAAAGCAATAAGTATTACATATTCTGAGTGTGTGTCTGTAGCCTTAGTTATCCAGCACGCAAAGCGCATGCGCCCTGTTGTATTGTGATCTGTGGCCTGTCTGGCTGTACCATATTTTTCCACATTATCTCATGAACGGCACGATTTTCGGAAAAAAGTTATTGAACATAAAATGTGTGATTTAATGTTATATGCAACTATTGCCTGAAACATTTCTCATTCTAAGAAGAATTGAGCGCGATACAGTCATAAATGTAATATGTCTTCATGTAAAGGACCCGCTATTTTTGTCGAATTGTAATTAAACTCAAAAATTTTTGACAGATTTTCGAAAAATACTCAAATATACAAACAATTTAATGAAAATGTGTCCAGTGGGAGCGGAATTGTTCCATGCGGAAGGACAGACGGACAGACAGACAGACAGAGCGGACAGACAGAAGACAGACAAGACAGACAGACAGACAGACATGACGAAGCTAATAGTCGGTTTTCGAAATTTTGCGAACGCGCCAAAAAAACAGAAGTGATAAGTAACTTGAAACTCAAAACAGATACTACCAACAGTCACAACGTATTTTCCCTCCAGACACACGATTAATCGCGTCATAATTCTTTAACTTTTTAATTTGGTAGCATGAAGCACCTCTGCAATTCAACGTGGCATCATTTGCTTTGTATCACCATCCCTATGATGACCAGTTCACTTTGTTTTGGTGGACAGAAGTTAAAAAGTGAATATATTTTGTATCAGTAGTGGGACAGTCCCATGCTGGCGGTAGCGTAGCTACTAGTAAGGCCTCTCATGCCAGACAGGTCAAAGGTGATGACCCAGACAAAGAGGAATACCCTGGTCTTCCAGGTTGGGGGTTGGGCGAGGGGCTATCAGTCCCACCCCCATAAAAATAAGCTGTTATGAAAGCTGCACTACAGCCTCGGAAAGGAAGCCAAAGCCCACCAAGGGCTGTAGTGATGATGATAAAGATGAGTGGGACAGGAACATGGAAATTCACATTCATTCTTCGTCAGCAGATAGAGCTGCCACCTGTGTAGGTATGTGGAACTATTACGGCATGAGAATGACGTAAGGTACACAACTATTTAATAACAAACGTACATAGGTATACATGTCTCCTTTTTGAGTATGCAGATTGGTTTACTTACACTTAGACTATCTTGTCTATCAGCAAGAAACCTCCATAGGCTAACTCTAATAAAGCCTTCGAAAATCTTACTAAGTTCAGACATATGATAAATGCAGTGACCAAAATTGCATTCAAGAAGAAATTAGGAGCAGATTAAATTCTTGAATAGCATGATACTGTTCGGTTCAGAATACTATAAATATGTATACAGATGGAGCAAGAATCTTTTTACCATCAAATGGGATTTAAATTTAAGGAACAAACTAGTAAAGTGTTACATTTGGAGCATAGCTTTGTATGGTGCTGAAACGTGGACACTTCGGGAAGTAGATCAGAAGTATCTGGAAAGTTTTGAAATGTGGTGCTGGAGAAGAATGGAGAAGATCAGTTGGACCGATCGTGTGAAAATGAAGAAGTATTACACAGAGTCAAGGAGGAGAGGAATATCGTACATACAATAAAAATAATAAAGGCTAACTGGATTGGTCACATCTTGCGTAGAAACTGCCTTCTGAAACACGTGATTGAAGGAAAGTTAGAGGGAAGGATAGAAATGACGCAAAGAGGGGGAAGAAGACGTAAGCAGCTACTGGATGACCTTAAGGAAAAGAGACGATACTGGAAATTGAAAGAGGAAGCACTAGATCTCACTCTATGGAGAACTCGCTTTGGAAGAGGCTACGGACCTGTCGTAAGACAGACAACTAAATAAACGATGGGTATAAAACTTGGTCAGTTTTCCCCAAGGGGAGCACGGGATTGAGGATGTTTGAGAAGAGGGCGCTGTGGAGAAAGTATCGACTACAGGGGGAGGAAATAGGTCAGTCAAGAAATAACTTCATAACTTGTACTTTCTACAAAATATGATTAAAGTTACCAGTCCAAATACGATGAGCTTGGTGGGTCAGGCAGGACGCGAGAGAGAGAGAAACGGCATACTTTTTTTTTTTTTGAAAAAGTTGTAGGGCGGAAGCAAGCCATTGGACAAGTTTGTGCGCAGATGTGGGATTGATCTTGAAATATATTTTACAGATATAGAATATCTTTGTGTAAAATGACTGTACCGGTTTCACTATGGAATTACTATTAATTTTGGCCTGCTTGACCCTGGAGATGGAGGTACTACGCTCCTCCGAAACGTCGGTAACTATTTACAAGTCTTCATGGCATAACATGCTACAGGACTTTTATCTTTATCACCATCGCTTGGTGAATTTCATATCTCCTCATAAGACCAGCGTTTAAACAACGCTGAAATCGTTTTGCTGACCCAAAGAATGTAAGTGGAAGAGGTCCAATTGAAAAATCCAGTTTTGCTGACCCAAAGAATGTAACTGGAAGAGGTCCAATTGAAAGAATCCAGTTTTGCTGACCCAAAGAATGTAACTGGAAGAGGTCCAATTGAAAGAATCCAGTTTTGCTGACCCAAAGAATGTAACTGGGAGAGGTCCAATTGAAAAATCCAGTTTTGCTGACCCAAAGAATGTAACTGGAAGAGGTCCAATTGAAAAATCCAGTTTTGCTGACCCAAAGAATGTAACTGGAAGAGGTCCAATTGAAAATCCAGTTTTGCTGACCCAAAGAATGTAACTGGAAGAGGTCCAATTGAAAAATCCAGTTTTGCTGACCCAAAGAATGTAACTGGAAGAGGTCCAATTGAAAAATCCAGTTCAGGTCTATATTCGTGCAGGAAATTACAGTTGGGCTATGTTGAAACTTGGATGACAGAATCGATACATGTGGGACTTGTGAAAGGGGTTTAAATTAATGAAGAATACCTTACAAGGAACACATTATCTGTTCTGCAGTAATTTCTTGAAAGTATATTAACGTTTTTTCCTTAAACGATACAATATAGGTCAGTGAACCTTTCGTAATAGCAGTACATGTGAAGCACATGAGAAGTAATAATTATTTTTATGAAGTTTATTAAAATATATTTCGTTGTAATATATAAGCTTAGGTCGATGGTGTCACTGGAATTTTTCATTGACATAATCCTTCCGTTCGCACTGTGGCCCTGGGGTCGATTCAGCCTCTAATAGAAATGAGTACCAGGAATATTTCCTGGGAGGTAAAGGCGGCCGGTGAGCAGGGCTGACAACCTTACCACCTTCATGTGCCGATTGTCTAGAAATCTGGGAGCCTCAACCTCCTGGAACCCTAAGGGCCTGTCTAGGCCTGTAATGGGATTACTTTACCTTTTAATAAGCTTAGGCCTTCGTTCTTCGGTGATGTTATGCAGCGTAAGTTGGTGTTTGGTTACCGACGTTTCGGGACATCAGTCCGGTCTTCAAAGGGTTGAGAAGTCTAAATCGTGGACTATTCATCCTTGAAGATGGGACCAACCACCAACCCACGCGAGGTAACGTCCCAGAAGAGCGAAGGCCTTAAATACACGGTGGCGGGAGCTTGAATATTTACGTGATATATAATAGAATAGTAGCTGGGCGGGCGTCAGAGCGTCCCATGCACATCGACCAATATGATCCTATGTGCAGCCCTTTTATTCATTTGTTTAACAGCCCCGCACTTTGAGCAAAGTGCAGTAACCTGCTTACAGAAATGTCCTTAAAGTCCCCTGGTTTCATAAAGTGATGCCCCAGTTGTCTGAGTCTTATTGCTGCCAAGGCCTCACAGTCACCCAGGACATGCAAGGCCGTTTCAGATGCCTGTTTGCATCTCTCACACTCAGGACTGTCTACCAGCCCCAATTTAACAAGTGTCCCTTTAAATGACAGTGTCTTGTAACCTGCCCTGTCAGTATCCTTAGCTGGTTTCTGCTCAAACTAAGGTAGGGCGCCGACATGCAATTTTTCAGTTCTGCAATCTTTTGATTCCGAGATGCCGTGCCCCGCTCACATATGCAATCAAACGATCGGCCGACTGACGTAGCCGCACACATGCGATAGATTCCGATTCAGTTCCAACATGGACTTCGTGGAGGTGGCTTGTATCTGTGCCCTCGAAATTTCGAGGAGAAGAAAACTGAAGAATAAAAGACGATTTTGGGTGCATCCACTAACAACTCAACGCTTGTTAAAAGGACAGTTTCATAAAATTTATGAAAATTTAAGGGCACATCCAAATACTTTTTTTAATTATTATCGTATGAGTGTGAACAGTTTTGACGAACTTCTGAAACTTGTGGGACCTTCAATAACATACCAGAACACCAAATGGAGACAGGCTATCTCTCCATAAGAGAGGCTATCAGTTCTAAGAGCAAAGACATGTTGCTTGCTTTAGTTATAAGAAGAGACTGGTTTGTTTCATGTGAGCGGACGTCCATTGGATCCTGTTGTTTACAAAACGACTGCGCAATCAGACGATTGCTGTTGGTTTGTGGAAAATTAGAAACTAAACAGTTGTCAGACTAAACGGTTGCAAGTCGGCGGAGTCCCATTTAACTCTTCGGTTGTTATTCATGCAATCAAACCATTGCGCAACTAAAAATTGCATGTCGGCGCCCTACCTAAGTAGTTCTCTAGCTCTTCTGACTGAGGGTTACGTGATATATAAAGTTACTGATTTAATACTTCACCCCCGTGCCTACTGAATAATGAACTCCCCGGTAATACTAGGTGCAGGATAAAATCGTTTTTCACCATTCGATACTCTTCTGTATAGGCTGTTTAAGACCAGTCCGCATTAGCTTAATTGATTTGGCTACTCTAATTACGTCATGTGCGCGTAAAGCTTGAAGCTCTTCATTACGTGTAATATGGGCTGTCAGTGCACGTTTGGTCTACAAGGTGTTTTATCCCTGAAATGCCTTCTGTAAAGCGTGGCGAACTTCACGTATTTGGGAACAACTCTAAAAAATCAAAATTGCATTCATGAAGGAATCGAGGGTATATTGAATTCTGGGAATGCTTGCTACCATTCGTTGCAGATATTTTGTCTTCTCGTGTACAATCCAAAAATATAAACTTTAAAATAGAGAGAACTCTAATCTTACCTGGTGTTTTGTATGGGTGTGGATGTTGGTGTCTTATATGAAGGGAGGAGCGTAGGCTGAGGGTGTATGAGAATAGGGTGCTGAGGAGGGAATTTGGGCATGAGGGATGAGGTAACAGGGGACTGGAGAAGACTGCGTAATGAGGTGCTTCATGATCTGTACTAATAATATAATAGCCATGGCTCAACAGCCCTATATGGGCTCGGGCCTTACTCGGTCGTGCGAATTCGTGGCAGTTGGTGACTGGCCAACTGGCCGCGCTGCTGTTCTATCGATCCTGATGTGACCGCCAGAGCCATCTGGCAGGCAGTCAGGAGACTTGGGTGAGAAATGGAGGCTTTGAATTTAGCTTACGAAACATTTCTATTCATGCCCGCAAGGTTCTTTTACATGCTGTAAATCTACGACATGGGACCGACGGCTTTACTTCCCCTCCGAAGGAAGTAGTGCTCCGGATTTTTATCACCCTTAAAAATCCATCGACCTCGGTCGGGATCGAACCCGCGAACCTTGGGTCCAGTTGCGAGCACGCTAACCACTAGTCCACCGAGGACGACTCATGATCTGTACTGCTCACCAAATATTATTCGGGTGATCAAACCAAGAAGAATGAGATGGGCAGGGCATGTGGCACGTATGGGGGAGAGGAGAGGGGCGCACGTGGTTGTGGTGGAGAAACTTCACGAAAGACACCACCCGGAAGACCTTCGCTTCGATGGGAGGATAATATTAAAATAGATGTTAATTAAATATTACTGGGGACGTGGTTTGGATTGATTTTGATCGGTATGGGGACGAGTGGGGGGCTGTTGTGAGCACGGTAGTGACCCTTCGGGTTGCATAAAATGAAGGGAATTTCCTGATTATCTGAGGAACGATTAGCTTATTAAGAAGGGCTCTGCTCCATAAGCGTTTTGTGGAAAATGGTTTAACTATGGAAAGTGTATGTGTAATATAACTATATATTTCTTATATATGTTATTATGTAAATATTTCCAGGTTCAAAATGCATATAATAGGATAAATATTATACGTTGGATATCAATCTTTATAAGATATATTAATTTATATTTCAGCAACATGTTCTTGTTAAAAGTACTTTGGACAAAATCTATGACAAAATTCGACCTACGATTCAGAACTTCATAGACAAAAAATATGTGGATTATAAGACTTATCTTAGATTAGGCCGCTTCCACACACATTAATTCCAGTTCATTACTGACTGTAGTCCGAATTATTCATTGCATACTGACAGCTGTGTTAGAAAACTGCGAATACAAACAACGTTAACAAATAACTACCAACGCAAGCCGCGTAACATCCCAGAAGAGCGACGGCCTCAAATAAAAGTAATATCATGCTGTCAAGTTTTCCTGTTTGGAAGACGTAATAGCTTTATGGAGGAGCCTTTATTGAGAAGCTCAATCATTCATTATGCAGTCTGTCTTACGACAGGTCCGTAGCCTCTTACAAAGATAGTTCTCCACAGGGTGCGATCTAGTGCTTCCTCTTTCAATTTCCAGTATATTTTCTTTTTCTTAAGGTCATCCAGTAGCTGCTTACGTCTTCTCCCTCGTCGTCCCGTCACTTCTATCCTTCCTTCTAACTTTCCTTCAATCACATGTTTCAGAAGGCAGTTTCTACGCAAGATGTGACCAATCCAGTTAGCCTTTCTTCTTTTTATTGTATGTAGAATGGACAGTAAATTTATCAGGATATTTTCCGCGTTTTGTGGGACCAAAATTTTCATAATCAAAACCCAAGAGCCCGAAAATTGACGCTATATGAGGCAGATTAATGCAGTTTACACTTACCATATTCTATTTATTTAATGTTCATTTTAGTATTATCATCCAATCTGTGTGCCGATCTCATAAATTGTCTGTTTCTTTCAGAGTCTACGATTCAAACTTTATATTATTGTTATTATTATTATTATTATTATTTACTGCAATTGGGTTTTCACCCGGTGGCAGTAGTCCTTACACTAGTACACACAATACAAATGGACATATAATATACATAAAAATAACAATACAAAACAAATTATACACAATTACAAAACAAAATACATACAGTAAATACAAGTACATACATTAGAACATCGTACACACATTACAAAAACATCCACACCTTAAAAAAGCATCCACTCCTTACCAAAGCATCCATACCTTACAAAAACATCCACACCTTACAAATACATCCACACCTTACAGAAACACCCATACCCATACAAAAAAAAATACATACAGTAAATACAAGTACACACATTAGAACACCGTACACACATTACAAAAACATCCACACCTTACAAAAGCATCCACTCCTTACAAAAGCATCCACACCTTACAAAAACATCCACACCTTACAAATACATCCACACCTTACAAAAACACCCATACACATGCAAAAAAAAATACATACAGTAAATACAAGTACACACATTAGAACACCGTACACACATTACAAAAACATCCACACCCAAGAATATCCCAAGAATATGCAAAGAAAGTTCTTTCTTGTATTAATGCTAATATTTTATGTGCATTTTTATCTTTGAGTAGACACGGAGCATAAAACTTTGTAGTGTCTAGAGATGTGTAATAACCGTCAATCACAACTCTTGTTGTATATTTGATAGTTTAATGCAGCATGTTTCGGCGTAACGTGAAGCCATCATAAGGCAAATAAGACACAAAATAAATTATTAAGTAAGTTGCGTAATATTATTTTACACCATTTATGTATGTCGTTGGGATCCCAAGTTCACAAAAATATCATAAAAATATGACAAGCCGAAATTAGTAGTCAAAAATTATGTTAAATCTAATACAAATAATAAAATAAGAAATTTAAAAATAGCATTAAAATGATTAGAACGCCCTGTATAAAATATCTACACACGCTATTATCATATGATGTTGCTACTTGGATGTAGGTTTTAGTTCTTCTGTGATGTTCCTCACGAAAAAAAAAAATGTTTGTTGATGGAAGCTGTAAATGAACTTGACATCACTTTCTGAACGTCTTTGATAACGTGCATAGTACAAACTTAGCATAAAGCGAGCATACGTGGAGCAGTTCCTCCTTATCTTTTAATTAGAAATGTCATTCGTCTTAAGACTGCTAGATTCTGATATGTGACGTCATGAATCCTGGTAGATGGTTACAAACGTTTAGGAGGAAAGTACTGCTTTCATCTTTCGTAAAGTTGGTAAGAGTGTACGTCACTACACGGCGTCACATTCGAGAAGACCGTAGTCTCGATATTGACAGCTGTGATAAGCTTTAATTGTAGCAGTCGGCGTGTGTTTAAACGTTAGTAATGCTGCTGTTCTGAAAGTAACTCTCTTCAGGCGCCAGAAACGAACGCCAGTGGGAAGCGAAGAAACAGACGTCATGAAAGTTTTGATGGACAGATAGGGGTAAATTGTTGAGAACAAAACTGAAGGTCCGTGTAATGATCGTTTTTAAACAAGAGGCTGGTGAGTGACCCAAGATTTCGCTATTGTACTTGAAGATTCAATTATTCTGGTATATATGAAGGAAAGTTACAAAGAAGGACAGAAATGACGGGAAGACGAGGGAGAAGACGTAAGCAGCTACTGGATGACCTTAAGGAAAAGAGAAGTTACTGGAAATTGAAAGAGGAAGCACTAGATCGCACCCTGTGGAGAACTCACTTTGGAAGAGGCTACGGATCTGTCGTAAGACAGACTACAGAATGAATGAATGATTGAAGCCGGGTACAGGACGTCTTTGGCCCTGAAATTGCTGGCAGAATCCTGCTGTCAAACTTCGGTAGCTGTTTAACAATCGACGCGATGTCGTATCCCAAAAGACTTGAATCTTCATCATTATCGCTGTGGGAGCCTTAGGAGTTCACTGTACGTGTCGATGTAGGTACAGAGGTGGCAGATATCATTTGTATGTTAATTGTGAATATCGTGAAATGTGTTAGGTGTTTTGGCAAGATGTAGACAGTGATCTGTCTTTAGAAGCTTGATTTACTTCATACTCTCGACCCAAAGCTGGGATATTATTGGGGAAACAGTCCTTCCGCCCTTTTTACTCTCCCACTCTTTGTCATTTTCCATTCGACACCTTATACCATATTCAGTTGAAAAGAAGTCCCTAAATAAGTAACAAACTTTGTTCTTTCTTTGCGAATAGGAAAGTAGATCCATTAAGGGACAGGAATAGATTTCTGACTCAGATATTTTAGCAGATTTTGAAACATATAGACAAAGCTGAAGTCATTCCAAATAGCCCGAAAAAAATTATGTTTATGGGGTACCGATTCTGTATGCCGTCATGTCATGGACAGGGGAAATTTTACCTTTTTACCATTAACAGCAGTAGCACTGGAAATTTTAAATGTTGGATAGGAGCCTCTTATGAGTGTTAATCCGCTGCTCCTCTGCTAACCTAAAATTGTCACCTCACAATAAACAGCCTTTTCGAATTGGTGCTTTGAATCAGTCAAGATAATATTTTTTATACTAAATGTAATTTTCGATGAATCTCGCCGTACAAGTTGTTAGGAATGGTTCAAAATAGAAGGGATTTTTCTCGTCGTGATATTTATGGGGCAGTTGATCTTTTGGAGTCGGATGAGTGATTGTTAGGAGGTGACGTCTTATTGCGAAGTTAGATTAACAGAATGAATCCATTTTCGTGCGTCAGGGGTTCAGTCAAAACATGGAAAAGGGGGAAATTATTTTATGTTGCTTGTTCAGCCACTCTTTCCCTGGAAAGTTTATTTCATTTCGTGTGTGTGTGGGGGGGGGGGGGGTGTAGCTTCTCTTTTCTTGAATCAAGCCATTATCCGCATGTTACCTTCGCGTTATGTTTAGTTCGTGTTATGTCATTGTACTCATTTGGTTCGCGTCTTTGTTTTTGCATCAACGTTTTTGTTTAATAAAGTCTAGTAATTATGAATGATCTCGAAATGAGGAGGCCAAGGCACCCGAAAAGGGGCTGTTGTGCCATAGGAAAAAAAAAATTATGAATGATTTTGTCCTGTTAAACGGTTTGGCCATTGTCAGTGTAAGGCAAGAGGCCAAACTGGTTTGAAAGTGTGACAACGGATGTTGTTAACACCCATCAGGCTTTCTTAAAGGTTACTATATGTACCACCAAGTTTAACATTAAGACATTTTACATTCTGCCCTCACAGTGCATTGACGTTCTTCATGTGGATCTCAGAACAAAGAAAGATTATTTCACTATACAACATTAACGGATTGGAGTCTTGGCGCTCTTCTGGGATGTTAAGCAGCGTAGATTGGTATTTAGTTACCGACGTTTCGGGACCTATAGGTTGTCCCGTAACGTCGGTAAGCACCAGTATACGCTGCGTAACATCCCAGAAGAGCGAAGATCTCGCTTACAACGCGGCGAAAGCCTGAAATCATGCATTAGCTGATTGGTTTTTTGTAATCGAGACGGAACTTGTTTACTGCGCGGTACGAACTGAATCTTTATAAACGTTTCAGGTTCTTCTTGGTCTTTAAAGGGTTATAACAAAAATACCTAACACCTTTAAAAATACATTAGACTTGATATACAAAAGAGTTTCCTTAAAGAACGCTCACACATTTTTAATCTGAAGTCGTAAAACTGATGATTCAAGACTTAGTTCCCGTATTTTCGAAGGATCTTAGTGCTTTCATGTTCAGGGTCAGGCAGGGTCAAACAGAGACACGCAATCCAAGAAGACACATGTCATGTACACACATATATAATTCATGTCGAACCTAAAATCTCGCACAGCTATCGGAATGTTCTCGGAATATCCCTGTGTGTTTAGGAGTAATCGGGCCATTTAAGTGACACGTTTTTACATTGACTGCAGGACGTGACGTCTAGTGTTGTGCAGCGATTTGAAGTTCCGATGATCTGAACATTCCATTAGCAGAGATAAAAGCTGACGAACTAAATGATTAACTCCATTGTGTAGGTCATTCTCGAAAACCCAAATAAATCTTTTCTCAGGAAATTTCCTGGATTTTATTGAGACCTAATGTTCATTACCGTGCTCACAACAACTCCCCCACTAAACGCTGTACTGGCATAGATAGATCCACACTATTCCATCCTGTTTGTTTTAAAGGTCCGTTTCAATATTATCCTCATATATACCTAAGCTTTTCGAAGTGCCCTCTTCCATATAGTTTTCGGATGACATTTTTGTATGAATTTATCATCCCCTTCATGCATGTTAAATGCCCCGCTTTTCTGACCTTCCTCAATTTAACGGTGCCAAATAATATTTGGTGAAGATTACAATTTACTGATCTTCTCGTTTTGCGGTTTTGTCCAGTTGCCTACCACTAATTCCCTCTTGGGTTCAGATATTCTTCTCAGCTCCCGTTGTCAGCCACCCTCAACCTATGTGCTTCCCATAATTCTTCTGTTTCTTTTGGATGAATGTATAAACACAGTTCTAAATTTAAAATTTATCGTGACTTAGTGGCGTATGACGATTTTGACATTGTATCTGAACTTTCGGACGAACCAAGGGAGGACACACAGTTTTGTAACAGCCTAGCAGAATATGACTGATCAGAAGTATCACCGCACTGCTACATTACATCCTCAGTTGTCATCGTCAGAACTTTCTTCTTCCGGGTTTTCGAGGCCGTAAGCTGTGTTGTGACCTCCAAACGTAGTGAGAGAAATTAACTTCGTATCCTCCATGATGGTCGCAGATTTCAACAAGTTTCTCAAACAGTATGCAGTATTATGGAGGTAGTTTTAAAATGTGGTCACACTTTTGCACCACAACTGTGTTTTCCAAAATTTTTGAGTATGAGGAATCTTTCTTAATCTAAAAAATGTCGCGGTCCCCCTATCTGAGTAGTTATAATGAGGCTCTGTTAATTGAGAGAATGTTTAATGACACTATTTCAGTCTCAGAACCTCTGTAAATTACACATTATATTCACCGTGCATTTTGTATTTAAGTAATAGCTTTATTTTTACCAGCACATAATTGTAGTGCATGTGTTGTTAAAAACAAAGCTATTACTGTGTAAATTAATTCATATTTTATTCATTAGAACAATAAAATAAAAGAGAATAACAGAAGAAAATGGGAATTATCAGGGTCCTTGGAATAACCTCGCCTCTTTTTTTTTTGGGACAAACCTGCGGCCCACATTTTGGGAACCACTTGTGCACAATTTATAATGTGTGTTACGGCGAGATTGTGAAATGACCTGCCTGTTTTAGCTTTGGATGAATTGATGGGCCACTGTCCGGAACGTTCGTGTACAATCGTGTCACGTAATGCACCGCACGTGGCATGTGACGATATGGAGTCCACACTACAGCACGTGAAATGTCGCGTTCGGACGTCTGACGCGGACAGTGGACGCGGTGACCCAGCTAAGTGCTGGCGTTAGTTCTGTCCATCGTTAACGACTTCTGCGAGTATAAGCTAGGAACAGAGCATGACCTAGTTTTAAAACAGCTGTTTGCCGGAAGTGAATTGTAGATCCTAAATCAGAAACTGATTACTTAGGCTTCGATTTCTGGAGAGGAAAAGTCATTAAGGGATATATATATACGACACTAGTTATTGAGTAGCGACCATGGCGCTGTGCCAGGTTACACTGCATAATAAATGCAGCCCCGATATTAATAATCGCAGTTATTTCAATAATTGTCGCCCTCGGTGGACTAGTGGTTAGCGTGCTCGCCACTGGACCCAAGGTTCGCGGGTTCGATCCCGGACCGAGGGCGATGGATTTTTAAAAGGACGGGGAGTAAAAGGCCGTCGGTCCATGTCGAAGATTTACCGGGCATGGAAAAGAACGCTTTCGGGCATGAATAGAACTAGTAGTGTCCGTAAGCAAAATTGAAGCGGCCATTTCTTACCCAAGTCTCCTGACTGCCTGCCAGATGGCTCTGGCAGTCTCATCAGGATTGAGCAAAAACTTGTGCGGTCAGTGAGCCGGTCACTCACTACAGAATGCACACTTACCGACCAGGAAACCTTCGGGATGAAATCCCAAAAGAAGGAGGCTTTGGCCCACCCCGGGCTGTAACGCCATAGAAGAAGAAGATTTCAATAATTAGAATTATATTACACGGGAATATTAAGACAATCAGAAGAAATTGACTTCGGTCAATGCAAGTGATTTCCGAGGAATTCTGCCGTTCCCTGTGGGATTCCAATGATCTTTATTACTAAAATTTTGGAGGTTGCTTCATCAGAGTTATGAAAAATTTTTAGTGACAGAAGATAAAAAAAAATATGCAAAGAAAGGCAAATATAATGCTAAAGGGAACACTTGCCCCGTGCTTCATTGCACCACGCCATGCATACGTATTGAAGAGTGGAGCTGTAAGTCCATGCATTCTTAACACTGACACTAGATGGAGCTGAATGCTCAATTTGCTTTCCACCCGTGGAAATAAACCCCGTTACTCTATGGATGGCCCCCAGAGTCAGACTGACCGTAGTAGACATGAAAATGTGGCGCCTCTGCCGGGAATCGAGTCCTGATTTATCGATTGCCAAGCCCATCTTGTGGTTACTATACCGATTATGCCTTACCGTCTCCCATTATATAATTACATACTCGAATTAACGGTTGAACGTTAATTAGTGAGCCAGGGCCTACTCATTGTCGAGGCATTACGATCACAATGAGACGCACCACACTCGGTAGGACTCCTCTGGACGAGTGATCGGCCAACGCAGAGACCTCTACCTGACAACACACAACACTCACAAGACACAGACATCTATGCCTCCGGCAGGATTCGAACCCACAATCCCAGCAAGCGAATGGCCGTAGACCTACGCCTTAGACCGCGCGGCCACTGGGATCGGCTGAACGTTAATAGAAAAAGCGATTTCGTTATTGTAAATTGTTAACACAATGCAGGACCAAATAACTTGTTTTCTAACTGAGGTGCGATTAGCCTTGCAAGATAGCGAACTTTTCAAGTTTCGTAGTGTGCTGTTCCGGGTTATGACGTGTATAGTAGCAGGCAGTCACGAACATTTCGGAGGGACATATGCCTCTGACGTAAGCAGCTACTGGATGACCTTAAGGAAACGAGAGGATACTGGAAATTGAAAGAGGAAGCACTAGATCGCACTCTGTGGAGAACTCGCCTTTGGAAGAGGCTATGGACATGTCACAAGAGAGATTACGCAATGAATTTAAAGTCCGACAAATGTACAATCCAATCACATTAATTTTGCACTTTCACTGTCCTACATGTTTCGAACCCTTAATTTGGGTTCATCTTCAGGGACACATTATCTAAAATCGTACACCAGTTACACCAACTTGCACAATTATTTACATGAATTCTTTACAATTGTTCACATACATTGTTTAAAACAAATAAAAGTTAAAAATTGTGATTGTTGGTTGTTTCAATCTTAAATTGGTTAAAAATTGTATAAATTTGAACAATCTATGCTGTTTTGATATCCTGTTTATTGGAGTAAGTTTCCTGTTGGGTGGTGAGAACAGTACTGTTCGACACACCCAACAGGCAACTTTTGTCGGACTTTAAATTTAAAGTCAAAATGTACGGAATGAATAATATTAAGTTTATTACGCAATGAATACTACTTCCATCTTCAGGGTAGAAGATACGACGTGGTTGCTCAGTGGTCCTATTCATCTGAGCAAAGCTTGTCAGCGTTTATTAAGGCATATGTTTTCTGCTATTTGTCTTTGATGCACACAGAAATGTACGGGCATAGCCATCAAGGTGTTAAACTCAGAGACACCCGAGAATTCTTTTCGCGCGCAGATTCAGGTGTAAGAGCCGGACGATACTCTCACTTGAGTCGTTCCGAAACATAACGAATGTGTTCGTTTTACGGCTGCACTGCCTTAACGAATTTAGTGGATAGGGCATGTGGGCCTGTGTTTCAGAGAGCCATGAACTGGAAATATTGGCATTTTTCTTACACGTGTTAAGAGAATGAGACCAGTGAACCAAATCTTGGGAGTTCCAAAACTGAAATGATGTGTGACGGAAAGTAATAGAAGAACATGGCTGAAGAACCTTGATTTCAGGCTTCCGCCGCGATGTTGATGAGATATGCGCTCTTCTGGGATATTACGCGGCGTCGTGTGGTAATTGTTTACCGACGTTTCGGGGCAACGTGTCGGTCCCATCTTCACGGGTTAAGAGTCCGAGTAGGAAACTCATGGCTGAAGAAGTTGTGACTTCTTAAAGACTTGTTTGTTCTTAGAAGTACAGTGGACCCTCGAACTTCGAACGGTTTGATGTTCGAACAACTTGAAACTCGAACAAAAAATTCGAGGAAAATCCGGTTTTGAAACTCGAACAAAAACTCGAAAGTCGAACAAAGAATCACGTGGTCGTCACGTGGTCGCCTTCTCTCTCTGCTTGGTCCAGATGAAAGAAGGGTAATTCACCTTCCAGTGAACAGTAATATTCCTCCTACTATTATATTTATTGTTTATTGTACAATATTTTTTATGTATGTACTATTATAAATAAAAAATTTCAATTATTGAAATTAATATACTTGTTTTATTATTACGGTCTTTTGAAATAGGCACTTAAAATGTTTTATATTGGGTAAATTTTGGGGGTCTGGAACGGATTATTGAATTTACATTATTTCTTATGGGGAAATTTAACTCGAAAGTCGAACAACTTGAAAGTCGAACCGTCTCCTGGAACGGATTGTGTTCGAAGTTCGAGGTTCCACTTTAATTTAAATGTTGTAGATTGAAGTAAAAGAGTGTCACGTTGGCGTAAGTCAATTAGGCGTCACGTATTAAGATAAGGTCACTAAATAACAGTGACTTAAAAGTTTGAGAGGACGCAGAAGAGACCTGTGGCTCTGTGCGGACATCTCGAGGATCCTGACACGTTGTTTTAAGGGAATGAATTTGCAGGTTGTTGAACTAAGTAATAGTGCTGGAAACGTCGACTGTGGCGAAGATATTACGGTTAGGAATTTAGATTCTGGTCTTCCGGGTTTTGTGGGCTGTTACCCTCTACAAGACGATTTTTTTTATAGCTCGACAGCCCTCATGGATCTAGGCCCTCTCTTTGTGGAGGTTTCGAGATTACACTCGGACACACTCGGTAGGACTCCTCTGGACGGGTGACCGGCCCGTCGCAGCTACAAGACGATACGGTGTCAAATTTTAGATGATTATAAACCTCCACCGGTTCATTGTAAAAGCTACGAAGACGTACTGAGGAATGAAGATAAAGCGCCACTTATTGCGTCCACCGGACTGAACCACGCTTCATGATCTGTGCTCTTCTCTAAGTATTACTAGGCAGGATGAAATTGGCGTGGCATATGACACGTATGGGCGAGAAAACAAATGCATCTAGAAGTTTGATGAGAAAAAAACTGAAGGAAACAGACCGCTTGGAAAATGTAGACGTGGATGGGAGGATAATATTAGAATGGATCTTTAAACAGGTTGGGGAGAGCGTGTTGTGGATTGATGTAATTCAGAGCACGGACAAAAGGTAAGCTGTTGTGAGTGCGCTATAGAATCTCGGGTTTCGTAAAACTGTGGGGAATTTCTAGAATAGCTGAGGAACTGTTACATTATCAAGGATGCTGTGCTTCATGGAGTGGATAAGTGAAGGAGTGAGTTAATTTCTTCTTCCTTCCTCCTCTTTTTCTCCTTCCTTCCTTCTCTCCTTTATTCTTTTCTTCCTTGCTTGAATAATCCAGTAGCTACAAGGGCAAGATCGGTCGCTAGCTACAAAATTATGTTTTCCCAACTATGACGAAAAAAAAACAGTAACAGAATTTTCAGATCTGCATAAATCAAGGCGTCGTGTGACGTCACTTCTCTGACTACCGTTTGAAAAAACACTTGACATGTTTGTTTGCTTTATGTAGATGTTAATGGGAGTTGTTTTCCGCAGGGAATATCAGCGCAGTGCTAACGTATAAGACAGAGGGCGAAAGATGGGCGAATCTTGTGGATGGAGACGTCAGAGTGATGGCGAATATCACCGAGGGGAAGCATTGTCCAAAGGAACGCAACTTTATTGACAGGTTAGTTGGTAATTCTGGTAACCGTTAGATCTGTGAGTACAAACTGTGCTAAATGGAATATCAAGAGAGAAGCTGTTACTCTTGAGGGGTAGGGGCGAATTATACCCTTTTAAAGAGAAGGAATTTAAGTCCTTTTAGTCCTAGGAATGTGATTTATGTCCATAAAGTGCTGTTACTTCATGTACAGAACGTTAATATTTAAAGTTCCACATTGTATAAGGTTACATTATTTAGCAACAACGTGTCTTTCTCAGAACGAACAGCGGTTATTTCACCTAATCGCTGTTTTCTGTGAGGCAGGGACGTAATTTTTAGGCCCATTCGCAAAAAAAATTGCGACAAGAGATTATTGACTTCGTCATGTTTTTTCGTCCGTCCGTCTGTCTGCTGGTGTGCAAGGAATATTTCGGCTCCAGCTGGGCGGATTGTTTTGAAACTTTTTATAGGGAACTTACTGAAACCTACTGACCAAATTCAAGTTTCCTTCCGGTCGGCCAAAGGGAACAGACACTTTGGAACAAGACCTGCATGTATTTATATTAGTATCTCGCGGTTAACGAGATAAGTACAATTAAGACCATAACCGCCGCTGACGAAATAAGTACGAGAAGTGCGGCAGAGCCAGAGAGGCCGAAGAAACAGTTGACGAGCCAAACATAGTGTGGTGCAAATTAGATATAGGATAATCAGGGCAAAAATCTGAATGCGCCTCGATGTTACATTATGTGTTCAGATAAAATGTACGCTTCAAAGGATTGATTCTAATCTGTAGCCGGTTTAGCCTTGATGGAAAAATCAGTAATTAATCTGTGTTGACATCAATAGAGGAAGTAACATGTTGATGTAAAACATGATGCTACACAATGGGGAGGTATGCTGTAGCGATGTAGGAGAATGGGAAGAAGAGGGCATGTAGAATTCATGGGGGGAGATGAAAAATGCGTACAAAATTTTAAAGGAAAATTTGAACAAAAGGACAGTTTAGAAGACGTAGGCGAAGATTAGAGGATGATATTAAGCTGGAACTTAAAGGGTGTGTGTCGATGTGGATTGGATTCATCTGTGTTTTATGAGCACGGTAATGGCGCTTCGGGTTGTATAAGACGGGGTGGGGGGTTTCTCAAGTGGCTAAGCGGTTAGCAGTTGCGAATAAGAAGTCTGCTGCGTAGAGGTAGATCATTTTATTTGCACAGTGATATTGTTTCTTTTGTGTCTCCTCATTACTGTGGAATGTGTGCTGTCAGAGCCATCTGTTGTTACACACAAAACCATAACTATTAGAAATTTGAATCTAAGTGATGTGAGCGTTTCCCTTCTTCTTCCCATTAGGCATGTGACGAGAAGTTCATTTGAAATACAGTTGGCAACACTTAGGTTACAGACAAAGTACAGTCAACGTAGAAAGTATAAAAACATACACGATCAGAAAATGTGATCAGAATCGTTTGTGTCTTACTGTGTTCTTGATCAGACTGTATGTAAGAGGCATTATGTCTGACCGAGGAAACTCTGAAGATGGAGGTTGTGAACTCTTCTGTACGTCGATATTTACCAGTCTATACGGCGTCTTTTACCAGAAGGTTCGAATCTTATTTGCAGTAATGTGTTGTGTATTGTACTACATTTTTTTCCTCGCAGATTTGTGAAATCAGTAATCAGAGATTTTAGAACTGTCTAGACTGTTAAACCCATACTTATGTCTGGAACATGTTCTTGGAATCGATTTAAGTATATCGAAACGACAAAATGAGAAATAGTTCTTGTCTGCACTTGCTACTCAAAATGGTGTTACTGTCGGACAAGAGCAGCGTATAGTGAAAATTTCTTCCATATTATTTAACGGCGTTAGATATAAAAGACGCAGATCTAAGACACCGCGTGTATTTTTCGTTCTTTGCACAACTAATAAATGCCTACTGGTTTTGTCGTGTCAGCCTGCTAGACTGTCGTTCTGTCCATGTGTAGACTGATGCACCCACACGATGTTTGTTTTTCAAGAGTCGTTATATTTACAGTCATTTTGGTCAGAAATCAAGCCAAAATCCGTCCAAACACAACTAAATTCCATATATTATACAGAACTAGATGTTTCGACCTGTTTCAGGTAATCTCAACTTCACAATTTGTGTTTAAAACATTCCTCAACATTAATACTGTTTTACACCAACCAAATACACTTATTTATTTAAAGAACACTAAAATATTCTTTAAAATATTAGATAAAAACCCCTACATATGTTTCGGCTTATCGATAAGCCATCTTCAGGGGGTGTCACAACTGCTTGTTTTTATGTAGGGATTTTTATCTAATATTTTAAAGAAAATTTATTGTTCTTTAAATAAATAAGTGCAAAAACAAGCAGTTGTGACACCCCCTGAAGATGGCTTATCGATAAGCCGAAACATATGTAGGGGTTTTTTATCTAATATTTTAAAGAATATTTTAGTGTTCTTTAAATAAATAAGTACATTTGGTTGGTGTAAAACAGTATTAATGTTCAAAAATGCACGGTGATATTAAAATAAAAATTCTTCAATATGTTTTTTAAACACGAATTCTGAACCTCAGTATGACCTGAAATGGGTCGAAACATGTAGTTCTTTATAATATATGGAATTTAGTTGTGTTTGGACGGATTTTGACTTGATTTCTGTTATAAACAACACAACGGGATGACATCCTTTAAAACTGTGATTTGTTCCCTGCTGGGAAATATGGCCTTAACACGAAAGTCCCAGTACAGTCTGCGGGAATATTAAGCAGATCTGGAATCGTTTCAGATGAAATCTGCAACTGTCATGAAGGCAGACATTTTCGCCACCTTACTACTGCTTATAATGTCCTAATTTACATATATATATATGTTATGCAGACAAATGTACACTGTTTTATGTTATTTAACACAGTTTATATTAAATGCTGCCCAACATGTTTCTAGCCTATATAAGGCTCATCTTCAGGGGCTCTTTCTTTGAAATTACAACAGCTATATTATTGGTATTTTGTAATTTCAAAGAAAGAGCCCCTGAAGATGAGCCTTATATAGGCTAGAAACATGTTGGGCAGCATTTAATAAAAATTGTGTTAAATAACATAAAACAGTGTACATTTGTCTGCATAACATATATATAATAAAAAATGTACGGTACAAGTAACGTAAAGTCCTAATTTACATTGCTTATTTTGAACTAATGAAGAGCTCCAGCCAGACATGTTAATGAACGTTGTCCAAATTTTCAGTCTTGACTCTATGTTAAAGAAACCTTAAATTCAGAGCTTATAATTGTGACAGTTTTAAACTGCACGCGTCGGTATAAACGATGCGTAATTAATCAATTATGTTTTAAAAATTCAAATAAAAGCGATGTCAATATTTGTAAGGAGTATCAACATTTTGATGTGCATACCAGTTGTTAAGAGATATGTAAATAATTTTATGAAGAGCGGAAAATTTGGAACAGACATCAACTTAGACAGTAGCATATTTAACCGGCCGGGGGAGGGGGGGGGGTGGGGGACACTGCGACTCGATAATCGGTGGCCCCATTATAATTGTTAACACAGTTACGTCCGGATATCGAAAGAAGGTTCCAAAATACCGCTTTCCTTTAGAAGAACGGAATCCAGTCCGAAAGAACACAAAATAATTGTTATTATTTTAGGTTTTGGGCCGCTACCGACCCACGGCACCCCCTCGCCGTGGGGTTTGTGGGGACCTTATCTGAAATTAGATCTACAACATTTGTGAACAGTAAAAGTGGGGATATGAGTTGATGGGATTATGTAGCGACCATGGGACTGATAGGAAATGCATAAAAAATCTGACTGGAAGAGCTTAAAAGAAGAGAACACTTGACATAGGCGTAGAGGGAAAGATAATATGAATATATTTCTTACAGAAAGAGATGAAGGGTGTGGATTCGTGTGACTGGCTTATATTGGAGTCCAGTGACAGATCTTGTTAACACGGTTGCATAACAGTCACGGGGTTTCTTGAATATTCGAACGTCTATTGGATTACGGGATATGAGGTTCTTACAGAGATATATGAGGTTCTTACAGAGGTATATGAGGTTCTTACAGAGGTATATGAGGTTCTTACAGAGGTATATGAGGTTCTTACAGAGGTATATGAGGTTCTTACAGAGGTATATGAGGTTCTTACAGAGGTATATGAGGTTCTTGCAGAGGTATATGAGGTTCTTACAGAGGTATATGAGGTTCTTACAGAGGTATATGAAGTTCTTACAGAGGTATATGAGGTTCTTACAGAGGTATATGAGGTTCTTACAGAGGTATATGAGGTTCTTACAAAGGTATATGAGGTTCTTACAGAGGTATATGAGGTTCTTACAGAGGTATATGAGGTTCTTACAGAGGTATATGAGGTTCTTACAGAGGTATATGAGGTTCTTACAGAGGTATATGAGGTTCTTACAGAGGTAGCTTATGAGGTGATCTTACAGAGGTATATGAAGTTCTTACAGAGGTATATGAGGTTCTTACAGAGGTATATGAGGTTCTTACAGAGGTATATGAGGTTCTTACAGAGGTATATGAGGTTCTTACAGAGGTATATGAGGTTCTTACAGAGGTATATGAGGTTCTTACAGAGGTATATGAGGTTCTTACAGAGGTATATGAGGTTCTTACAGAGGTATATGAGGTTCTTACAGAGGTATATGAGGTTCTTACAGAGGTATATGAGGTTCTTACAGAGGTATATGAGGTTCTTACAGAGGTATATGAGGTTCTTACAGAGGTATATGAAGTTCTTACAGAGGTATATGAGTTCTTACAGAGGTATATGAGGTTCTTACAGAGGTATATGAGGTTCTTACAGAGGTATATGAGGTTCTTACAGAGGTATATGAGGTTCTTACAGAGGTATATGAGGTTCTTACAGAGGTATATGAGGTTCTTACAGAGGTATATGAGGTTCTTGCAGAGGTATATGAGGTTCTTCAGAGGTATATGAGGTTCTTACAGAGGTATATGAAGGTTCTTACAGAGGTATATGAGTTCTTACAGAGGTATATGAGGTTCTTACAGAGGTATATGAGGTTCTTACAAAGGTATATGAGGTTCTTACAGAGGTATATGAGGTTCTTACAGAGGTATATGAGGTTCTTACAGAGGTATATGAGGTTCTTACAGAGGTATATGAGGTTCTTACAGAGGTATATGAGGTTCTTACAGAGGTATATGAGGTTCTTACAGAGGTATATGAGGTTCTTACAGAGGTATATGAGGTTCTTACAGAGGTATATGAGGTTCTTACAGAGGTATATGAGGTTCTTACAGAGGTATATGAGGTTCTTACAGAGGTATATGAGGTTCTTACAGAGGTATATGAGGTTCTTACAGAGGTATATGAGGTTCTTACAGAGGTATATGAGGTTCTTACAGCGGTATATGAGGTTCTTACAGAGGTATATGAGGTTCTTACAGAGGTATATGAGGTTCTTACAGAGGTATATGAGGTTCTTACAGAGGTATATGAGGTTCTTACAGAGGTATAGCTCAAGGGTCAAGTTTTCTGGGATGTTATACCACGTTGACTTTTTTCCTACGGCTAGGCCTAGGCCGCCTCATTTTACGACGCTTCACGATCACACTTTAGACACACCACACTCGGTAGGACTCCTCTGTACGAGTGATCAGCCCGTCGCAGAGACCTCTACCTGAAACACACAACACTCACAAGAGACAGGCATCCATGCCTCCGGCGGGATTCGGACCCGTATTCCCAGCAAGCGAGCGGCCGTAGACCCACGCCTTAGACCGCGCGGCCACTGGAATCGGCCACGTTGACTGTTAGGCACTGCTATTCGTCGAAACGTCGGTAACTATCAGCAGACGTCACGTGACATAACAGAAGTCTTAACTTCCCGCCTGTTAGCATCTCAAGGTATCTGCCACATTGATCGATTTGGTAACGGAGCGTGAAGTGTAGTTGTTCTGTAGCCGCAAGGTAGAAACTGCAGCTGCGTCCGTTTTTACGTTCTCCTTTCCCGTAGCTTCATATACCTTGAGTGGATTATTTTATCTTCCTCACGTAATAACTACATCCATAGAATGGGAAAAGTGGCCGTGCTGTCTGAAGTGTGGGTCTGCGGCCGTTCGCTTACTAGGATTGTGGGTTCGAATCCCACCGGTGGTATGGATGTCTGTCTCTTGTGAGTGTTGTGTGTTGTCAGGTAGAGGTCTCTGCGACGAGCTGGTCACTCGTCCAGAGGAGTCCTACCGACTGTGGTGTGTCTAAAAAGTGTGTGATTGTGAAGTCTCGAAAAACGAGGAGGCCCAAGCCCCTGGGGGCTGTCGTTCCATAGGAAAAAAAAATAGAATGGGAAAGAAACCAGAGTTAGTTCGTTTGTGGCAAGACTGTGGCCATTCGTCTTGAGTTCGCTATGGTTTGTTCCACCTCCTGAGAATGTTTACCTAGAAACTAGGAGTTAAAGAGTTTAAAATTACATTTCTATATAACGGTTATAAGACCGGTAGTTACCTATGGCTCTGAAACATGGGTCCTGAAAGAAGCAATGAAGCAAAAATTGATCATATATGAAAGGAAGATACAAAGAAGGATTTTTGGACCAAATAAAAACATGGATGGCTCATGGAGAATTAAAACCAATGAAGAGCTTAATAAACTAATAAAGTATAAGAATATAGTAAATCATATTAAAGCACAAAGATTAGGGTGGTTTGGGCATGTGTACCGAATGGAAAATGACAGATTGGTTAAAAGAATCTATAACTGGAAGCCTATATCTATACGAATGCGTGGAAGACCGAAGAATAGATGGGAAGATGATGTTATGGCAGACTTGAGGATTCAAAATGTCAAAACCTGGAGAAACTGCATCCAGGATAGGAAGAAATGGAAGGTCATAGTTGAGAAGGCCAAAACCTACAAAGGATGAGGTTGTAGTGCCTGTATAAGAAGAAGAAGAAGAAGAAACTAGGAGTTGGGAGGGGCCAGATGATCTTATTGGAAGTGAGCAAATATTAATTTAAAGTCACCTTTGAACTGTGCTTTTTTTTTTTTATAGAAATATTTACGACACGTTTCGAGTTGAGTGAATTTCTAAACGCGCGCTGTCTTGAGGTGGTGGTTGTTGTTGTACAGATGCAGTGATATCTGGACCGCTGCCAGTTGGTTCCCCTTTGCCTTGTATCTCTCTCCAGTGCAGTGGAGGTGTGTATCAGTAAGGTAAACATAACATAACATTTTGGTTTGTAGGAACGAGGTACAAAACAACGCTTACAGTGCTTTTTTTTTAAAAAAAAAAAGGCTACACAACGCTTTCTGTAATGATTGCAAACATTAACATTCTCCCACGCCAGTGCGACTACTTCTTTCAATGGATCAGCATAATATTCTAATCATACATGTATTTAATTACAACTTTTTATTACTTCCTTCTGAGGTTACAAGTGTTGGAATTGTTAAGTGAACACATGACATAACTGAATTGTCTTCTAAAATGTTTATTACATAAACCGTGAAGACATATAAGGGGAGTAGAGGTAGACCTCCACTCATTCTTAACCTCGGCACTAGATTGAGATGAGTGGTCAGCTTCACGTTCCGATCGCTTTACTTGAAGAAAAATACCCTGCTAGCTATTGGAAAGAATACTGGGTGGGTCTCAGAGCCTGTCTGGACATTTTAGACAAGATAAAAATCTCTTACCCCTAACGGGATTCGAACTCCGGACCGCCCAGCCCGGAGCTTAGTCTCTGTACGGACCACTTATTATGTAAATGCAGGTTACGTGCAGGCCTGCTTTAAATTTGTCAAATATAACCTCAAGATTTTCTTTTTTCGTGTTTGTAATTATTGACTGTTCACTGTGCATCGTAGATAATGGGCAAGACGTATGTATGTAAGGAAGAATGCCCTTTAATTGCTCGGGAAACGGAAGTCAGGCTTCCTGAAATGCAGTGCTGTCATGTTCGTGTTATTGGCGACTCAGCTGTATGCTTGTATATATAGATATTATGTAATGGATTTGTAAAGCGTGGAGCATATGGGTGGGTTACCCACTAAGTTGATAGTTCTTGGACCGGGTACAGCTGCTTCCTGGTGTGAGATGTCAGAAGGCTCGTGCGTTATTGAGCAATATTGTATCAACTGTAGAGATTACAGCAGCAGATGGCGAACCACTGTTTTTTTGCAGTCGAGGGTTTGAATTATAAACGTCCTTATATTTGTGTCCGCTTTTAACAACCATTGTACAGGATTTGGTTTTATGTATCCGCGGATTATTATGTCTGTGAACACCGTACCTGCAGATCAACATTATTGGCAGTAGGGCTGTTAACAGTCGACGAAATCCAATGACATCCTCACATCATATATATGTAATATTAATTTGAATGTTATCCTACCATCTACATCTAGGTCTACCAAATAGTTTCTTACCTTAAGAGTTTCTGTATGTATAAAACATTTTGAGTAATAACGGCGGTGCCAGTACCTCTAACCAAAATTTTTCAAAAGATTACGGCCTTCTTAATCGCGGTGTATTTAAGGAGTGTAATCCTTGCAGTTGTTGAGGGACTGGTGTACCGTACAAGCCCGAATATAAGGCGGCTTCCTCTTTGCGAGCGGGGTAGTTACAGGAAAAGCTACTGAATGAGAAAGAACAGCGCTATAGTGTGCCTTATTTGTCACTGTTAACTAGGAAGTGACGTGTTGTTATGACATGAAGTAAGGCTTCGCTCTTAAGGCGACCCTTACTTTTCTTTGCAGCCCTATATGGGCTTGGGCCTCCTCTTTCCGAGGTTACTTGGTCTTGTGCATTTGTGGCAGTGACTGACCAGCCCACTGGCCGCGCTGTTCGACTCAAGCCAGAGCCATCTGGCAGTCAGTCAGGAGACTTGGGTGAGAAATGGCAGCTGAATTTTGCTTACGGACACTACTAGTTCTATTCATGCCCGTGAGGTTCTTTTACATGCCGTAAATCTACGACATGGGACCGACGGCTTTACTTCCCCTCCGAAGGAAGAGGTGCTCCGGATTTTTATCACCGTTTAAAAATCCATCGACCTCGGTCGGGATCGAACCCGCGATCCTTGGGTCCAGTGGCGAGCACGCTAACCACTAGTCCACCGAGGGCGACCTAAAGTCAAATTAGGTGACGTTATTAGGCGCGGTGTATGGAAATGGCTAGAGAAAAGGCGGTCCTGATCATATTCAGATTTTGGAATTGTTCTGCTAATACTGAGGAAAAGCGCGAAGGAACTTATATCGATGTCCTGATCGAAGTTAGAACCTGGCACCTCCAAAATGCAAATCAGCAGCTTTGCCTCTTTAAGGAACCTGCTGGATAATCTGCTTGTCAAATTTCCTTTCTCAAATTCTATCACTTTTCCTGGTACCTCGACTCACAACCAGCTCATGTCACAATGTGGACAAATTCAAAACGTCTCGTGTCACTCCCTACCTCTGCAGTGCAATAAACTGGACTGTAAACATACATATACTCTCTGTCTCGTGTAACATTTGGCACACGCACTCTCTCAACTGAACACATCTTAACGATACATGTAACGCCACTGTACATTAGTGTTAGACGTCTCTGATTCGTATTCAGAAGGTCACAGGTTTAAATATCGACCTGGAGACCGGAAATCCTGACATTTCGTCATTATGCACAGTATGAGGAATGGAAATAAAATCAGGTCACTGCCATTTCTTTCAACATCCTTTAGAATTCGTTTTTAACTAATGATCTGTCATTGAAAAGCATAGTGAGCTGGAGTATCGTATTTGGTACAGCGACTACGCTGCGGGCTGAATGATTCAGCTTGCTTTGCTGGCACTCTCTTTGACAAACGACAACATCGGACGTGTAAATAAATATACACAGTCGTGGAAAAAAAAAAACACAGAGTTCAAAAACATAAATTATAATTCCCCCCTCATGGCGTGACAGCCCCTAGTGGACCAGGGCCTCCTCATTGGCAAGGCTTCACGATCACACTCAGACACCAGTGGTTCTCTTCTGGTCGAGTGATCAGCCCAACGCAGAAACCTCTACATGACAACACACAGCACTCACAAGAGACAGACATCCATGCCTCCGGCGGGATTCGAACCCGCAATCCCAGCAAGCGGGCGGCTGCAGATACACAGTCGAATTAACTGATTGTTAATATTGATTCATTTCCGGGGATTATTACGAGAGTAAAGCGCCTGGTTTGTGCTCAGTAAGTAACCGAGGTCAGGTGGTGTGGGATGTTTGGTGGACAGAATTATACCGGAACAGTCTTATCTCGGAGTACTTCGGTTTTCGTCTGTCAATAATCTTCTATCAATGTTCCGTATTTATTTTTATATTATACCGGGACGAGTAGTTCGCCAATTTGAGCCCACATTTCCAAGCGAATTAATTTTATTCCCACTCCAAGATTTTTTTAAAAAATTCTATCAGCTGCTTCTGTGTGCTTTTGGCAATAATTTCATGGTAGTCCCCGGAGATGAAAGACACAAACTCATCCGAAACGTCCTTATATTTTTTTTTACTACTCCGACACGAATTCATATCCCAGAAGACTTTAAATCTTAAGTACAGGTACTCGAAATTTCGTTTGATCTTATGGTGACTTTTCCTTTTACATATTGAGTCCAGTTCATCCTTATTTTTTTTGAAGCTACCTTCCGATTAACTCTAGGTTGTCACGGTTGTAGCCCCTTCGCCAGTAATACATAATGTTTACAATTATATTATCTTATTAAACCACTTGTTTTTAACGTGTCCAATTATTTAAAATTATTGGCAGCTGGTCTTGTTTCCTTCTCAAATGGCTGGTGAATTTATCTGTGGCGTCTGATTAAATAAATTTTAAACGTTTTAATCCAAAAAGGAAAACAAACGCACTTATATATTTTAACCACTGAAGCAAAAATGCTACATGTTTTTATAGTGAACATAGTTCATCTTATTTTAACATTGAATGTGAACCAACTATTATAGTGGATGTGTAGTATGTGTTTATATACTTTGATCCCCCTGATGATGACTAATAAGTAGTCGAAACATATGTAGGGGTATATATGACGACAAAGGTGTAGTGCATATGTTGGTTAAAATAAAAGCTATTATATAAGAGAGAATGCACGGTGAATATAATGTGAAAAATGCATTTTCATGTTAGGTAGATGTAAAGGCTATAGCTCATAATGCGGGGCTGTTCCTGGCAGAATAATGTAAATATATTCTGTTTTAGACAGTTTTATGAATAATAACTTTACACGCTGTTTCTCTGAACTAGATGTGAACTCTTTGAGGCATGAACTTTTTTTCCCATTTAAAGATCAAGTTCTTATTTCATATAAAGCATTGGGTCTCCGTTACAAAGGCCAACCGGTTAATGCTGTTTAGCTGAATAATCGTTGTTTATTCTGAAAATAATAGGAAACAAATATACTGTGTGGGCTAAATGCCGGGTATTTTGAGTTTTAAAGAAAGAGCCTGTATATTTACTGGTGTCGATGGTTTTTAGTGTTAAAAAAGTTGGTTCTGTATTTACCATTGGGCGTTAAACTGTTCACACAAACAGTCTGTAACAGGCCCGCTTAAAACCGTGGCTCGCAGGCAACATGTTGACCGTGACACAGTGTTATGTTGACCGTGACACAGTGTTATGTTGACCGTGACACAGTGTTATGTTGACCGTGACACAGTGTTATGTTGACCGTGACAGAGTGTTATGTTGACCGTGACACAGTGTTATGTTGACCGTGACACAGTGTTATGTTGACCGTGACAGTGTTATGTTGACCTTGACACAGTGTTATGTTGACCGTGACAGTGTTATGTTGACCGTGACACAGTGTTATGTTGACCGTGACAGAGTGTTATGTTGACCGTGACAGAGTGTTATGTTGACCGTGACACAGTGTTATGTTGACCGTGACACAGTGTTATGTTGACCGTGACACAGTGTTATGTTGACCGTGACAGTGTTATGTTGACCTTGACACAGTGTTATGTTGACCGTGACACAGTGTTATGTTGACCGTGACACAGTGTTATGTTGGCCGTGACACACTGTTATGTTGACCGTGACACAGTGTTATGTTGACCGTGACACAGTTTTATGTTGACCGTGACACAGTGTTATGTTGACCGTGACAGTGTTATGTTGCACGTGACACAGTGTTATGTTGACCGTGACACTGTTATGTTGACCGTGACACAGTGTTATGTTGACCGTGACACAGTGTTATGTTGACCGTGACACAGTGTTATGTTGACCGTGACACAGTGTTATGTTGTCCGTGACACAGTGTTATGTTGACCGTGACACAGTGTTATATTGACCGTGACACAGTGTTATGTTGACCGTGACACAGTGTTATGTTGACCGTGACAGAGTGTTATGTTGACCGCGGAGACATTTGTAATGAGAAAAGTCTTTTAACTCTTTCCCTGGCAAAGGTGAGATAGAACGCCAAAGCAATTTTAAAAACTCGTGAGCTGTTAATTCGTGGAGACATATGTCAAATTTGTAATTCGTTTTGTAAAAATTTGCTGAAATAGAGGCACATTGGCCTAGGATGTGAATTGCATTTTTTAATAAATTTTTCCTATTATTGTCAGTAAATTTGTATTGCACATTTCGTATAGAAAAATACACAGGTATAATCATACATATAATTATAGTATACTGATTCATTCCTCATTCTGTGTGTTGAATTTTATGTTGCCCGCATGCAGACCAAATTTTGCCAAAGTTGCCCGCACCTCATAAGTCGTTGAGCTGGCTTGTTTTAGAATATGCAGAAATCTAGTAGATTCCTGAAACATTTCACGGCAAAATTAACGCGGTAATAAAATTGAATTTATTTTGCATTATTACGAGGAACTGTGTACATTTTTACACCTGGCTGTTAATAGCGCTAAGTCCCATATACTGTACAAGTTAGTGTTTCTCTTCAACTACTATTATCTGTGACATTTTCTGCATTTCTCTCTTACAATGTTGCATAGTGGCTCTACATTTACCCCTCTCTTCACCCTCTCTGTCCATTTACACCTATTATCAAAATATTTACCCAAATTACTTATGTGAGTTTCCTTCGTACACTTTATTACTTTTTGAAACGTAACACAGAGGACGTTCTAAAAGTCGCTTTACCGAGATAGTGAAGTACTTTACTGTGATCATTTTCACTTATGTTCAGTTTATTTGTTTGAAACGGTTGGCAACACTGGGGGGTTTGACCACTTTTTGTAGCTGTGTAACTCATCTTTGTCACTTTCTGCCGATGGCTGGCTCTTCTTAACTTATAGTTTCAATGTAAAGTGAATATAATCTCAGTATAGCAATTGTTGGGACAATCTGTATATAAAAGTTTTAAAACTTTCGCGGCGACATGATTCAATATAGTCTTCTCGGGCGCACAGCCGCGTCAACTCGTTTGAATACAACGTTTCGGGGACTAGCTCCGTCCCCATCCTCAGGCAAAACTGATTTAACATACTGGCTACTTCCGTAGATTTTCTAGAAGTCTGATGTTCCTATGTTAAATCAGTTTTGCCTGAGGATGGGGACGGAGCCAGTCCCCGAAACGTTGTATTCAAACAAGTTGACGCGGCTGTGCGCCCGAGAAGACTATATTCAATCTGTATATAGTAACCGATTCTGCCCAGCTTACTTGGCTTTAATGCTGCTGTGTCGGATTTCTATTCAGAAGGTCTCTAGACGTGTTCTTCACAGTTAATAGTGTTTGCTTCATGCAAGATAAACGAAATTATGAGACGGTGACTCGTAACTCATTATAGTTTTTATGTAGTTCCTGCTACTTTACTTTAATTCTTTGAAGGATGAATTTAATGGAAATAATATTTGAAACTCATGGATGTGTCTCACAGATATCGCTCTGCATTACAAAGATCAGTTACTTAATTTTGTTTAGAGAAATAATGGATGTTTAATGCACGAATCATCCGAAACCAATAAAGCGCCCTGTGGTAACATAGTAGAGCATGAAATGTAAAGAAGATAGAACATAGTTAGTTAGTTAGTTAGTCCCCATGTCACTCCAATCGCGGAGCATTGGGGGCCTCCTTTCGAAGGTTTCTATGGTCATGTGCGTTGATGTAGCGGGTGACCACTGACCGCACAAGTTCTACTCAATCCTGATATGACTGCCAGAGCCATCTGGCAGGCAGTCAGGAGACTTGGGTGAGAAATGGCCGCTGAATTTTGCCGACGGGCATTACTAGTTTTACATGCCGTAAATCTACGACATGGGACCGACTCCCCTCCGAAGGAAGTGGTGCTCCGGATTTTTATCGAACCCGCGAACCTTGGGCCCAGTGGCGAGCACGCTAACCACTAGTCCACCGAGGGCGACAAGATAGAACATGTTGAATGTTAAAGCAGGCAGTTCGTATAATCACCATTTGCTTCAAAGTGCTAAGGCACTGACTGTAACTTTTATTTCCGGACGGTGCTTCTGTCGTTATATTAAATTAACTGATTTGATACAAATCCAGCGAAATGTCGGCTCAGAAGTGAAGCCCCAGATAAAGGCCAGAGGTGTGACATTTCCCTGGCTGGGTGCCAGTAGTTTTATCAATGTGTGTTTGTTCCTTTGGCAAAGCAGTTTCGACCCTTGGGCCAAGTTCATTGCCATCTTGCATAGTTGCAATTTACACATTATCGTCGGATTTATACAGTTTTATTTTTATACTTGCAAAAAAAAAAGGGTAAAGCAGTCCCATTACAGGCCCGGACAGGCCCTTAGGGCTCCACGAGGTCGAGGCGCCCAGATTTTTAGACAATCGGCACATGAAGGTGGTAAAGTTGTCAGCCCTACGCACCGGCCGCCTTTACCCCCCAGGAAAGATTCCCGGTACTCATTTCTGTTAGAGGCTGATTCGACCTCAGGGTCATAGTGCGACCGAAACGATTATGTCAGTGAAAAATTCCAGTGACACCATCGGGAATCGAACCCGCGACGTTATGGTTTGTAGCGCAGTGCCTCAACCAACTGCGCCACCGCGTGCCCCTTTTTTATACTTGCATTATGTATAAAATCATTTTATATAATTTTGAACTCTTTACTAGTTTAATGCTTGCTTTACTAAAACGTAAAATAATGTTTGCTATTGTTTCGTTAGAGGTCGACCTCGGTGGACTAGTGATTAGCGTGCTCGCCACTGGACCCAAGGTTTGCGGGTTCGATCCCGACCGAGGTCGATGGATTTTTAAGGGTGATAAAAATCCGGAGCACCACTTCCTTCGGAGGGGAATGAGGACATGAATAAAAATGTTACGTAAGCTAAATTCAAAGCCTCCATTTCTCACCCAAGTCTCCTGACTGCCTGCCAGATGGCTCTGGCGGACACATCAGGATCGATAGAATAGTAGCGCGGCCAGTTGGCCAGTCACCAACTGCCACGAATGCACACGACTTAGTAACCTCGGAAAGAGGAGGCAAGAGGAGGCCCGGGCCCATATAGGGCTGTTGAGCCATGGTTATTATTATTATTATTGTTTCGTTAGAGCAAATATCGTATGAATTGGTTCCGTTTATAACGTAAGCGTCAAAGTAATGTATTTTTTTAATTTCTGTGGATATTTTTCAGTGCAAAATATTAGACACAATGAGATGTTTTGTAGGGAAATTAAATAAAGTTACTTTATAATGTTTGACGTTATCACGGCGGTAAATTTTGGGGTATAGTGTGGTGTAGTGTGGTAAATACGTACCAACTTACCAATGAACGTGCTACCTTCACATTCAGTGTGTAAGAGATCCTTTAAATTGAAGATGGAGTCACCGTTTTATGCCGAAAGGTTGGTGCCTATTTATTACAGTAAACAAACATCCCAGAAGGTCGATCCCAGTGGCCGCGTGGTCTAAGGCGTGGGTCTGCGGCTGCTCGCTTGCTGGGATTGCGGGTTCGAATCCTGCCGGGGCATTGATGCCTGTCTCTTGTGAGTGTTGTTTATTGTCAGGTAGAGGTCTCTGCGTCCGGCTGATCACTCGTCTAGAGGAGTCCTACTGAGTGTGGTGTGTCTAAGTGTGATCTTGAAACCTCGGTAATGAGGAGGCTTAGGTCCACTAGGGCCATCGAGTCATGAAAAAGAAATCCCAGAAGACCATAATCTTAAGAACTTCAATTTATTGTTAATGTAACTGTATGTAATGTTAAAGATTTCGTGAATTATATTTTCTCTGGTTTTCTCTTTTTTTGCATGAAATTTCCCACCCCTGTTGTGAAAAGGATGGATTCCTTGAGACGGAGCTTCGGTATTTGCGACTCACATCTGTCCGCGAGTCGCTGTTTGCATCTGTGAGTAATAAGAAATAAAACGTAATACAGGGCGTACACAAAAGAATGGTGCAGTTTCAAAAGTGAATAAAAAATTTATGTCTCACATTACACGGACACAACATACACCTTCAGCGGCGGCAACTGTCCAACTTTCTCATGCGCTACCAGCAGTTCGCTTCTCATGCTTACTGCGTGGCCGCGGGGCCAGTTTCAAAGATGGCGTTGCAGCAGGAGAAGGCTTTCTGTGTGCTCCGTTTTGAGGTGTCCAGATCTGTCATTACAGTGCAGCGTGAGTTTCGTGCACGGTTTAAAAAAGACGCACCACACAAGAATAACATAAGCAGGTGGTACCGACAGTTTGTAGAAACTGGATGCTTGTGTAATTCGTGATCGGATAACGCATGCACTGCAGGCCATTACAGCGGACATGCTACACCGGGTCTGGGATGAGTTTGATTACCGTGTGGATGTGTGTCGTGTGACCCAGGGTGCACACATTGAAGGATTGTAATTACCAAATGAGAAACTTGGACAGTTGCCGCCGCTGACGGTGTATGTTGTGCCCGTGTAAGGTGAGAAATACATTTTTTATTCACTTTTGAAACCGCACCATTCTTTTGTGTATGCCCTGTATATCCCCGGTAGACAATGTGCGAGTGTAACCAATTAATCACTACGTAGCTTTCGTCTTAGGTAGCTTTGTAGTTAAAGTTTCAAACTCTCCTTACAAAAGTAGCTGAAGACTGTGATCTCTTCTGTTGTTGCAGTGTAGACTTGTAGTAGCCTTGTTTAGAAGAAAACTTTTAGAATATTTACGTAATACCTTGAAGAGCAACGTTTATACTAACATCAGCAAAAGTTCTAAATTGCTTACAGGCACGAACCGATCATGTGAGCCTCCAATATGCACAGTAGAAAACAGAAGTTTTTATTCCGCCCATATATTGAATGCAGTAACATCAAGTACTGTCGCCCTCAGTGGACTAGCCACTGGACCCAAGGTTCGCGGGTTCGATTCCGACCGAGGGCGATGGATTTTTAAGGGTGATAAAAATCCGGAGCACCACTAAAGCCGTCGGTTCCATGTCGTAGATTTACGGCATGTAAAAGAACCTTCGGGCATGAATAGAACTAGTAGTGTCCGTAAGCAAAATTCAAGAGGCCATTTCTCACCCAAGTCTCCTGACTGCCTGCCAGATGGCTCTGGCAGTCTCATCAGGATTGAGCAAAAACTTGTGCGGGCAGTGAGCCGGTCACTCACTACAGAATGCACACTTACCGACCAGGAAACCTTCGGGATGAAATCCCAAAAGAAGGAGGCTTTGGCCCACCCCGGGCTGTAACGCCATGGAAGAAGAAGAAGAAGAAGAAGAACATCAAGTACTTCTCAAAATGACACAGTCTTATCATGTTTCAATTTCCAAAATCACGATCTTAAATAGAACGAAGATAGAGGTTATGTTGCATCAGATTTTAATGTGGGAACATAACATGATGTTTTGGGAAGACATTATGAGATCAGCTGTTCTTGAAACGCCTACAATACAGATAGGATGGTAAAAACGACAACTTAGTTATTGAATACATCAGTACTGTTGTTGGATCGGTACTTACTCTTACTTACTGACCACTTCTACCTACTCATTGTAGGTGTAGAGGGTAATTGTTGCGCCTGATCACACTCAATGACACACACACACACACACACTGTAGGATTCCTCTGGACGAGAGATCGGCCCGTCGCAGAGACCTTTACCTGACAACACGCAACATTCACAAGAGACAGACATCCATGCCCCCGGAGGTATTCGAACCCGCAATCCCAGCAAGCTAGCGGCCGCAGACCTACGCCGTAGACCGCGCTGCCACCGGTATCGGAGGTTCGGTGAGGTAACAATAAGAGTACTTTGGTATTCCTTTCTTAATTCCCAGATTTAAACCGCGAAGTAATAACTGTTGGCTCCAAAGGTAGGCAGGAGTCAAGTTGGTGTCTTTTGTTTTCATATTACCTAAAAGAAAGTTTGATTTTATCGTGTTCAGTGGTGAACATTGCATGACACAGAACCTTTAAGACACCTTCATATCTGCAATTGGATAAAGCATAAACAACTTACGTTATCAGAATGTAAGTCGCAGGTAAAGGTAAAAATTTCCTTGTGTTTAATTATCTAGCACGTCATCAAGGAGTGTGGGAGAGTGGAGGTATATATCCACTTATTCTTAACATCGATACGTAGATGGAGGTGAGTGGTCAGCTTCATTCACCGGCCACTTATTTCAGGGAAGGAAACCTGGTATACATTGGAAAGGAGCGGCTGGGTGGAACCTAGAGCCAGTCTGGACGCATTGGCTTTGGAGATGAGCAAAATCTGTATTCCTGCCAGTAACCTAACCTCGGGAGTCATGTTTACTGACCCATCCCCGCTCTTAATCAAACCCGCGATGATTATTTATACTGGAGAGAGGTGAAATGCTAAATACAGAAGGTCGTGAAGTATTAAGGAATTTGATCTATCATAATCTGTAATGAGGATGTTTGCCTTGAGATTCTCATTACTTTAATTTTTTTTCCCCACATTAATTTCCATTCCGCCGATCCCAGTGGCCGTGCGGTCTAAGGCGTGGGTCTTCGGCCGCTCACTTACTAGGATCGTGGGTTCTAATCCCACCGGGGGCATGGATGTCTGTCTGTTGTGAGTGTTGTGTGATGTCAGGTAGAGGTCTCTGCGACGGGCTGGTCACTCGTCCAGAGGAATCCTACCGACTGTGGTGTGTCTCAAATGTGTGTGACCATGAAACCTCGACGAAACGAGGAGGCCCAGGCCCATATAAGGCTGTCGAGCCATAGGAAAATAAATGTCCATTCCATAGTGTCTTCCAGTTTCAGTTAGTCCATCAAACATGTCCTGTAGCACCGTTTCTTCCTTAGCCAGTAGAACAAGGTCATCTGCATCGCGTTGCTATATCCAAATTGAAACTGAGTTCGAGATTTTGGTTCATAGACGGTGGTGATTGTAACAGGTTACTATCTTCTTGGTTGTGGCTCAGTGCAATTTGTTGGAATTTACCGACGTTTGGGAAGAACCTGCTGTCTCCTTCTTCAGGGTCTTTACGTGAGATGTTGAGATATTGGGTCCCTCGGAAACATCAGTATCTTTCTACCAGAGCTACACTGCCTCACGTCCCATAAACTTCAAGTATAAAAGAGACCGATAAATATCCGTCAAACGCAACACTTGCTAAACTCCTAATTGCAGCTACATGTTTCGGCTCGTATTAAGCCATCTTCAGGCTATCAATTGATCAATAACACCCATAAATTTAATCCGTTATCGAGCAAGTCTGTATTGTGTAAGCAGTAATTGCTCGCTAAATATTTTATTAGCGGTAGAAATAACTTTCGCTTTACACAGAATTCTGTGGTTACGTGTTGGACAGGTGAGGGAATATTTAAGAACCTGTATATGCCGGTTTATAATGGACGACCTTCGATCTCCTAACTTCATATGACGTTAGCGCCTCAAGGAAAATTGTTAAAAGCAAACAGGTACGGTGTAGACTAAACCAGACTCTACTGGCGTAGGCTAGACGTAACAGAGCGTAACATTATTTTTAATAATGATTTTATTGTTATTGTTTTAAGGGCTTAAGTGTCAGTGAGCGTTGTTTCAGAAGTATCTAGCTACTTTCGGGTACCTTTAAAGACGGAAGAATTTTTACTCGTGGGATAAAACATTGTATAAATTGAGTGCGACGGAGAAAGAAACAAAAAAGAGAAAGAAGAAAGGAAGGCGAAAAGAAAGGATATGAAGGATGTTTCGACTGATTTTCTATAAATAGTCGTATCACAGGGGCGTTCAAATATTTCTCTTTTTTAGTGTTGGGCCACATGATCAGAAATTATGTGAAAGGTCTGTACAAATTCGTGCTGATGGTAATTGTGAATTAAAAAAAAGATACTACCCCATTGCAGGCCTGAAGAGGCCCTTCGGACTCCAGGAGGTTGAGGCTCCCAGAATATCTATGCAGTCGGCACATGAAGGTGGTAAGCTTGTTAGCCCTACGAACCGGCCACCTTTACCTCCCAGGAGATATCCCTGGTACTCATTTCTGTTAGAGGCCGAGTCGACCCCGGGCCATAGAATTGTGAAGTATAACATTTAAGATATTAAGAAATATGTAATTTTAGCGGTACTATAAAGTGGCGGTCACATGGCTGTGTCTGGTCACGTGCTAGTTCATCTGTGGTTGCTAATTAGGTAGGAACGTTTTGTTAAACATTTCAGGCGGGCTGCACGTTGGACGCTCTGGCCATGTTATAACATACACGAATACGTCGACAAGAAGCATGCAGCTATTTAGAAGAAAGACCAAGCAATATAAGCATTTTCATATACAGGGCATACACAAAAGAATGGTGCGGTTTTAATAGTGTTCATTATTACAACCGCACCATTCTTTTGTGTACGCCCTGTAATTGAAGATAACGTCTTGTTTTTTTTTTTTGTGAAATTTGAGGTTTTCATGGAGGTAACTTTTCATTTCTGTAATACTTAACAATTTTAATTCTTATCTCACAGAAAACATACGTCTGTTAGCCTATATCTCTACACTGAACGCCAGTCGGCTACAATTCCAGGCTTTTCTGACGACGATATATCATACTTGGAATCATTTACTTTATGGGCTTCGTACATTTTTTTTTTCGTGTTTAAGAATAATTTTAAAGTGTCAATAAAATACTACGTTTCGGGGACAGATTCGGTCCCCTAAACATAGTGTTTTATTAATTTTTTCATTTGATCCGTCTAGTGATATTTGAAGAGTCACAAGGTTTACTATCCGTGATTTCAGGCTTCCGCCGCTATGTTGATGATATCTGCGCTCTTCTGGGATATTACGCAGCGTCGAATGGTAATCCTTTACCGACGTTTCGGGACAATGTATCTGTCCCATCTTCAAGGGTCAACAAGTCGAAGACATCTTGACTTCTTGGCCCTTGGAGATGGGACCGATACCTTGTCCCGAAACGTCGGTAAAGGATTACCATTCGACGCTGCGTAATACTCCAGAGGAGCGCAGATCTCAGTCACAAAGTTGCTCATTATGTAATTTTCTCAGTCCTTATAGTAATTCCTGTGTATTAGGTCCAAATTTTCTCCTTAGCATCCTCTTCTCCAACACCCTCGATCGTTGTTCTTCCTGTAACGTCGGATACCAAGTGTCACAGTCACGTAAAGCTACACGCATTATGATCTTTATGTTTTTATATAACGGACGGAAAGACAAAAGATTGTAATGGCAGCAGTATCTATCAGTTTCTTCGTAGAACTGTCACGTGTGAGATCGAATGTATAATATTTCCTTGATATTGTGTAGTGCTGTGTCCAGTATTACCACATTTTGTCATTTTATAATCTGGTCTCTCACCTCCCAGTCAGAGTTGCGGCAGAATGTGCTCGCGACTGGCATTGTGCGTATTCCTGACGTTGCGTGACGTCTAGAGCCCCACTGAGTGCCAACTACGTCATTTGCGTCACTATTTCGTCATCACTCTTTCAAACTCAAGGATTCTGTGTATTTGTATTCATGGGAGTACCTAGGACATAAATATATCTTTATAACCTTAAGGCTATCTTCACAGGAAATCTATATATGTTTAATATTTCTTATACACAGGAAGTAGGTCTGCTATTTAATGTTCAGTTCAAAACTTTCCCGATAGTTCAGTCGGTATAGTGATTAGACTACAGGCTAGACCAGGGGTCGGCAAACTACGGCCCGCGGGCCAAATCCGGCCCGCCGCCTTTTTTTGTACTGCCCGCGAGCTAAGAATGGATTTTACATTTTCAAATTCTTTAAAATTTTCAAAGTACGCGCTATAACGGAACCGTATGTGGCGCTCGTATAGCTTCGCATTCGCACGCTGCTTGGTGGCCTCTGCTGTGACGTCACGCAGTTATAATTCGGCAGCGTTTCCAGTGAACATTTGCAATCAATTGTGATGATAGGCAGTACTGACTTTGAACCCCAATTTGGTGAAATGTTATCTAAAAAAAAAAGCAATTCCATTCTTCTCATTAGTAGAGCTGTATTTCAAACAGTTGTAGTCTACTTATTATTATTATTATTTTTATTATTATTATTATTATTATTATTATTATTATTACGTTACATTTTGTTCAATACATTTGTGAAAACTTGTTTTTTCTTTCCTGTTATTTAAGTAGGCCTAACTACATAAATATCCTCGAGTTTGCCTCTTGGCCCGCAGAGCCTAAAATATTTACTATTTGGCCCTTTACAAAAAATGTTTGCCGACCCCTGGGCTAGACGATTGAAGAATCGTGGTTCGATTCCTGGCAAGGTCATAGCTTCCAGACAGCTGTTTGGTACTGGGGACTACTTCCCTGGCAGTAAAGTGCCGAGGGAAAGAATGCGTGGAGTTATATCTCTACTCCCCATATTCCTTTATTGCGTGGTGCATAATTAAGCACAGGGATTCCTTTTTTTCTCTCTCTCTCTCTCTCTGAAGGGTAGATGAGGGACGTATTTTAGCTGATAAACCTCAAGGCGATAGGTCACTGTGAAGAAGTAGGCATAGATGGGAGGATTATATTAAAGTATAGCTTAAATATTTCTACCTCATTTCTCTAAGATAAATTCTGATATTATCCTTTCATCTTTTCCTAGATCTTCCAAGTGGTGGTTTTCCTATAGACTCTCCAAACAAAAATTTATATGCATTTTTCTTGCCCTATGCTCATCTCATTTTTATTTGATCACCCTAATAACATATTGTTACAAACATATTCTCTTCATTATGCAGTTGTGCCCTTCCGCTTTGTCATTTCCTCCTTAATTCCAGATATTCTCCTAAAGCACCCTCAGTGTATGGTGTGAGACACCCAATTATCTATTGGCACTATATTTTTTATCACTCCACTGTTATGGCACCGTGCAAACAGCTGATGCTATTTGCGTACTACCAGTAGGCAGCTAGCTACTACAAACACCTCAAGGTTGCCGTAACTTCCCCCTTTAGCAAGAGTCCAGTGACGTAGTGTGAACACAGATAAACGTGACCGGCCTAGTGCAACATGCAAACACACAGGTCTTGCCTTCCATATCACAGTAATGTGCCTTTCCAGCCACGTTATGCCAGCGTATTAAATAATTTATCTACGGCATTTTCTCATGTGTTCTCCGTTAAATTAAATTCTGTGTTTCACGTTGTGTTCGCCGTGCATCTTGACATTAATTTTCAGTTTTTGAACCAACGAATGCACTTTTTAATTTCGTATTTATGTTTAATTAACCGTACACATGTTTCGACCAGTGAACAGTGAAGTGAACTTATCAGTGTAACCCTGATGATGGCAGAGTTACGGCCGAAACATGTGTAGGGTGAATTGAACGGAAATACGAAAATTAAAAAGTGCATTTGTTGGTTAAAAAAATGAAAAAAAAAATAATACTGTGTGTATAACGTACTAATTTTGTTAAGCGAATTTGATTTTTCTTTATATCTTAAATACAAGGGCCCTGTGACAACTATAGAGTGTCAATTGTTGTAGCTACTCCTACGATCTTGTCGGCAGTCAGATGAGAGGTATAATTTAATAGAAGAACGAGCCGAAAATAAGTGACAACCGATAGTTGTCAAATAAAATAATGACATTTATATTCTTCATTCCGTGCACTGTCGATAAGCAATTTGCAACGCCCAGACCAAAAAATGCACAATATTGTACCTTACATATTTATACTATATCACATAAAACATTACTACATGTTTCGATCCCCAAGGTATCATCATCAGGGAACCAACCAAAGCAATACTGCATAAAACTAAATTATCAACTTTTGTACGCGGTAGACATGTTGTAAAAAATGATATAGTTAAAATGTAGACAATTCTTTGTAGTGTAGTTTTATAAGTGTACTGGATCTTGGTATACAGTATCTCGGAGGCAGCCTACGTACTTAACGAAGGATACCACAGTAACGTAACCTCGACAGCTGAACAATTGTCGTTAAACGTAATCATCCAAGACCTTTCCAGTTCACAGTACACTCTACTATCTATTGCTCAGTACTTTGCAACACTTGTGGCTGATGCAGCGTTATTGAAGAACCCTAAGCATCATGCAAAGAATTCTAAGCTTGTAGCACAGAATCTGCCTATCATATAATTTAATAAAATCAACCTCTGAAATTGTAGCAAAGTCGTGTAATAATATACAGGCCTACAGTAATGTAAGTAGGGATGCGTCTTTCTGTTTGGTTGCAGCTTCTAGGCTGCAGGCAGACTCGCCACGCCTGCAGGTCGGTCATTCGAGTAGCAATGCGACAGTGCAGCCTCCAATTGATCGCGCCGTGTAGCTAGAAGAGGCCTCACCCCGCCCCCCATACGCACTTGACCCGTGTAGAGGAAAGAGTAAATTGTGGATGCTTGATTACAGTATTGTGTTTCACAGTGACAGGTCGATACCACGATATTGGCGGATATGTCGACCAGAATGGCCAGGTGAACGCTGTGTATAGCTTATGTTATTTGTACCGTACATTTATGTTATTTGTACCGTACATTTTCTTGATTATATGAAATCGTGTACCGACAAATGTACACTCTTTATTATCTGTTATTTAACAGTTTTCATTAAAAATAGTCCAACATGTTTCGAACTATGTTAGTTCATCTTCAGGGACTTGATGGTTTATTACACCAGCTATAGACGTATGGTGCCGATCCCAGTGGCCGCGCCGTCTAAGGCGTGGGTCTACGACCGCTCGCTTAGTGGGATTGTGGGTTCGAATTCCGCCTAGGGCATGGATGCCTGTCTCTTGTGAGTTGTGTGTTGTCAGGTAGAGGTCTGTGCGACGGGCTGGTCACTCGTCCAGAGGAGTCCTACCGAGTGTGGTGTGTCTAAAAAGTGTGATCGTGAAGCCTCGAAAAATGAGGCAGCCTAGGCCCCCAAGGGGCTGTCGAGCCATTTGGGGGGGGGGGGGGGGGAATAGACGTACGGTACTCATTAAAATATGTAAGTTAATAGATAAAATGTCGCTAATTGTGTTGAGTTTGTGGTCACTGAAAACAATATTGAAACATTTTTAAGCTAAAATATTTAAGGTTCAATTAACATTATTAAAATTAACTAACTAATCAACCAACCAAATAACTCCACGGAGCAGAATTCTTCTTGAGAAGCTAGTGGTTGCTCAGCTAGTCGAGAAACTTTTCCGCATTTTAGGGAATCTGAAGGTTCATTACAGTCTTCACAACAGCCCGCCACTTGTTTCTACCCTGATCCAGATGAATCCATTTCACGCTCTAACATTCTATTTGTTTAATATACGTCTGTTCACATATTATTATTATTGTTATTATTATTATTATATTGGTGCCGATTCCAGTGGCCGCGCGGCCTAAGGCGTGGCTCTGCGGCCGCTCGCTTGCTGGGATTACGGGTTCGAATCCCGCCGGTGGCATGGACGTCTGTCTCTTGTGAATGTTGTGTGTTGTCAGGTAGAGGTCTCTGCGTCGGACTGATCACTCGTCCAGAGGAATCCTACCGAGTGTGGCGTGTCTAACAGTGTGATCGTGAAGCCTCGATACTGAGGAGGCCCTGATCCACTAGGGGCTGTTGCGCAACTGGGGGAAAAAATTATTATATTGGTGTAGAATACGTTCATGAGTCGTATGACTACAGGATTTGGACGAAAATATAAGCATGATATTTTAATTTAAAAGAAAGCTGGATACTTGTGTGCGTTCTGTTCTGCAACGTTTGGAATTAGGAAATATCCAGTTTGAAAAGAGATTATTATTATTATTATTTACTGCAATTGGGTTTTCACCCGGTGGCAGTAGTCCCTACACTAGTAAGGTTCATTGTAGTAGAAACATGTAGTCACCTTTCGTATCAGTTAATGAAGATGACTTATATTGTACTTATTAATATAATAACTGTGGAAACTGGATATTCCTTTGTTAAGACGTTTGTTGAGAGTACTGGACGTGGGCACTTCGGAAAGTGGATCAGAAGTATCTGGAAAGTTTTGAAATGTGGTGTTGGAGAAGAATGGAGAAGATCAGTTGGACCGATCGTGTGAGAAATGAAGAAGTATTACACAGAGTCAAGGAGGAGGGGAATATCGTACATACAATAAAAAGAATAAAGGCTAACTGGATTGGTCACATCTTGCGTAGAAACTGCCTTCTGAAACACGTGATTGAAGGAAAGTTAGAGGGAAGGATAGAAGTGATGGGAAGACGAGGGAGAAGACGTAAGCAGCTACTGAATGACCTTAAGGAAAAGAGAGGATACTGGAAATTGAAACAGGAAGCACTAGATCGCACCCTGTGGAGAACTCGCTTTGTAAGAGACTACGGACGTGTCGTAAGACTGACAACAGAATGAAATGAACTGGAAAGCCTGTCCGGTCGCAGCTTCCGTCAAGACTGCAAGATCATGCTTATTGTCTTATTACTTACTGATAATCTCTAACTAATACTTTTGACGGCCTCCAGTAACGTTTTTCCGTAACATTTGTTTTTACGGGGAAGAGGGACACTTATTACAGTTTTGGAAGGCTCTGTCCTCGTTAAAATAGATGACAGTGATGTATTACGTCGAACTGCTGCTTCATACTTGATAGCTGCCTTTCCTGTTCGCCTTCATTTTCCATATACTGAAACAAATTGATATTCAAATCTAAAGGCCTTACGGTGTGAGATATCAGTGAAGGCTGCACACGAAGGCCCATCCCTGAACCAAAGCAAAAGTGCAAATGTAGGAAGCAAAATTAACGAAGGACAATGTGACGTAATGAAGCACGGAGCTGTCCTGTGGCTGCTCTAAGTTAATTTTCTTTTTTTACTTGCAATGTCAAGGTGTACAGGAATGGCCTACGGCACTAGTTTCAATGTCTAGGGCGCGAGGGTTGTTAAGCATATAAATAATCGCGACATGCTGCGTTTCAGTGTTTCTCAACTGGTGGTCCGCAGATTTGTGTCTCGGGTCCTCCAGTTGAGTAGATTCTACTCAGTAGATTCTAATCAGTAGAACATAAAAGCTTTTCATAATCGTATTTCTATTGCCATTAGTGCCAAAAAAAACTGTTTTTTTTTGCAATAAATTTTTACATTCACTTAGTAAAGTTTATTACAGTTGAAGTTTGTTATTTGTAAATACAGTGGAACCTCGAACTTCGAACACAATCCGTTCCAGGAGACGGTTCGACTTTCAAGTTGTTCGACTTTCGAGTTAAATTTCCCCATAAGAAATAATGTAAATTGAATTAATCCGTTCCAGACCCCCAAAATTTACCCAATATAAAACATTTTAAGTGCCTATTTCAAAAGATCATAATGATAAAACAAGTATATTTAATTTCAATAATTGAAAATTTTTATTTATAATAGTACATACATAAAAAATATTGTATAATAATCAATCAATAATAATAGTAGGAGGGATATTACTGTTCACTGGAAGATGAATTACCCTTCTTTCATCTGGACCAAGCAGAGAGAGAGAAGGCGACCACGTGATTCTTTGTTCGACTTTCGAGTTTTTGTTCGAGTTTCAAAACCGGATTTTCCTCGAATTTTTTGTTCGAGTTTCAAGTTGTTCGAACATCAAACCTTTCGAAGTTCGAGGGTCCACTGTATTCCACTTTTAAATGTTACCGCCAATTGTGTCTAACGGGTCCGCGAGTTCAGATAATTTTGGGGGAGGGGGCCTGCAGAATATTGAGATTTTGTAAACTTTGCGGTACCAGAAAGTTTGCTGTATGTAGTTTGTAGAAGGATGGCATAGTCTGTATAGCGACTAGGCTACGGGGCTGGACTTATCCGGGGTTTGAATCCCGACAGGTGCAAGAGATTTGTCTTTTCCTGAAAACGTCCAGACCGCCTCTGGGGCTCACCTGTCTCCTATTGAATGGATACCGAGTTTTTTGCCGGCAGGGGTAAAGCGGTCGGGGCGTGAAGTTGACCACTCACCTCCATCAGTCGCCGAGGTTAAGAATGAGTGGAGTTATACCTGTGCCCCCCCCCTACGTGCCTCCATAGCGTGGACGGGGAAGTCTGTAAGGTTTGTTCTTTTACTTTTGTTTTGCAAAATTATGCCCCAAAAAATCATTCACGTTTTGAGCAAAAACAAAATGGTTGTTTCTGGTACATTTTTTTAAACAAGAGTCTTTTCGGTTATTACACCTATTACGATATGCACCGTGCAATGACCTTGAACACCATTCTCTGAGCAGCACCCGCTATGATTCGCTGAAATTCTGTATACATTTTTGCAGATGGGTGGCAGAAAGCAGTTTTATAGTTTTCTAAAAAAAAGTTAGCAAAAGCGCTGAACTAAATCTGTTGTTGCTGCAAGTGGCTCGCAGGCCAAGAGAGACTCGCATACAGAGGAACATAGGAAATACTTGCTTTGCCTTGTAGGTACAAGAATTTTATTGGTGATTTCTGATTCAACTTTAGTCTAAAGAGTGGGGCCCGTTAATACAACAGCCAACATAAAAGAAACGAACGATATTTCGTGTATTTATACTGCTGTGTAATTATGTGGTCTTATGATGGTGAATGTTATAGTAGCTTGGAGACTGCTTCTATATAGATTCTTATTAATTTCTTACTAGATGAATGAAATATTACTTCTTCTCAACCGGGGAACGTAGAGGCATATGTATCCTTGTAGGATATTTTTTTCGTTTTTTATAAATATTCAAATAAAATTAATTTGTTGAACAGCGCCATGATAATTATGTAATTGGCCGAGTATAAACCATGAATCGTCGGGTATAGCCGGCAAAATTTCTTCCTCAGGATCGCTTTAGCTTCTGCCTAAACCACTACGTCACCATGAAGAAAGAGACAGTATGTTGCTTTGAAACGTCGATATATTTAACCATTACATGGTTCACAAACGATGACATTAATGTAAATTTTCAAGCTGTTTATTATGTAATTTTCTCCATCCTGCTGTTACTGCCTCCCTTTTAGGTACAAATATGCTCCTAAACCTACAAGACATATACACATCGAAAAACAATTTGCGGGCAGCCGACAACGAATGGTCCTTCAATTTGGATTTAGGCGGGTGGCTGACAACTCCACACAGTAAAGTAACAATCATTTTACGAAATTTAACACAATAAAATGTTTTATGTCATATTCTAGGCCTTTTTTTTTTTACGAAGTGAAAAAGTAGGCCTTCTTTGGAGGTCACACCCATCTGTCCGTCTGGCCGTGACCTAATGTCAGCGGTTAAATCATTTGTCGGATTTCCATGAAATTCGGTATAGTTGTTATTTACAAGAAGTTGTAGAGGAAGGATTAGTTTCGTAAAACTCGTCTGAGTGAGTGGCGGTCAGACTTTACTTAAGTGTGTCAATAAATTTCTAGTCTTACTTCCCACATTATTTTAACGATTTGAATAAATCAAATGCAGGAAATCCTTACGTAATGTCATTTGGTAATTATGAGTTAAGAAAGGTGCAAATGAAGGCCATACTTTACTTAAAGGTCTAAGTAAGTTTGTATCCATACTTTCCGTACTTATTATCCGATTTAGCTGAACTTCGACATAAGAGATCTACACTGCACCGGGGGTGCTTTTTTTGGGGCCCTCTGTTATAACGGCTGCCCTACCCCTCTCTGCTATATCTGCTTTACTGAACTGGGCCCCGCAGATAAGCCGGTTGGCGCACACAACAAAGATACAATATACCAAAGAAATCATATATTGTAACACACAAATTAAATAAGATACAATAAAGACAATCATATACAAAATTACAAAAGATACAAGACGTGAGATTGACCAAGCAATTACTTGTCTCCATACATACCAAAATAAAGTTACCTTGGCGTCGTCGTGGGGCTAAACCCAACAAAACCAAAGACCTGGGACCACGACGACCGCCAAGGGACTCCAACCCCACCAGCTCACCGCCAGACGGAATTTAGCCCCCATGGCCGAGACGAAAATTTGTACCAAACTTGAAGACGGCTAGGAAGGTAGGAAGTAAACTCGGGACAGGAGGGGAAATGGAGGGGGAATTAAGTAGGAGGGAGTGATGCGCGCGACGAAAGTCCATGGTTCCAGTTCCGCAGAGAGTGCTGGGAAAACTCCCGGCACAACACACAATCCTATTCAGCATTTCTGAGTTGTGTGAAAATCGGCTGAAGGACTCAGTACTCTCTTATGGACGTATATTGAATTAAATTTACGTATTAATGTGAAAACATGTGTCATTTTAAAAGTAAAGAACGCCTTTACAAAGTCTGTATACTACGTCATAGAGTGCACAATTTTCAGTCTTGTTTATTTCTGAAGCTTTCATAGTGAAGTAAAAAGTTCTTATTATTCTCGTGTTTCTTCTGTGACAATCTCTGTCCTTCGTGGAATTCCAACAAAATTGGATACCATTAATTATTTAAAAAAATCAGAAAACCTGATTCGTATTCGGGAGATTTCTCATACTATTGCGACCAGGAGATTTCTCATACTAATTTCTGCCAGGAGAGTTCTCATACCAATTTCGAGCAGGAGATTTCCCATACTAATTTCGGCCAGGAGATTTCTCATAATAATTTCGGCCAGGAGATTTCTCATACCAATTTCGAGCAGGAGATTTCTCATACTAATTTCGGCCAGGAGATTTCTCATACCAATTTCGAGCAGGAGAGTTCTCATACTAATTTCGGCCAGGAGATTTCTCATACCAATTTCGAGCAGGAGATTTCTCATACTAATTTCCGCCAGGAGAGTTCTCATACTAATTTCGGCCAGGAGATTTGTCATACCAATTTCGAGCAGGAGAGTTCTCATACTAATTTCGGCCAGGAGATTTCTCATACCAATTTCGAGCAGGAGATTTCTCATACTAATTTCCGCCAGGAGAGTTCTCATACTAATTTCGGCCAGGAGATCTCTCATACCAATTTCGAGCAGGAGATTTCTCATACTAATTTCCGCCAGGAGAGTTCTCATACTAATTTCGGCCAGGAGATTTCTCATACCAATTTCGAGCAGGAGATTTCTCATACTAATTTCCGCCAGGAGAGTTCTCATACTAATTTCGGCCAGGAGATTTCTCATACCAATTTCGAGCAGGAGATTTCTCATAATAATTTCGGCCAGGATATTTCTCATAATAATTTCGGCCAGGAGATTTCTCATAAAAATTTCGGCCAGGAGACAGTTAAGAACGAGCTTCTCGTAACTGTATAGCCTTTGTTAAGAATTCCGGACTGACACCGCATTCTGCCATAACTCTTTTCAAACTCTTTTATAGTCCTTCACTGTGTCAGACTTATATAACGTCTTAAGTTGTCAGTGTGGTGTTAAATAAACTAAGGTATATAAAAACCTTACGTTTAGAACACGTTGGATTTAACATTTCATGTTGTCCGGATTTATTTATGACTACGTTGCACGAAGCACTACGTGGCACGCCATTTTGCATAACATGTTGCCTTACAATCAAGCCCGAAAGTGCTTAAAATTAAAGCAGGAAGTTTTACAAATTGTAGAGACGTAGCAGTGGGAGTTTGACGTAGTTTAACGTGCTGCAGTCGTTTCTCAGACAGAAGAACCTGCAGATCAGACTGCTAATGCTAGATCCTACCACATGACATAGCCTAGACGCTATAGTGACTAGGTTACAGGTTTAACTGCCCGAGTTTCGAATCCCGGTAGGGGCAAGATATTTTTCTCTTCTCGAAAGCGCCAATACCGGCTCTGGAGTCCAGTCAGCCTCCTATTCAATGGGTACCGGGGTTATTTACGCGGGGGTAATGCGGTCGGGGCGTGAAACCACTCACTTCCATCTAGTGTCGAGGTTAAAAATGAGTGGACCTCTACTTCCCCTTTAGGTCTTCAGGACTTAGACAGAACTGCATGATAGGTCATGAGCTAGTTTCGTCCATCTCCCACCACTCGAAGTGAACTGTAATATTGGACTATTTCTTTCTCGGGCTTCCAAATTACCGCTTTCCAATAATAGTCCTCACAAAAATAATGCATGCCTTTCTCCCATCCCAGTTTATAGGCCAGCCCATCCGAAGTATTTGGCTTTGAATACTTTTACATGAAGTACTAAGTGAACACAGTCATACTTTCCGAGTTACATGACACTCACACGTACATGGCCGACTAGCCGACTCCATGGGACTCGGTCCGGTCCTTCTTGAGAAAATAATACTGGCTTAATTAGTCCAAAATTCCCCTCCTATTACGGAACCCAGCCGATCCCAGTGGCCGTGCGGTCTAAGGCGTGGGTCTACGGCCGCTCGCTTACTAGGATCGTGGGTTCGAATCCCACCGGGGACATGGATGTCTGTCTCTTGTGAGTGTTGTGTGTTGGTAGGTAGAGGTCTCTGCGACGAGCTGATCACTCGTCCAGAGGAGTCCTACCGACTGTGGTGTGTCTAAAGTGTGTGACCATGAAAACTCGACGAAACGAGGAGGCCCAGGCCCATATAAGGCTGTCGAGCCATAGAAAAAAAATGACGGAACCCAAGAGTTCATTACCTCCACCCCACCACCGAACGCTCCGGAGCCCATTGAATCTAGTTTTACACTATTCCGTCCTGTTCATTTGAGATCCATTATAATATAATTCTTCCAGCTTTACCTTGACATTCCAAGTAGTCTCTATCGTGCCATTTTAGAGCGAAAATTCTGCATGTGTTTTTATTTCACCTTTACGTGCCGCATGCCTCACCCACCTTACAATTGATCTTATAGGTTTTCTTTGCATTCACCATGCAAAGATCACCAATTAGGGGAAAGGAGGGCAAGTTCGTCATTTTAAGAGCGTGCTGTACTAGATGTGGGACTTAGCACTGGGTAATTCTTTACTTCTTTTTTTTACAATGTCTCGACAGCCCCTTGGGGGCCTAGGCCGCCTCATTTTTCGAGGCTTCACGATCACACTCAGACACACCACACTCGATAGGACTCCTCTGGACGAGTGATCAGTCCGACGCAGAGACCTCTACCTGACAACACACAACACTCACAAGAGACAGACATCCATGCCGTAGGCGGGATTCGAACCCACAATCCCAGTAAGCGAGCGGCTGCAGACCCACGCCTTAGACCGCACGGCCACTGGGATCGGCAATTCTTTACTTACTGCATTAATTACAACTTGTATTATGACACTTAGTAGCTGTGTGTTTATTGCATACAAAAGTAACTTGCCCTCTGCAAAACATGTTTTTATTTACGTAGTTGGTACAGCCGAAATTGCGCCGCATGCGGGGGGGGGGGGGCAAATAATGTAATAGAAATTGATTTTTCTCATCTCAGACTTAAGATTATACTACAAATATGAACAGGAATACTATAACGTCACGACATTATCAGATAGCAATACCATATTTTTTATTTATCTCAGAACAAGATAACTCCGACGAAGTTAAAGTAAACAGCACTGAATTTCGCGTTTTGCTACAAAAAAATACAACGATATTTGGACAAGGGAAATGACATACCATTAATAAAATAATGGAAGAATGAGTGCCATAAAGCTAGGTATACTTTTCAGGAAGAGAAAATTTCTGTCGGGACAACTTCTTCAGTGTTGCCAAACTTGTACCAAACGGCACAGTGAGAAATAATAAACTGAATCCTTTAGTATAGGCTCAAAGCATGTAGACCAGTGGTTCCCAAAGTGGGCGGTACCGCCCCCTGGGGGGCGGTGGGATTACCGAGGTGGGCGCTAATATGTACGAGAGGTGGAAGGGAGCGCTGTTATTATCACAGGGGGGGGGCGCTAGTAGACAAGTAGTGCATTTATTTTTATAATAAAATTCAAATAAAGTAATTTTTATGTTAAAAATAAAAAAATGAACTAAATTTCTTAGTATATTAATTTATGAATCTTATTCAAGCACACATTATTTTTTAATAAACTATTACTAGATGAATTATTGTTAATCATAAAAATATAATAAATTTTAAATTATTAATTAACACATAAAACATTAAGTTTAACTCTTATAATTTTATTTAAACGATTTTTTAATATAAAATAAAAGTGGAAACAAAAGCGCATTTATGTTTTTTAAAAAAGGTAAGGGGGCGCTGTGGGTCTGTGTAGGGAACCAAGGGGGCGGTGGAACGAAAAAGTTTGGGAACCACTGATGTAGACGAAGCACATGACAAGGAAGACAGTATAGCCTGTCCTTTAAGCAGTGCTACCAATATATTTAAAATTCTATACGATACACGTCACTGTTACGTTGAATACGAGTATAAGTATGAATTAGCTGAGATATGCTAGAAAAAATAATAACCTCGTAACACAAGAATTACCAAACAGCGTGTTCCATCTCCTAACTGCTCGCAGACATATCTTCTCAAATGTCTAAGTGTTTTTTTAGCGGATTAAATTTGGCAATAGCTAAAAAATAGAATCCTTCAAACTCGCCCCGCATGCCGAGTTGCCCCATCCTCCCCTAACTGCACTAGTTTGGACAGAGTCTGTTTACAGTATGCCAGTAACGTGATCATGGTTGGTTTTCTCTGTTGTTGTTCGCAGGTCATCTGTGCTCTTCGTGTCCATCTCATTTGTTCTGTTATTGTCGATATCGCTGGCGTGGCTCGCCTACTATTACATACAGCGGTTCCGGTATATCCACGCGAAGCACCGGCTTTCGGTAAGTAAGCGTCATAATTTCTTCTGTTAGCGGGTTCCTTTAAAAGCATCGTTTAATGTACTACATTTGAGGTTCCCACATAGACCTGGCTGAAGTTTTCAGTACTTCTGGAATGTTACACAATATCGAATGGAAAACAATTACCGACGTTTTCGGAGGAGCTTAAATTTTTCTATCTTCAGGGTCAAGCATTCCACACGCATTTCAGTAGTTAACGTGAATTCCATTTTTTGCGTAATCGTTGTCCTTTGTTTTATCTTTGCGTGATGGATTGTCTGTCTGTGCCATTCACATTGTTATCAGGTCATTTAAGGGAGAACGCCAGCCAGGTAGATCGTTGTGTGGATGACTGTTAGTGACAAGGTGTAGTGAGTTAGTTTTGATGTGTTATGGTGTGTATGTTTTGTGTTCCACACTACTAGATCTCTGGGCAGAGGGAGTATACAAGTTTTGTTTGTTTGTTGTTGATGTATGAGGGCGTCATTGTGTGTGCGTATCATTAAATTTTCCTTTAATGAGGTCGTGGATGCGGTATTGTTTGCTCTTATCTCTTGCATATGATATACAGGGCATACACAAAAGAATGGTGCGGTTTCAATAGGAATCACTATTGAAACCGCACCATTATTTTGTGTATGCCATGTACTTTGTTGAGCTGGTGGTAGGAGGAGTGCTGTATATTCTGTTGGTAAATTGCAGTCTGCACTTGAATTTCGTTTCCATATTCAGATGGTATTAGTGGTTTATGTAACCACATTGCTCGCATACTTCACGCATTTTCATATATGATGCATATGTTATTTATTGTATTTTTTCGTGTTTAAGAATTATAAATAATTTATGTTTGGGTTTCATTTTGTTTGCATTTTAGTTTTTTTTTTTAATAATTTGAGGTATGAGTGAGATAACACCATCATTTTTAAGATATTGTAATGTGATATCTTTAGTCATTTTTCTATTTAATTGTTTCTAGATTTTGTGTTGTGATCTATTTGGTCGTGTGAAGGAATCTACCAATATTTTTCTTGTTTGTATTGTTATGTGTTTGTTGTCGATTATCTTCTTTTTTGATTTGTTCCAAATAATTTTCACATTCTTCTACGATTGTGTCTGGTTCACCTGTTTTTATTTGTTCCTGTAATCCATCTTTTATTCCTCGAAGTGCATTACCAATAACGTACCGTGTTCTGATATACTTCCGGATAAAACAGAGACTGGGTTATTTTAATGTACCACATTTTTGAACTGTAAGCAGTGGTACTGCACTTCCTATGCGTGTTGTTTTAAGAAACGGAAGAATGTGTGTGAGCGTTCTTGCTGCATTGCGTGTGGTGTTACTGTAATCGATGTGACAGTGATTTCCGTGGTCCAAGTTGTGAAGTCGGACTTTTTGCTTTGATATCCTTTTTCCATCTGTTCTCCAGTTTGAATATGTATGTTGCTGTTCTGATAATGCATGTGTAGATATTACTTGTATTGGGCTTCCTAATGGGATATGTGTCCATATTGCTTGTGTTTTGTAAGTCCATTGTGTTGTCCCAGCATTATATGTAGGACTTACGTTCATTCTGTTTTCATATTTTTTTTTGTATATGTCTGTTATTGTTTTGAACTGGATGAGTGTCCGTATTGGTTGATATCAGGGGCGGTTAGTTCACAAGGGCTGCAGCTGCCCCAGAAATTTTGAGAAAAATTACACTAAATGGCTGAATAAAGTTTTTTTTATTAGGAGATATGCAGGCCTACATTCTTTAAAAGAATATGAATGAAGTCATTTTAAATTCAGATACTCGCGACGGACTCTAAGCGATGGGGAGAAGATAAGGACTGTGCCCTTCCCAGACGTAGCGCTGTGGCTTCGGCACAGTTAGGGCGGGTGGTGAGAGACACGGCCAGCTAGGTCGCGGTCCGGGCTGCAGTGATTGCAGTTCGGAGAACGTTTGAAGATGAGTTCGTATATCTGTTTACCTTTTCTGATATTTCAAGCGCTGGCATTTCGATAACAATTTTTTAAAGCCATATTAGTTTAATACAAAAAAAAAACACTAATCCAGTTACGGATACACCCATTTCTAGAATTACTAACAGCAGGCAAAACGAATCAACGTTTGTGACATTTAGCCATTAAACATACGATATTCAGCTATGTTTACAATTTTTATTAAAGTGTGTGTAAATGTTTAGACAGGTGTGTGTTAAAACTACGATTATAAATAATTAGATATATCTTAATGTCAGTTGGCAATTTATACTTGAACCGCACGGAATTTGTAAAACATCAGTCATATCGACAGTTGGGATGATCCGACAAAGACCGAAATGCGTCTTACTTTTAAAAGCGTAATAAAGAATGTTTGGTTTTATCTGTTACTAAATGAGAGCCACGCGTCCATGAAATGTTTGAAGACATTGTTAGAAGGACTCGGACACTGACATTTAATTTTTAAGAAGTCAATGAATTGGGGAGTAAAAATAACCGGCATAATTAGATAATTCCATAAATATAATTAGAAATTATTCGTAGTTGGAGGAATTATTATAATTGGTGGCCTGATCCCAGTGGCCGCGCGGTCTAAAGCGTGGGTCTACGGCTGCTGGGATTGTGGGTTCGAATCCCGCCAGGGGGGGTGGATGTCTGTCTGTTGTGAATGTTGTGTGTTGTCAGGTAGAGGTCTCTGCCTCGGATTGATAACTCGTCCAGAGGAGTTCTACCGAGTGTGGTGTGTCTTGAGTGTGATCGTGAAGCCTCGACACTGAGGAGGCCCTGGCCCACTAGGGGCTGTCGCGCCATGGGGAGGGAGGGGGGGGGGGAATTATAATTGGTGTTTTTGAACTCTCTGTTATTTTCCACGACTTTATATACATTTGTTTACATGTCTGATGTTGTGATTTGTCAAAGAGAGTGTTTACAAAACAAGCTGAAGTCTTGGACTTCGTCCATCATGTATCAGGACGTGTTTACTTCACGCGATGCACCGCATTGCTGGGATTCCTATGCGAGGAACCAACGCTACCATGCAGTATATTCATTGCACGGTCCATGTGGCTTCATGGGGAAGGGCGTGGTTTCTGAGAAGGTTTCAGATGCTTCTATGGTCTGTGTCATAAGAATGAGTAGCATCTGTATTTTTCTCTCTTGCTGTGTTAGTTTCGAAAGTTTTAACATTCATTCTGATATATCCACTAATAATCCAGCAGAAAGCAAAGCGACAATCATTCGGTTTAGAGGTAAATAACACTCGGATTTGTCCCTTGGTATCAAATTACAAATTGAGAGATTTGAGGTTAACACAGATTTTTTTTTTAAATATTAAGCTTTATTTTCTTTGTTGGTTTAATACATCGAGACTCTTCTTACAGGTATCAAGTTGTTCCTTACACCAACTTCCTTTGAATTAAAAAAATGATACACTCAAGTGACTGTGATGTATACAATACCTAGATGTGTAGCTGTAGTGAAAAGTAGGTTGTAGCACCCAAAAAAAAACACTACCATCAAAGTCGCTCTATTTAGAGCAGCATATGTTTAGTCCGTTTGTGTTTATATCGCCTATACATGTCCAGAAGGTCATGGAGAGAGTAGTTTCCTATGTCGCCAATCAGTGGATTCGGATGATGCAGGCAGTGGGTATAAAACCTCTCTGCAAGATGATGGACACATGTTTGAAGAACGTCAACTCCTAAGGTACTATGGAGGAGGGGGATTGGAGTGTTACGAGGAGAGTTCGAGATAACCCGTAAACATTTGTTTTGTACTGTTTGAAGGGTGCGAAAGTTTGTAGCGCTGGTTGAACACCAGACTGGGGCCGCGTATGTTAGTGTAGATCTGATAGAAGCCCGGTACAGCTGAAGCTTTGTGTTCACTGTTAGCGTGGAATCCCTGGCTAGGAGGGGAAATATGTTCGCCAAGTAGCCTAGCGCAGTGGGGAGACGTTCTCCTGATGTGCGTTGTGAAGGTAAGAGTAGGAGTTAAATGTAGTCCCAAGTACTTGACTTCAGTTGACCATGGGATCTCCTGTTCATCTATACAGAGTCTTGCAGGGGGTAGTGGCCTTCTCTTGGTGAAAATGATAGCTTCCGTCTTGGTGGTGTTTACCCGGAGCCGCCATCTCGTAAAGTACTTTATGATCCGGTCCACTGCTATGTTGAGCCTGCGAGTGATAGTATCCGTGCGCCAGGACTGCGTGAGTAGTGCTGTATCGTCTGCATAGAGAGCCAGTTGGACATGTGGGATGCGTGGAATATCAGATATGTATAACGTAAAAAGAATGGGAGATAGGACAGCTCCCTGCGGGAGCCCGGCTAGTTGTATTCTACTGGAAGAAGGTGCTCCGTCTACGACCACCACAAATGATCGGTCTGTGAGGTATGAATGGAGAAAGGCGATTAGATATGCCGGGAAGTTGTATTTGATGAGTTTGTGGAGCAGACCCCGGGTCCATACTGTATCGTACGCCTTTTCTATATCCAACAGTACCATACCCGTATGTTTGTTGATATTATACCCATGCGTGATGTGGTCAACAATTCGTGCCAGTTGCGCAACGGTTGAATGACGTTTTCGGAAACCGAATTGCTCATTCGGAATAAGACTATTCCTACGTGCATGTCCGTCCAGGCGTTTTAATATCACCCGTTCCAGTAGTTTGCTCAGTGCGCTAAGGAGGCTGATTGGTCTGTATGAGGCTGGGTTAGCTGGAGGCTTCTGATGCTTCCGGATGGCTATAACTTTGGCCTGTTTCCATGTCCTCGGGAAATGGCCGAGGGTCAATGCGGAGTTAAATAATGAGGCCAGATGACTTATTGTGGCTGTAGGAAAGTGACGCATCAAGTTGGGTGTTATTCCGTCCTCACCCGGGGCCGTGCGGCGTTTAAGGGATGAGATATATCTTCGTATTTCCGTGATGCTGACGTGAGGAAAGTCTGAGACGCCGAGCCTATGTCGTTTGATAAACGTATGAAGCACACGATCCACTCCTCTAGAGTGGGGCGTAGATTCCATCGGTATTGTTTGACTGTGAATGCGCTCAAACCTGTCGGCGAGTATTTCTGCTTTGTCTGCAGCTGTGTATATCTGCACTCCGTTGTCGAACAAGGGCGGGATGGGGGCGGGTGGTTTTTGAAAGTATCTCACTATTTTCCATAATGTCGCTTTTTGTGGATGTAGTGTTCCCAGAAAAGTGGTCCACTTTTCATTTTGATACCTTTGAAGGAGGGCTGCGACCAGCCGGTTGAGGATGGAGAGAAGTATAGCAAACACGTGTAGTCGAGATCTCTGAAATCGCCGGCGGATGTAGTTTCGGAACTTCACAATCGCTCCGATGGACGGTGGGAAACAGATATGCTGCCGTTTGATTTCTTTCCTCGGTATAGCTGCAGCCGCCGCCTGTAATACCGATGCCGTAAAGTAGTGTACTGCCCTGTCGAGATCTGTATCATTGCGGATGTGGGGGCGTTGAGCGAGAAAGTGGTTTAACCGTGAGCGGTAAAGAGGCCAGTTTGCTTGTCCATAATCCAGGACCGTTCGATTCTCTTTTGTCCTATAATGGACACGTAGTTTACACACTACCGGGTTGTGATCTGATGATAATGCCGGTATGGAGTGGGGTGTCGACATGTGGCACCCTCGTGATAGGGCAATATCAAGGACACTGCTCTGCCCCCGTGGATGCACATATGTAGGGAGTTCCGGGGGATATATTGTCACCGATCGTTCTATACAGTAGTCCAGCAGTACTCTACCGTTCCTGTTTGTTGCGGTACAGTTCCAAGCCGGGTGTTTACTATTGAAATCGCCAAGGAGGACGACCGGGCTTTCGGTGGAGAAAACTGTCTCCAGATCTTCGCGGCAGAGCGTATTGCCTGGAGGATTGTACCCCGAGACGATCAGTATCCGCTGTCGCTGTGGAAGATGGATATATACCGCCACCGTTTCTAGTGTTGTTGTGTCAGGTAGAATAAAGTGGTCGTGCCTTACGCAGTGTTTTACGAGTAGCATGACTCCTCCCCCGTGTTGATTCCTATCTGTCCGATAGATGTTGAATCCAGGGGCAGAGAATTTGCGTTTTGTATTGAGTTTTGTTTCACAGACGGCTGCCACATCGATATTATGGAGATTTAAGAAGTGCAATAACTCTGTTTTTCTCAGTGCGATGGAATTTGCGTTCCAGTGTAGTAGTCTTAGATTTCGGCTTACGGAGATTGCGTAAAGAACCCCATTATGGTGTCTACGATGATCAGTGTTTTATCCATCGGGTTTTGTGCGGCCTGAAGTTGATTTGCCAGCGTTCGCAGAGCTACACATACCCGTTGTAGATTCAGTGTGGAGAGAATCGATTTGAGAGATTCGATTATCGAAGGTAATGTTTGGGTGTCCTGTGGACTAGGTTGTTTTGATGTCACTTGAGCCCAAGTTGGAGCTTGGCGTTTTGCCTCGGGTGGAAGTCGAAGCGGCGGAAACTGCGATTGCGTCAGTGGTTGGTGATTGGTTCTGGTCGATGGACGAGGCAGTCGGCGGTTTCGCGATTCCAGTTGTTTAATGTACACCGGACATCCCGTATGATTTGCCGGATGTTCCCCTCCGCAGTTCACGCATTTGGGTGGGGCTGTAGCTGGCTTCTGGCAGTCCTGCGTTGAATGTGATTTGTCGCATTTGACGCATCTGGTTGGACGGCCACAGTATGCAGAAGAATGACCAAACTGTTGACACTTAAAGCATTGTTGGATCGGTCTCGGATTTTTGTACTTATCCCATTGGACGATACAGTGACATACGTTTGTGATCTTATACACTTCACGGAGGTCCGTGCCGGTCTGGAAAGTGACTATAAACACAGGATATTTATGTTGAACCTGCGCCGTTGACTTATCCGTTCGGACAATTTGCCTTATTTTTTCCACTTTTAGGTTTTTAAGTTCCAGCTCTTGCTGAATTTCCTCCACTTCGACTGTAGGCGGCACCCCCTTCAGGGCCACTCTCGGTTGTACCTCCGTTGGAAGTGGGTACGTGTGATATGCTAAATTAGCCTTTTTAATTTCTTGAAGTAGGATGTTATAGTCTCCTTCTGTTTTCGTGTATAGTAATAACCTATTTAACTTGGCTTTTACTTCTACAGGTGCTGTTAGTTTTTCATTTAATGTTTTGAGTGTGGTTGTATGATGGGTCAGATAACTATACAGGACTATTGGAGGAATCCTGGACTTACGTTTTGGGGTTGAAGTCACTGAGTCGGTGTTCTCTGTTTCGGAGGCACTGTCTGATAAAACTTCGAAGTAGTTAGGGGATTCAAATGAAGTCCCTGCTTCGTCCTCACGTTGTCGTCTGCCTCGTTTCCTTTTGGATCCCTGGTCGGGACGGTAGTCTGGAGGCATTACTCCCGTTAGCCTCATGTTGCCCACTTCACTTGCACTATCTATCACTACGTACTGGTCCCGGCGTACAATCACTCGATTGCCGCCGGCACTAGGAAACACAACACACCACTCCCACTAGCACTCGTCAAGCACAGCGTATCGTACGTCCTACCAGTTACACTGCTACCGACGAACCTCAACACAGATTTAATTCTTATGGGATGTTATGTGGTTTTGACTGGTGCTGCCTACGTAAGGGTCTAGCAGTTCAATCCTTAAACTGATGTACCCTCAAAACATACCCTTCTCCGAAACATCGACGCGGTTTAATATCTCAGATTTGGATCTTCATAATAAGACACTTTTGAGACACACTGTGTCTTGGTAATTAAAAATATATTCGCTGCAATATGTCTGCAAGAAATTGGTATAACAGTTTGGCAAACAGAATATACTTGCTGATGTATTTTGGGTCCATGCCGCTTTTAACGTTGTGCTGTTGAGTCAACACGACATTAACTTTCGATTCATGTGGCTGGCTACACACCTGTCCTTGTAAATTCGCTTTCCTTTATTCACGATAAGTGAGAGCAGTAGACGGGCATTTCAAAGAAATCCCAGATCTGTCTTTAACCCCTTGAAGCCTGAAATTAATTTAAACAATATGTACAATTCCGTCGACCTCGGTGGACTGGTGGTTAGCGTGCTCGCCACTGGACCCAAGGTTCGCGGGTTCGATCCCGACCGAGGTCGATGGATTTTTAAGGGTGATAAAAATCCGGAGCACCACTTCCTTCGGAGGGGAAGTAAAGCCGTCGGTCCCATGTCGTAGATTTACGGCATGTAAAAGAACCTTACGGGCATGAATAGAAATGTTTCGTAAGCAAAATTCAACCCCAATTTCTCACCCAAGTCTCCTGACTGCCAGATGGCTCTGGCGGTCACATCAGGATCGATAGAACAGCAGCGCGGCCAGTTGGCCAGTCACCAACTGCCACGAATGCGCACGACCCAGTAACCTCGGAAAGAGGAGGCCCGAGCCCATATAGGGCTGTTGAGCCATGGTTATTATTCTATAATATGTACAATTCCGGTCTTTACTTCACAGAAAATACAACTTGCCTCCATTAAGAAGACCAGAAGGTTAATTCTGCATAAGGAAATAATCCTGTTTTACTCTGGAATTCATATGAAGCTAAGACTTATGCTAATCTTAATAGCATATGATGTGTATAGTAGCCAGCGTGTTTCAAATGAAAAATAGCTTTTATGCACTAAGTTTAACTCATCAAAAAAACGATGGAATTTAAATTCCAACTACTGCCCAGGACGGAAGGGTTTTAAATTTGCAGTACCCTTTAAAAATGTGGCCTTTAAAGACGATGGAATTTAAATTCCAACTACTGCCCAGGACGGAAGGGGTTTAAATTTGCAGTACACTTTAAACACGTGGGCCGGGATATCGTAGTCGGTATAGCGACTTGCTACGGGCTGGACGGTCCGGGGATCGAATCCCGGTGGGAGCGAGATTTTTCTCACCCGTCCCAGCCTCCTGCAAAATGGGTATGAGGGTTCTTTTCCTGGGTTAAAGCGACCGGGGCGTGGCGTTGACCACCCATTCCCATCTAGCGTCGAGGTTAAAGAAAGAGTGGAGGTATACCTCTCCTCCCCCTCTGTGCCTTCATGGACTCTTCTAGAGTGAATTTACCCTTTATCCTTAAAAATATAGACGAGTGTGAAGTGCACCGAGACCTGCCAGAAAGTACAGAATTAAAGGTCCGTAAAGTACACCGAGGTCGACATTGAAATATTAAATGGCTGAGGATAGGGTCACTTCGTGGGTTTTGGTAAGGCAATGGTCAGTCTTCTGTACGTGCTGCATGGCCATCAACTTTAAGTAGACTTCTCTGTCATCCAGATGATTAAATCAGACGTAATTAGTACGTCTAAAAGTAACCTGTTTTATACGTTACGCTGTTTAGCGACCTTTGTTGTCCTTCACGTGACAGCAAGGCCAAAAAATGTGACTTGTGAATGGGAACTTTAGCAGTGAGGAGATAGTCGTGACTTTAAATACGCAGTCCAAGGCTTTGGGGTTTTAGGATAGATAATTTCATTCATTCATTCTGTATTCTGTCTTACGACAGGTCCGTAGCCTCTTCCAAAGCGAGTTCTCCACAGGGTGCGATCTAGTGCTTCCTCTTTCAATTTCCAGTATCTCTTCTTTTCCTTAAGGTAATTTTCCTTAAGATAATTTAGGGAAATAAATAATTAATTTGACGCTATCCATCCCGTTTTGTTACTCAACTAATATTGGGCGTTTTAAATAATGGATTTAAAAGCTTAAAAAGAAGAGAAAATTTTAATTGTTATTTTAACAATTAATTAGGAACTAGTATCTTAAAATTTTTAAATTTTGAAGTTTTAAATTATACACCACATCTTTTGTGTTAAATGACACTCCATCAAGAATTACAAGTCGATTGTAGTTTTTATTTCATATTTTATATCATTTGTGAGATCTCACAAAAATTTACATTTTTACCTTGAGTTTTAAGTTTTTGTATAAAATAAACACCTGATGATGATCGGCTTGATCGAAACGTTTAGTGTTTGAAGAAATAATAAGAAATAAGGCTTGTATCAGACAGAATACGTGGTGTTATATATGTAAAGAAATCATGACAAATTGAACACAACGCCTTTGTCCCTATTCTTCAACAGATTACGGATTTCAAGTCATTTTACACTCGTAAGAAATACAGAGAAGTTTGTGAACTCATCACACAGTGCGTGTGTGTGTGTGCGTGTGTCTTCCTTTATAGCTCCTAAACATTTAAAACTTTCGCAAAATTTAGTACAAAATTTTAGCCATTGGAGGCCACCCAGAGACGTTATTTTTGATATCCTGCATCCAGTAGTAACAACATTGCGGAGTTGCGAATTTTTTTTGAGGCGGGAACGAGAGTATAGTTACGTAATATAATGTGTGATTATGCTCGAATTATAGCAGATTTTCGAAAAATATGCAATTTTTTTTAGGTATTTTTTGTATAATCTCAAATGTAAATATATTCAAACAAGAAAAAGATCTTTATCTTTCATCTAACTAACTCCATGTAGCAGAGTCCTTCTTGAGAAGCTAACAGGTCGTCAGCTAGTCAAGAAATTCCCCGCGTTTTATGGAAGCCGAAGGTTCATTACCGCACTAACAAGAGCCCGCCACCTGTCCCTATCCTGAGCCATACTTTAGCTTTCATCTATTGCCGATAACTAATAGAAAAGTCGAGCTAATTTACGCAGTTTTGTACGCAGATATATGATGCACGTAACTATAAATTCTGCATGAGACTCTGTAAGTCAACGATTACAGGCATAACTATGATGATGCCAAATTTTAAGGTTATGCGTTTTATGCATATATCCAAGAAAATTAACTTAGATAGACCTTGTACTTTACTTGCCCGTTTTTTTTTTATAGAAATAATATACAAATGGTAAACGAACTGTAGACACTTAAGAGTATAAATACCTGCAGTAGGATGTACGGCCTTCATGAGTTGGCTGTTAGTGTTTATTTTCTTTTATCGCTTCTAGCAGCCTCGAGACAGCTACAGCCGTCATATCAAATCCACATATAATGTTGTTCTAACGTTATTTTGCCTTGAGACACAAACGCATTTCAGTGGCAAGATTCCCAATACAGCAGTTTAAAATAGATTGTTACTAACTTAACACACAGGGTTTGTAATGGGCTGTTTTCCTGTTCATACAGAGAACAGTGCATAACAACCCAGCCCGTTACTGCGAAGCTGCAGAGGATGTGTGCACGTGTTCGCTGTTAGACGCTGTACTGGAATAACTGTGAAGTAACTAAATACAGTAGACATAACATTACGAGTTCATGAAATGTGGGTCTTTGTATTGTCACTTGTTTCGTGTCGTTGTGTTTCTTATACATACAAAAATGAACACAATTCTGTAACCTCTTATTAGTACAGTCTATATCTGGTTGCACTGCGCTACAAGCCGGAACGTCGCGGGTTCGATTCCCGATGGTGTCACTGGAATTTTTCATTGACATAATCGTTTCGGTCGCACTATGGCCCTGGGGTCGACTCAGCCTCTAACAGAAATGAGTACCAGGAATCTTTCCTGGGGGGTAAAGGCGGCCGGTGCGTAGGGCTGACAACCTTACCACCTTCATGTGCCGATTGTCTAGAAATCTGGGAGCCTCAATCTCCTGGAACCGTAAGGGCCTGTCCAGGTCTGTAATGGGATTGCTTTACCTTTTACCTATATCTGGTTATGTACAATAACTGATATATAATAATGGCTACATGTTTCGGCTACTAAGAGCCATCTTCAGGTTATTATACAGGTATATTGAATGTAATGCTTTAAAAACTTTTAATGCGTTACTTTCAGTAATTATACCTGTATTAATGACAGGCGGTATCTGATGGCTGACATCGAGATGGCTCTTAGTAGCCGAAACATGTAGACTTTATTATAACACGTTAGTTATTTTACATAATCTGATACAGATTTCATGAACAAAACTGGCTGTGTTAAAAGTGGGCCGGAATAACTCAGTCGGTATAGCGACTCACTCTGGGTTGACCGGCTCGGGGTTTGAACTCCGGTGGGGGCGAGATTTTCCGCACCCGTCAAGACCGGCCCTGGGGCCCGCCCAGCCTCCTGTAAAATGGGTAACGGGGTTCTTTCCCGGAGGTAAAGCAGCCGGGGCGTGGCGTAGATCACCCACCCCATCTAGCGCCGAGGTTAAAGAAAGAGTAAAACTACAATCTGCCTGCATGTTATGTCATAGGGTGAACTTTACCTTTAGCTGTGTTGAAAGGATCATAGAATTGTATTTATTTGTGTATTTGAGCCTTCGTTTTAATCCCATGTTAAGGCAAATTCCTAGATAATGCCTTCATAGTCTGTGGCTTCGGCCTTTTGACGATTAAAGATAATTTTTGACTCAAATTCACTATAATGTTTGACCCAAATTCACCATAAGTTTTGACGCAAATTCACCATAATTTTTGACGCAAATTCACCATAATTTTTTACGCAAATTCACCATAATTTTTGACGCAAATTCACCATAATTTTTGACGCAAATTCACCATAATTTTTTACGCAAATTCACCATAATTTTTGACGCAAATTCACCATCCACTGTGTTGTTTTCCGGAGGTACTGGTTCAGATCTCGATCCGGAATGCGACTATGCTTAATTTTGTGGCTTTCCTTAGTTCTTATAAGCAAGTCCGAGATAGACTTTCAAATTACGCCACGACTGCCTCCTCCCACACCCTTTCCTGTTCATTATTCACTGATCCTGCCGTTCGACGCTGCCCAGTTTGACTGACAGCGTCATTGAATGAATCATACGTGAACATTAAAAGGGATCATAAACAGCATGTGAGGGTGTCGACTGGATTAATCTGTCTCAAGATATTCTGGTGTCAATTTTGTAAGAAGCATGCTAGTTGCTTAAAGGCAGGGAATGTTGTAACCAGCTGAACGACCGTTAGCTTCTCAAGAAAGGTTTTGTTATTTATCTTAAGAAGAGAACTTTATTAGTGTAGAAATAGTGAGGCTGCTTTACTGTAGATTGCTAAGACAATGCAAATGAGGCGCACATATCAGAAGTAACCGTTCCGTAGGGCCTTCGTGCAGCGTTAATTTGGAGCCGGGATGGCTCAGTCAATATAGTGACTATATAGGCTACGGACTGGACGGCAGAGGAAGCGTGGTTCGATTTCAGGCAGGGGCAAGAGATTTTTCTTTATTCCGAAACGTCTAGATTGGCTCAGGGCCCCCATTCAGTCTTCTATTCAATGGGTACTTGGGTCTCTGTCTCAGCAGGTGAAGCGGCCGGGGCGTGAAGCCGACCATTCACCTCTACGTAATTCTGAGGCTAAGAATGCGTGGAGCTACAGACGTACGCCCTCCCCTCCCACATGTTCATATGACATGGTGCTTCATTGTGTACATGGATGTACCGTCTCTCAAGCATATACTCGCCTTTACAGCGGGTGTCTTATTTGAGATCCAGTTTCGTTAAATTCAAGAAAAGCTTACGTTAGGAATGCAGACGTGTTGAGCTCTTACATTCAGAAACAACACGTGGACTTGTTTTGCATACAGGTTAATGACGAAGTGTTTGGAAATGGGAATTGTGTCACAGCACGTTCCTCCGAAACGTCGGAACGTATTATATCTTACACGGCGTAAAAAAACCCAGAAGACCGTCATATGAGAATGTCAACTGTAGTGTAAGCGTCTTTCGCAGGACTCTGTATTGCTTCATGACTGGCTGGTAACAGTATGCATAGTACTCAATTAGTCTGCAGTGCCACATCAGTGTATTATTCCATTTATATTCTGTAAATAAGGGCGGAACAGCCTGTCATGCGTGACACCTGTTAACTTCGGATAGGCCTGTATCAATTTACTACCGTTCCGCTCTCCTCCCCCCAGTAAGTTTGTCATGTAAGCCAATGTCATTTTTTTTTTCAATGGCTCAACAGCCCCTTCGGGGCCTAGGTCGCCTCATTTTTCGAGGCTTCACGATCACACTTTTTAGACACACCACATTCTGCAGGACTCCTCTGTACGAGGGACAAGCTCGTCGCAGAGACCTCTACCTGACAACACACAACACTCACAAGAGACAGACATCCATGCCCCCGGTGGGATTCGAACCCACAATCCTAGTAAGCGAGCGGCCGAAGACCCACGCCTTAGACCGCACGGCCACTGGAATCGGCAAGCCAATATCATTACCTGACAAAATTCAGAATATGGAAGTTCAAGAATCATAATTTAATACTGAAGTCATTTTCTTTAACTAACCAACTAATTTCACGGGGCAGTATTTTTTTTTTTTTTTAAAGCTGATAGTCAGGTGATCAATAATTCCCGGCCTTTTATGTAACCTCAAGGTTTGTTTTCGTTTCAGCAAGAACCTGTCACTACTCTCAGCCACACGAATCCAGTCTATGCTCTGAAATGCTATTTATTTTTAAATCTACTTTAATATTCTTCCATCGATATCTAGGTCTTCGGAGTGGTCTCTTATCTTAGGTTTTCTAACTAATTTTTATATGCATTTTTATCTCTCACCTGTGTGCTCTATCTCACCCATCTGAATAGCGTTCTTGTCCTGTGATTAAGGTAACATATCGCGTCATAAAGAAAATGTCTGCAGCCGAACTTTGTTAATTGGAGAATATTGGAACAAGTAATTAATAAAAGTTTATACTGTTCTCCTGTTGAGAGATTGATGTTTAAACTTGTGTTACAAAATCGTTTTCTCTTCCTTGCAGAGGCGGTTGTGCAGTGCTGCTAAAAAGGCATTGTCGAAAATTCCAACAAAGAACATAAAGTCTGAAGACAAGGTGAGTGCAGAAATTTGACACACGTGATGTTACATGGTGTTACAGTTCCCAGAGGACTATGCCATGCTGTAAGCATAAGACAACAATCTAAGTTTTACTCATCATATGTCAACATTTGTTTCATTGTCTTCAGTTCCAAACGTTTATCCCGCTCTTAATCATTCACATATACAACCAAACCAGATTTCTGTTTCCATGTCCATGCCATAGTTTAGGTGGTTATTTGCCGACCTGTTACCACAGGGGCCTGGGTTCGATCCCAGGCCAGTTCATGTGGGATGTGTGGTGGACAAAGTGACACTGGGACAGGCTTTTCTCAGAGTACTTTGGTTTTCCCCTGTCAGTATAATTCCACCATTGCTCCATGTACATTATTTATTCATCTGTTGTTATAACACCATAAAATTTCAGTAATTGAGAGCATTGTTAAGTAATACACTTTTATTTTATACACTGAGTGTCTCTGTGCTCAGTTGTTCACTTGTCAGTTTTTATTTTGGTACATGGTGGAAGAATTCCAGTTCCTGAAATGTAGTATATAGCTGAATTTCATTTCAGTGTGATTTTCATAGACATGTGACAATATAAAATATGCACACATGTGCACACCAATGAATACGTGCTTGTTCATGTTTGTATTTCATTGGGTTTAAAGGCGTGTCAGTGTCTGCACCTATAGAATTCGGTACCGTAGTAAGTTAGATACACATATGTAACACCTACATAAGACAAATTGTTCAGTTCAGTATGACAGTATTTCGAGCTTTTTAGTTGATGTGAGAGTGAAGTCCTCATAACCTCAGAGAAGAGTATATGGGTTGAAAATTTTTAATTACCATAGGTATACATTAGTAGAAATTTTGCACAAATATGTCACAGAATACGAAGTATAAAAAGTTCTTTCCAAGTGAAAACATGTAACATTTAAATTTATTAGAACTTCTAACCCTATTTACAGGAAATCCAGGGTGATGGTGAATGCTGTGCTGTATGCCTCGAGCCATATAAGCTGTCTGATGTTCTTCGTATCTTGCCATGCAGGTAACTAAGGTTTTATGTAGGTGTCTGGTGATTTGCTTATGTGTGTGTGTGCGCATGCGTGTGTTTTTAAACTGACCACAATTATGTAGCAATGTGCTGTGGGGTTGTGTTTGGGAGCTACCTGGTTTGAATTGTGGCCAGCTTACTGACTATCCTAATTAATCATCTGAATAATTTTCCTCAGTCCGTGCTGGTGAATGCTCAAACAGTGCTTTGCTATGACTGCCTCCAGCCAGATTCTTAGTTACTACCCATTCTTGATTATCTCCTTATATAAGTAGTGTTACATAACTTGTACAGTTGCAGCAGTAATGTTAAATACCGAGAAGAAATCTATTACATTCTTTACTAAAGACAATTTATATTGTGAACATAAAAGAGGAATTGTACATGATGTAAGTGTTCAAGGTAGGTGGTAGGTTTAGTTATGTTATATGATACAATGCAGGCATAAAAACAGGTTTGTTTACTGATTGTTTTACTAATGATACGGAGCTCATTTCTCACTACGCGAGACATACGCGACCATTTAATATATGCACCAAGTTGTCTGTAACAGGTCAGCTGACAAGGGTGTACGGTTGGATGTAGATTTTAGTCATCTCCTCCTTTACTATTATACAGTCTTGCTGATTATAGCCCTGTAGGGCTGAAAAATGTCAGCGAGAAAATAAATGCCTTTTTTTTTTTCTCCACATTTATTGTGTGTACTGAGTTCGTTTTTGGTCACACAAGTGTGACTGTGTCCTGTTATACAGTCTACATAACACTTTGGGCAACCAGTATGCATTAAAATTGGTTATGCTTCTTATCTGGTGTAAAGTCGGTATTTATTTATGTCTGGGTTAAACAGCACTGTGACATACAGAATATACATGCTCTGACACACAGAACATGGGAGTGAAAAAGCAGAAATTCTTGGGCGGGTGAAGACTGCAGTTCAGTTTGGAATACCTGAAGACCTTCAAATGAAGTTGCAACACATTTATTAACTTTTGTTTCTTGTATTTTCAGACATGAATTTCACAAACCGTGTATTGATCCATGGCTACTGGAACATAGAACCTGTCCTATGTGTAAAATGGATATACTTAAACATTATGGATTTGTTGTGAGTATTACCCTTCAGTTTATCACATCTGTTCACACGTGGTTGTATTTTCCTGTTACTCCTTTTTTATACTCAAAAGTTTGCTATGGGAGAGAGAAAGAACTGTTTTATTTAATGAAAGTGTCTTTTTCTGGGATTATATAGTGTCGATGGGAGATGAATGAAATGAGTGTTAAACACTCATTTTATTCAGCTCTGTGGCAAAGATGGACATAATACCAACTAAAGCATACCATCCACTGCTACCATCATCTACTTCTGTTTGTAACTACTTTCTATGTAGTAACATACATGCTGAACACACGTAACACCAGAATTATGGCAGAAGAGAGAAGGTTGTTCTTTTACACATTAGGATTAATAAAATATTACAACAACAAACTTGATGATTAGGAAAGTCTAGTGGCTGATACACATTCATCTTGAATTTTTTTTAACAGTTAATGGGTTGTCCTACTGTTACTTCATAACTAACACAAACTGTAGGATGTCTGATAAATCTGACATGGTAAATGTAACAGAAATGTAACTAAAATTCTTTGATTGCAGTTTACTGGTAGCCAAGAAAGTATTTTACATATGGATATTGAAGATGTAGCAACTATAGACACTGGTGTAAATAATGAAACTGACAGACTGCAGCAGAGAAGCAGGAGTTCTGTGTCACAGATCCGACCTCTAGAACACCAGGTATGTCCATTGTTAGAGGATTAAAGTAACAGGTGGTAGCACTGATGGGACTGGAAGGCTGGCTATCTGCATCAGTAACTGATTAAAAGCAGTCACAATCGTAATCCATTCACACCACGTTGCAGGTTGCATTTACCTCTGTAATTCTATCCATGTATGTCAGATATAACAACAGGTTGCACAAATGCTCCTGTTGACTTCCCTGTGTCTATATGTCTGCTTATGTGTCCACATGTAACAACCTGTGGAAAGGATTTTCATCAAATTTGATATTGGAAAGTTTTAATAAAATTTATGGATGCATTCCAGTTTATATTAAAATCTGTGAACGGATTAAGATATATTTAAATCTAAATTCCTTGTAAATGTAAATACATTTTAATTCTCGATAGGTTTTTATGTGTAATCGACCTGAAGATGTCCTAATGTGTTATGCCAAAACATGTTGCCTTCACTGAGAATATGTACATAGCAAAGTCATGTAAATTGAAGATAAATTTGTTGTATTTTAAGCTATATTTGAGCAAAACGTAATGGGCCGTCATGCACGAAAATAAAGACAGCTCTGATATTGCGAACCCTGCTGAAGTGGATTAAAAATTAATTTTGGGTTTGGATAATCAGTGACTTTGTAGTGTTGTTGATATAGATTCTAGTTAACAGTGTTCATGATCACTACTTATATAAAACATTCTGTTATGTAATTCAGTTTTGTAAGCCTTTTTTCATATTCATCTTGCAAGACACTGGGCTCTGTTTCCCCTGAGTTTGAGGGCCACAGCAGCCGGTCATCATCTCCTGATGACATATCACCAACATTGCGTTCAGATTGGTGTTATAATGGCATCACGTCTCGGCCAGGGGAATCTCCTAGTCTGATTGACACTTCTACACAATATAGTACAGCAACTGCAGGTACTTGCAATTACAGATTTTATTTATATGTTCAATTTATTGTATTTTTGTATGATGTATTTAATGATGCTGTCAGTAGCTCAGGCTGTATAGTGTCAAATGATAGGATAATTAATGAATAATGAATTGTAAAGGATGTGGAATTGGTCATGGCATAATTCAGTGAATCCCAAACTATGCCTCCATGATACACCATTGTTCCATAAGCTGCACTGTAAGTGTCCTGCCGCTGAAATCAAATACTGGTGACCTCTCCCCAGTTTACAGAAACAAACAAAATTCCCTGATGACAAGGACAGAGATGGTCCTCAAAACGTTGGTTTACTCACCATTAAGCAATTTGACGTGGCTGCTAGCCCGAGAATATTTTATTCAGTTTAGTCACCATGAAAGCTTTAAATTGCATAAAACAGACTTTAACCATCCACAAGACTACATTCTGTTACAGCCTAAGACCACAGTGTAAACCATCACCACCATGAAAATCTCAAGAATATGATGACTTTTAAGTGAGTAGTTTGTCATAAAATATGTACAGGAGAACGGCCAGATTTTAATTAATTTTCTACCTAATTTCTCACTACTCAACAAGTTCCAATACATACTATGAATGAACTGAACTTTTACATCCATATGCATTTCAGGTGCTCATCACAAATCAGAGAAATGCAGCAACTGCATGTTAGGAATATCTGTTCCTGAATCAACAGATAATGGCAGTAACAAGTGTGATACATCATACAGGTGTCACTGTGAATTCATGCTAACTCCCACCTGTGATACAGAAGACTGTGAACTGGAAAGTTGTGAGAGCCTTAGCGTAAGTCTTAAAACTAGCCCATCACACACGACAGAACAGGTTAACAAGGGGGCTATGGTAGAATAAAGGACAATTGTGAAGAAACTGAGTTTTGTCACGTACCAGCAGGAATGTTGATCATGCACTGCTGTGATGAACTGGGGGCCATGTGTTGAAATATAGCCTCCGAATATGTTTTTGTGGTCAGCCATTTCAAAATCTTGACAAAATATTTACCCTCAATCCTAGTCTTATCAGATGTAACAAATATCCACAATGTAAAATGGTAATGGAACATGTTGCTGGGTGGAAGTACCGCCGAGACTGTATATTAAATCAATTTTCATAACTAGGCATTTCATCGTACACAAGAAGTATAATTGAAATTGAAATGTTACAGGAAAAGGAAAAAAATATTTGATGGAATGCAATTAAGAATTAAACTAGAAATGGGTACTTCAAATGCTATAGATTATGTAAACAGGGCATACTGTAGTAGATATTTTGTATGGCACTTTATTTACCAAGGATATTTCTTTTTTTCAGTATTTTATACAGATCCACAGAAATAATCTTTAATCTTAATGGTGTTTATTTAAATAAACCACAGAAATAAGTAACCTGGTAACTTGTGGTGTATCATCACATTATTCAGAATACAGCTAACAGTAAAAATTTAAGAAGCATCTGTTACTTTATTCTTGCGAATTTGTAAGCTGTGAAAATACGGAAGTCATTATGGGATTTGAGGTTCTCGCAGCATTGTTTCTGAAGATTCAAGTCATCTGGGATGTTATGGTGTGTTGTTGGGTAAATAATTCCTAACATTCTGCAAGAATGTAGGGCCTTCCAAAGGTTGGCAACCATTTCCTCAGTGACAAAGCATAACACCCTTAAGATATGAATCTTTTTACAAAAGTCATTGTCAGAATGACTGTTCCATTTATGAGAAACATGACAGTAAAATGTCACATTAGTCTGGTGTATTTGTAACAGAATGACACATTCATGTGTATTTTAACTTCTGACAACAGTGCCAATCAAATTCAGAGTGTCATGTATTGTTAGTGATTGCAATATCCCAGAGCTTGTATGTTGTCAACAAGGAACAGCACTTTCCCAATATTAATTTACAGTCATTACGTTAATTGTATTATGTATTTTGACTGTGTATGTATTTCTGTGCAGTGCAGAACTCCGTGTTAATTTTAAGACAATGATTTAAAAAATTATGTTACTTGTAACTGTGTCATGATGTTAATGTCGTTTGTTATCCGAGATTTATAAAGTCCTCAGGGCAGTGGCTATGAAGATTATAATTTTCTTGGATGTGACATCGTGTAATTTGGTAGATATGTATCAACATTTCAGAGGAATCTGTTTCCCTCTGTCATCAGGACATGATAATGGAGATTTCAGGTTCCTCTGAAATGTAGATACAGTAAAACCCCGATTTAATGTTCCCGCATTTAGTGAAATATATTCTAATCCCCAGCAATTCATTAAATACGGGTTTTACTGTATATATCTACCTGGCTACATGGTGTCACTTTGTAAGTGACTCTAATCTTCAATCCTGTTCACCTTTCATTGCCCCTCTATTATTGTGTTCTGAGTAAGGCAGGGAGGGCAGATTATGCCAGTTCTGAATAGGCTATAGACTCTGTTTTATTGATTAAGGAACAGAAATTCAAACATTACCATGTAATGTAATTATTATCATGGCTCTAGCTCCCTGTCTCTTTCTTGGTTGGCCAATATTGCTTCGTCCTCTTGATATGTAATGGAAGGATTGTTTCGGTTTTGTATTATCCATTCCTTTAGCATAATCCTTGGTTTTGTCTTGTAGTGAATATGTGTATGATTCTCTGCATTTAATCATTTCTAACCATGTCCTTTGTGTGCATCCATTGACTAATCCTAAAAATTTAAATATCTCTGACCTGTAAGTTTGTTTTTCCTCTTACTTACTGCCCATATGTCACTCCCATTTAATATTACTGGACACGCAGTTACATTGCACACTGGTCGATAGAACATCATGTCCCATGTGTTAGGTGTTTCGTCACAACAAGTTCAGATGTTCAAGATGGTACAGCTCATATTGCAAGAATAAATATATAAAATTCGAAGTTCTCACAGTGGCAGTGATGAAGATTCTAGTCTTCTGGGATATGACGCCGTGTAGATTTGCGTATAGGTATCAAGGTTTCAGAGGAGTTTGCTGCTTCTGTCTTCAGGATAGTGCAAGAAAAATAAGCCGTGTGGGTGGAAAAACTGGTATTGTATAGGGCGACAGTCAAGATAGGGTATTTAAATAGTGGGCCAATTGGAATGGTGTGGCATTGAGCAGTGTGCCTGGGCCATATGGAACATGCAGGAAAGTGTAAAGGGGTGGCAAAAATATGTCAAGGATGGTTAATGGATATGAGCAGAATCTGGGGTGAAGCGAAGTGGATGGAAGTGGAGTGAAGTCAAGGGTAGAACAGGAAGTGGATGACAAACCTTTGACTCAGGACATCTAGTGTCTTGAAGGGCAATATGTAGCAACACTCACAGATGTGTGCAGGTGCTGAGAGGAAGTGAGAGAAATGAATGTGCACATTACATTTAATTGCACAGTTTGACATTATGAGATAATGTGTCAGTTTGTGCTTCTTTATCAATAAAACAGAATGTATTGATGAATGACTATAGCCAGTCTTCTTTGCCTCACTCTTTATACTATTAGAACTATGTTAAAATTACTCCAGTTTTTGCAGTAAGAATATGAAAAGAAGCAAAGAATACATGATACATTTCAGTATTATAATAACTAAGCCTGTTAAGACTGATAATTAAACCTAAATGATTACCTTTTTTCTTGTTTTTATCTTATTTGCACTTTATAACTTTGAATTGGAGCTCTGCAAAAGCTTTAATGACATGCCATTGAGCAAGCCCTGAAACCTGCTGCAAAGGAGTCATGTTATCATAACATGAAACTGAACATATATTAAACATAAAAATTGCAACCATCCAGTGTTTCTAAAACCTATACATTATTTAACATTTAGTTGTTTGGGTTAATTAAAATGAATTCATTTTCTGGTTATATCTAAGGATATATGTATGTACTTAAAGAAATCTGTGGCAATGATAAATGAATGTGTGCCATAAGAAACATATTATGGAAATTTTCAGGTGTAGGAAGCTCCAGTCTTTGCACGGAACACATTTATAAATTTCAATACGTCCCACCTATTAGATTACTGACTAGCATAAATCACATCAGTCCGAATCTTGGCGTACTTCAGTGCCATACAGGTTATGTCATACACCTGATAAAATATAAAACACAAATTTCATTTTATTCACTTCCTAGAAAAAAAAAGTTACTCATTGTAATTGCTAAATTGTATAAAATAATGGTGATACAAATGCTCCTACATGGGTGTGAAAATTTGACTTTACTAAAACAGAAAGGAAGAAGAATTGAGCCAGCAAGGATGAAACTTTTGAGGTCAGCTGCAGGATATACATGACTTGTATATGACGATAGAACAAATGAAGAAATAAAGAGTGGAACTACAATGTATATAATTTAAGTGAAATTATTATGGACACAACATTTATTAAGAATGAACAATACACGCATTCGAGAGTTAGTGTATGAATACCTCCTCTAAGTTGACCAAGGCAAACAATTGAGGCACCAACACCCATGAAGAAGGAAGAAGCCTGGAATGACATATAACATACTGCTGCCACTTCTGCTGCTGTTGATGATTTTAAGTGCTGTTAGTGTACAAGGAAAGAATGGTACACTATGGGGTTTTGTGCAGTCATCTTTATTATGCAGAACTGTATCCCTGTGTATAGTAAAAAGATTCCTAATTGTCTGGATATAGAGCTTGGAATCAGTAAGTCACACTTGTCAAGTACCTATGTTTACAGGCTTGAATTATTAATTCTAAAATGGATGTATTAAATAAGCTGTTGCAAGAATAACAAATTCAGGAACTGAAGCTCTCAGGTTAGTGACAAAGGTAAAGGTAAAGTTGTCCCTGTGCATGGCATGAAGGCATGTGAGGGAGTGAAAGTGTGACTCCTCCTATTCTTAACCTCGGCTCAAGATGGAGGAGAATGGTTAGCTTCATACCCCGGCCACGTTTTTCCCGGGGAGAGAGCTCCCACTGCCCATTGATTAGAAGGCTGGATGGACCCCACAGCTGATTTGGACACTGGAGGAGAGATAATTCTGTTTCCCTACTACTTGTAAATTATTTTTGAAGTGGTCGCAAAAAGAAGTTGCCAGACTGAGCCATAAGTGTTGCTGTGCTTATCTGTCTGCATGTACAGCTCAAGAACTGCTGAACGGACTTTCGTGAGATTTGATACCGGGGACTTGTACTAAAATTTGTCAGTAAATTCCAATTAAAATTAGGCAAAAATAAGGAAACTTTATGTGAAGAACTGTATGCTTTTCTGTGTGCATGGCTTGCCAAATGTTTATAAAAAAGCTAAAAGATTTTGAACATTTTCCACATCCAACGCACCATTTTAATAAATCTTAAAAAAGTTTTGAGATAGTTAAACAAAAGGTAGTGAGTACCCCAGAACTGTTACATTACACATAGGTACCATATCTGAAATTGTATGTTCACAATCAGCATTGGTCTTCCAAACATACGTGAAGATTACTGAAGTCTCTTATTGTCAGTAGTAATTAAATGAAACTTCCTCCGACTTAAATTGATGGGTTTTTTGCTATATAGCATTTACAGCATTTACAGCTTTGGGCAATTGAAAGGGACATACTGCTTTCTTCTTCTATGCTCTAGAACCCGGAAGACTCTTAATGTGCAACGATCACCAGAAAAACTTCAAATATTTTGACTGAGTTTATACCTAATAGTCTAACAAGAAAGGGGCTTCATTATTTGGACTTTGGAGAAGCTAAATAAAATAAAATAAAAATATATGTACAATAAATAGTATTTTTCTGCTTCAGTAGCAATTATTAAAAGGGTATTTAGAATAGGCTTTTAGAATAGATTTACTCTTTTTAAATTTATTCTCTTTGTAATGAAATATAAACGAATTCCATACTCCAGTTACATTGCAAATATCTGATTGAAAAATCTGAAATGTTGCATATTCTGTGTATTTGTAATTCAGTGTTTATTAACTGCCAACAAAATATACTTATCAGGTAAGTGTAGGTAACTATTATTTAATGCATACATTCTGCAACATATTTCAGTTCTAACTGAACCATCATCAGTGAGATTACAATTTCAAGGGAAGTGAAGCATCCAGGAACTCTACTTGAATATATATTTGTCAGTGTTGTGTGTATCATACATTATCATATATCATATAAAATGCAAGTTGTTACGGTATTCATATACAGACACACACACACACACACACATACATACATTCATACACACACACACACGTACACACAGACATACACAGTACATACATATATACACACACACACACACACACATACATACACACACACACACCATTGATCCACCGTTTCATAACATGGCATTTGCATACGAAACAAGTCACAATACTATAAAATCACAATTATGTAAAACAACCACTAATCATATATCAGAAACAAATAGACAAAATGCACAGCTAATAAAATACAATGTTTATAATTCTTTTCTTATAGAGTAATCATCAACATATATTTTGTGTTGATAATTTAAATATTTGATAATTGAATGAAAAAAGGATTCAACAACTAAAAACCCTTTCAAAGTCAATATAAAGTGTTTATTATCATTTACTAATTCTGCAATGGATGCTGGTAATTTATTAAAAATTGTTATGCCCATATAATACACACCACTCTGATGCAAAATTTGCTGCTCATCTCTGTAGTTGCACCTTCTCTCTTGTATTGATACTGTGCACCAAAAAGTTAAAAGTGAGATATTTTAAATTATGTGCCAAAAAAGTCATTAACAATGGTATGTATCGAGAAGATGGATTTAGTATTTCCAGTGCTGTGAATAAAAGTTAAAATTAAATTTTGGATGTAGTCCCTGTCATAATTCTCAGAATTTTCTTTTGTAACTGAAAGACTCCTTCACTATCTGTAGAGTTGCCCCAGAATATAATTCTATATTTCATTATTGAATGGAAATACAAAAAAATAGATCATTTTAAGTATGTCTTTGTTACTAAAATGATACATAAATCTAACTGCATAACGGGCACTGCTCAGTTTTAGTATTATCTTCTCAATATTACTCTTCCATCCATGTGTCTGTCAATTCCTAAACCAAGAAAGTTTGTATTTGTTACTTCTTTGATTAATTAGTCTTGATAGAGAATTTGAAATGAATCATCTTGGAGATGGTTTAAATTAAATTTTATTACATTTGTTTTATCTATATTTCGGGTTATGGTGTCACTGGAATTTTCCGTTGACATAATCCTTCCAGCCGCACTATGGCCCTGGGATCGACTCAGCCTCTAACAGAAATGAGTACCAGAAGTATTTCCTAGGTGGTGAAGGTGGCCAGTGCGTAAGGCTGACAACCTTACCACCTTTATGTGCAGATTGTCTGGAAATCTGGGAGTCTGAACCTCCTGGAACCCCCAGGGCCTGCCCAGGCCTGTAATGGGATTGCTTTACCTTTTATATTCCAGGTTAATCCATTTACTGCAAACCATTTACTCATATAATTAACTACAGATGCAGATCTAATTTGCAAGTCATTTAAGTTGTTAGCAGTGATTAGTACAGTTGTCAGCAAAAAGCACAGGTTTAGAATAGGTGTTTATTTGAAAAGGAAGATCATTAATGTATATTACGAATAGTAGGGGCCCCAAAATTAATCCCTGGGGAACACCACAGTACAAATAGGCCAGGTTCAATGTTCCACACACACACACACACAGATATATATATATATGACCCGCGCTGGGGCCCACCCAGCTTCCTATTCAATGGGTACTGAATCTTTCACCGTTGTAGGGTGGCCGGGGCTAGGCTTTCACTACCCACCCCCCATCTAGCGCCGAGGTTAAAGGAAGAGTACAGCTATACCTCTACTCCCCTCTGGGACTTCATGGCCTGTTCTAGGGTGAACTTTACTTTTTATATATATGTATTTAAAATATTAAAATTAAAATTAAAAACTCTATGTAGTCTTCGATAATCATAGATGTTGGTGGAGTGTTTGCAGTATTACAGTTAAATATATATATATTTATGTACTGATTACAATTTCGTAAATTGAAAGGTATTTTGCATTTAAGCATATATATTGCTTAAATTAATCTTGCCATGGAATAATGCAAAGGCAGTTTGTCCAATCCAGTGATGCATGAAGTGGCAGAGGTATAAAGATTGAACAAATACACTGTATTGTTCATTGGCAAGTTGTCCAATGGGGCGATGCGTGAAGTGGCAGAGGTACACAGATAGAGCAAATACGCTGTACCGTGGTCTAGGGGCGATCTGGACCTTTATTATAAGGACAGGGCTTCTGACTTAGATTTGGTTAAGGGGCACAAAGGGCCTGTTAAAGGCCTACGTGCATCGGGACCATGAGGGCCCGACCCATACTTCTATTCTATTCTACGCTTTACCGTGAGTACTGGATTGGACAACTTGCTTCTGCATTATTTCATGGCAAGATAATTTAAACAATATAGATGATTGAATGCAAAATACCTTTCAATTTATAAAATTGTAACCAGTATGTATGTGTTTGTGTGTGTGTGTGTGTGTGTGTGTGTGTGTGTGTGTGTATGAATTATAATATTGTGAACACTCCACCAACTGCATCCCAAACTATCAAAGACTAAAAATAATTTCTAATTTTAATTTTAATATTTTGACTATATACTCGTATAGATACATATTTTGAAGTGTGAAACATTGAACCTAGCCAACTTGTATTGAATACCATAACAACTTGCATTTGGTATGATGTATGATATACACATTATTGATGAATGTATTTACAAATAGAGTTTTTGGATGTTTCACTTCCCTTGATATTGTAATCTCCCTGATGATGGTTCGGTTAGAATTGAAACACGTTGGAGAATGTATGATATAAAATAATAGACATCTACATTTACCTGATAAGTGTAATTTGTTGGTGGGTAATAAATGCTTTTTTATAAATACATTCACCAGACTTAAATCTTGTGCTTTCAATCATGAAGTGTTCCAGTAATTATAGCTTTACTTGGGTGAAAAGAGATTTTAATAATGATTATTTTACCAATATGTAGAAATGCTGTACGCTTTAAAATCCAATACAAGTTTCAATATATGAAATATATTTTCATTTACTTTTTGCTGCAATATAGTCTTGGTTACAACTTAAATTCTTACTTTTTGAAAATAGTAAACAATTGTGCCCTTAAAATCTGAAGTCACATGACAATTATGTAAAACGTTTTTACTCTAAATACTATACTTAACACGCTGTGTAGAGAGAGGTCAGTTAAATATAAAATGAAAATCGTGCTGTGAGAAAGTTTATGATAATTTACAGGAACTCTGTTATGAGATGAATAAAATGGGTGGATTGTACTGAAAATTGAAAATACTACTATTGTGTAAGGCTGTGATAGTTTTTAAAACATTTGAAGTCTGCTGTAGTTGCTATAATTGTAATGGTTATAGATTTATGGACTTTGCACCATTCAATTATTTACTTGGTTATTAAGGAATAAAAACACTGTTTATCTGTGAAGAAAGACTGTTGTTGTATTAAGTGCTGACAAGTAGTGGTAACAGAAATATTATGACTTTACCAAAGCAATGGTGCATTTCTGTTTACCCATTCATCTGTTCTGGTGTGACAGCATTGCTGTGTAGATAGTAGTAATACATATTTTTTAAAATATAAATGGCACTGAAGTCAGATTACACAAATGCAATATTTTAAAATGTTCGAACTCGTTATTTTTAAGTGTTTTCCACATAAATGACTTGGTGAAATTTGTTGGCTTTGTTTAATGATAAAATATGAAAATGTCTTAAAATCCACTATTCACAGATGAAAAAGGTAAATGACAGTTTCAAGCTATGGTGGCAGTAGTCACAGCCAGACACCCTTCATATACAAGTATAAATGACTGCAAATCTGAAAAATTAATGTGTATTGATGATGATGACAGAATAACTATTTATTCTAATTACTTGCTTTACTTTTCCTAAAACCCTTTTTACTGAACCATTCCTACAACTGAATTCAGACCTTTATGTCAATTACATGTTGTCCAATCTTCACTAAAGTTAGTTTTTTGTCTATACATTTTAATAAGGACTTTGAATATCACCAATCATTCACAGCAATTGTTATACATGGATTTACATGGCAAAGCTATCAGATGCTAATGTGCTGGAACAAAATATGTGTAGAAAACACAAGAAGAAAAGATGCATTGGTAAGTGACAATATTAGATTTATACTGCTGCAAAAATAGACACTGCTGAGTTCTAGCATCAGAGTTTTGCCCACTTTCATGGTGAGCAGATGCAAATATGTCTGGAACTGAAGTGTTATAGCTATGTGATTACAGGCGCTTCCTTTGTTAAGTAAGTGTCCCTTATCTTCTCATTTATTACATTTCTTAATGTATTAAAAGTCAGTGTGCTTGCTTCTGTTGTCATTGCCATTTTTATAAGGAAAAACAGATCATAATAGTTGTCAGTATGTTCCTGTCATTATACACATATTGGACAATGTAACTGCATGAAGATGCACGAATGTAAGGACAACCAGTTTTTTGTGAAGGTGGAAACATATAATGAATTTCAGGCCAGGTGTTTCAAAATTACAATTTCTTCCACAAAATTTATATTATCTACTGTGTATATTCATTCCATGTGACAAAAGGAAACTTTTCAGCAGGTTAAATTATGTTCTGTCTATGCAAGATTCACTTCAGTGTAATTTATAATTGAGGATAAATTAGAAAGTGCAATGGAAAGTTAAGGAATTCATGTCCCATTAAAGTGAATTTATTGTAGTTTTTTTGTAACACGTATCCTGCAAATATACAGGTACTACAGTTTGATTTCTGTAATTCCACTTGTACCTCCTTTTTCAGTGAATTCTTTAAAATACTTACAAAATAGGAAATGTGGGCTTGCAAGACGTGTAGAGACTGAAAATACAAAATTGCGTGGCCTTACGACCCAGAAGACCATTAGCTTGATATTCAACACAGTGAAAACATCCAGTACCTGCTTATTGTGCCATATGCAAAATTACTGTACAGTAAGTGGGAAGTCGTATGATAGTTTGAGGTGAAAATATCAGTTTTGTGATTTTTGTAATTTTGGATTACCTTATTGCATACACATTATCATCATATGTCTGAACAACTACAAAGGACTTACATGCACATTTCAGTGCCCCATTGCAAGCTATGCCACCACCTGTTACAATACTTCAGTTGATAAAGTTACATTTATCCGATGGCAAATTCAGGAAGTTGTTTAAGGGCGGGGGCATGTATTTAATGATAAAAAAACGAAATTCTGTAGGAAAAATTACAATTGGTGTGAAATAGTGCTTTATTCTGAAAAAAGTCATGCAAACAAGAATAGAACAAAATAAACTTTGTTATTAATATCAAATATTGTCAGTTTCACTACTCTATATATTAGGTAAATTGAAGTTTAAATAAAATATGAATTAAAGGTAATTCTTAGAAACTGATCACAAAAATAAAATTAACACAATCTGATAAAATAAAATCTAATTTCGCTTATGAAATAAAGTAGAATAAATTTGCTTATAAAATAAAATATAATTTTCTCTCCTTTGTTTAGTGAATTGGTCAATAACATTCTCTACATTTAAATTAATATTTTTATGTATATTAAGTAACAACCAATTCATCTTTCCTGCACTATTGTCGACCTAAGCCAAACCTTCAAACACCTAAGTGAAGAAAAACTTCTCTCTGCAGTTGAAACAGAAATCTTGAGATATTGGGAAAGTACTTATCCTCAACGTGATACAATGTTTCCAGCACTGTTTCAGTTTTTTACTTTGCAATGTTTTCTGATAGAGTGCTGTTTCACCCACCAGTACATCTAATGTAGGGGTTTTTAACAAAGATTCGCAATGTTTTAAAATGTCACTTAATATGGAACACGACAAATTTTTATCCCTGATTGTACTATACTGTTTGCTGGAAAAGTGTTTAATAGAAAAATGTTTCAAATAATCTGAAATCTACATCTCCATTAATAGAATCTAATACCTGAACGTAAATTACTCTCTTTCAATAGTCCATAGGCAAAATATTAGTAGCACCAAAAAATTTTGCCTATGCACTTGCATTGAACTTGGGAATTTTAATATCAATGCCCAGTTCTTCCATCATAACTTCAGCTGCATTGAATATTGAATCAAAATTTAATCAGCATTGTTTCTTTATTGATTACAGTATCCTCTAAAAACTTTAAATTTTGTTTAGCTGTGTCAGTCTCAATATTCATATTTTGTAGATATTTACTAAATTGTAATGTTACACTGAAGATAATCAGCTAAGCTAACAACACAGTTAAAATAAATTCAGGCACAAACACTTTTAACATGCTAGCTTTTCTATAAGAAATATCTTCTTTCCATTCTGATATTTCTTCTAGTGCCTTTACAATAGCAGGGAGATCTCCTTTAAACTGGAGCACTGAATCATGCCTCCCAGCCCAGCGAGTTTGACAAGGACTACTTAAATTATGTCCTATATGCGAGTTCAGCACAAAATGCCTTTCGGGTGATGCATTAGAAAAAAAAAAAAAAAAAAAAAAAAAAAAAAAAAAAAAAAAAAAAAAAAAAAAAAAAAAAAAAAAAAAAAGAAAGAAGAAGAAGAAGAAGAAGAACAAGAAGAAGAAGAAGAAGAGAGAGAGAGAGAGAGAGAAAGAAAAGAAACTGCTTCATGTATAATTCCCATTGCATTGTTTACAATCTTAAAATTACGCACAAACCAATGAATGATTCGAGAGGGTGGGTGCGCGTCCAGTGCGCCTCCTCCCTGGATCCACCCCTATACACGATCATTCTTTCGGTTGTCACTTCCTTTCGGTTATTTTACCGAGCTAACATTGCCTACGCAACTTGACGAACTATAGATGTACTAAATGCTAAATAAACAAAATGTATTGAGTTTTGATCGACGGCCTATTTATTATTACAAACGATAGTTGTTACAGAAAGTAGTGATTCTGTGAATCTTCACGTTGGTGAGAATTTTTGTGCTCCTCTCTCTTCTGTGTTGTTAACATAACAACCCTGAAGAGTGTGTATCTTGACATTTGCGCTCTTTTGGGATTTTGGGCATCGTATTATGGTACTTTGTTACCGACCTTTCGGGACAACCTATCGGTCTCATCTTCAAGGGTCAACGCTGCGTAAAATCCGAGAACGGCGCCGATATCATTTACACCGCGAAGGAAGCCTGAAATCAAGCATATATGTCGTCTACGCCGCTGCGTTAGCGTGAAATCCCGCAGAGAATTTTTGTAAGGCATAGTGAGCTATGTTGGTTTCCCTGTTCGGATTTGCGTGCGTCATTTATTGGATTTTTTTTTATGACAATGTGTGCGAGGGCATTTCGAAAGAAATATCACAGTGCTACGATCCACTTTTCAAGAAAAGAAAAGGACGACCTGGTAGAGAAAACATAATTTGTCAGTACTGTAAGTAATTTAGATAGTGATTGAAGAGAGCGTAAATACTGTGACTTATATGAGTGGCTGTTGTGAAGGTCTGTGAGGTTAGGTGTATCGTCGCTTTCCACTTGTGTGAACAGCAATTCTGCTCCTAATATAAATAGAAAACGTATTTGTAGCGCATCGAGAAGAAAAGTGTTTGATTATAATGCATAATAGTATACACGCCGGTGTGGCATGAACCTCCCAAAAGGACTGAACAAAATTTCAGATGTACAGTAGCATTTTAAGTGGAAATATAAAAGATTGTGCAGTGGTGTCAATGAAGTATGCTAGAAAGGAAGCTGTTGACTGCAGCGGAAGAGCCATAGGTCGTGTTATGTACGTTGGTGGGACTTGTCAGCATAGCGGACATGTTAGTCTGAATGGTTTAGTGTCGGCTATGAGCACTGATACTGGAAAAGCTAGTGATGTTGAGGTACCCATGAAATGTTTTCAAAAGCATGCCAATGCAGGCAAGAGTTAAAACCAAAAGAACGTGAACAAAGTGATGCATGCATTAAATTGTCAAGGTGTCAGTTGTGGCATGGAGGCAGCTGGAACCATGGTTATATTTACACATTCTGTTGATATGCATGTGGTCAGTTACACTAAAGGCCAGGAGGATAGAGACAACAAAGGGTTCATGTAGGTAGTTCAAGCGATGCAATATGGAGAAACAGGTTGAAAAACTAGAATGTATAGGTCATGTTTGGAAAATAATGGGACTTGTGTTTGTAGGCTGTGTAAAGAGCAAGAGGGGAAGAATTATATGATGGAAAATCTCTTGCAGGCAGAGAGAGACTGACTGATAAGGAAATTGATAATTGCAGAATTATTACAGAGTGGCAGGTAGGAGAAGTACAGACAGTAAGAGACACTAAAATAGGATATCTGGACAATTTCTTTTTATAAAATCTGTACAGATTCAGAGCCCCACCACTGGCTTTCCCCTACAGGAAAGTTGGTGTTATAAATACACCCATACCATGGTAACTGGGGAAATATATTGCCACAAACATTCTTTGCCACCTGCAGTTGCCATTGCCATAAACCCAGTACTCAGAGGTGTGTACATAGAACCTTACTGCACGAGTGTGCACATGCATATCTGCAGAATCTTCAGAAGCCTTTCAGCAGTGTGATGTGGAACAGAATTGCCAAAAGAGTGTGTGCTGAATATGAAACATTGCTCTCTGGTGTATATGATGATATGCTGTCATTCAGTAAAGGGAATGCGGACAAAGTTCAAGTTTTACAGAGCCATGTGTAAAAATGGTGAAGTGGTGTTTGGAAATGGACAATACCTGTGTGAGAAAGGCAGACCTCGAGTCATAATTGGTATATAAAAAAGCAGGACAGCAGGCCAGAATGTGAAGAAAAGCCACAGAAGATGCTGATGTTCCATATGATTGCAAGTAAGGAGCAGGAATGCCCTCAGGTCAGTGCAGTGATACATCAACATTATGTCTCATTTTATGAAACTCTCCTTTTTTTCAGACAAATGTTTCTTTACCTAAGGCAGGGGTGCACAAATCCTGTATGACTAAATTTTGTATGATGGTATATAATATTTTCAGCATCATTATTGCAGTTTTCCCCCTCATGTACAAAAATGTGTATCAGTTCACATATACTGAGTAGAAAGCACAGGAAAAAAACAGCGAGGGTCACAGGTCACTCCAGGATTGTGGGTCTTCAGTATTGCACTTACTATATGTCATGCTTCCGGCACCTAGAATATGCAGGCGGCTTCCAGATTTTTGGGAAATTTGTGGACCCCTGATGTAAGGAATTATTCATCACAGGATTGTGACACTTTTTGAATATGTTTGAACAGTATCTGGGCAGCTTTTGAAGATCCAAAAGTGACCATGGTATTTGTGTGTGTATGAAACGTGCAAAAATGTTATTTTTAAGGCAAAATTATAAAAAAATATGTTTCTGATTTCTAAAATAGAAAGTACACCCTCCACTTAAAACGGGATTATGTATATTTACAGATAGGAACTGAAGTAAATTCCCTTGAGAACTTTTAGTGTGGTCTCACAGTATCAGATTTAATGTAAGTGTAATCAGTAATTTCAAACATAAAACATGCAAATTTGCAGACAACTTCACCATTATGCTGGAATGAAAGGCTTTGGATGGGTATAGGTAACACATCAGAAGGCAAACTTTGGGGTCAGGCTGAATGCTCCTTGGGCCAGGCCAAGTACAACTCTAAAATTTTGGCCCGTGCAGTCCTCTAGGACAGACAGAGATTTTAATGGGTGCTCTGCAGGGATTGGAATGTGCCTCAAAGTGTACTGGAAACCTCGTGAACCTAGTATCGTGGGGTTTTCAGACAGCAACGGAGTATGGCTGATAGTGAAAAGTTTGAAGATTGAAAATTCCTACAAATGTTCTTTAATACTGTCACACAAAATATGACTTACAGTGTAACCGGCCTCAAAGTTATGACATACTTAACTGCAGGTACACATTCACGAAACAAATATTACAAAAGTATAAAAATATTAAATATACATTAATTTCTCATTTTATGAAAGGGATATATACCATAAAAGTCACTTACTAAACAAAAAAAAAAAAATACTCATTAATTTAAAGACAATCAGACCTGAGATAATATTTGTAATATCAGGAAAGTAAATACATGTACAGATCATATTTATTTATCTACTATAATGAATAGTAATTAATTTGAAATTAATATTACTAATGACAAGAAATATGCAACGTAATAGATTATCAGTCATGGAATAGAAGTTATGAAGTAAAATATTATATACACTTCTCACTTTTTGAAGGGAATGTGTTGCTTGAAAGTCCCTTACCAAACAAAAATGAATTTTATGTTAATTTAAGGGCAACAGAGGAAGTATGCTTGAAAAATCAAACTTTACTAAAAGTCTAAAAAACTTTTAGTGAATTAAAAAAAAATCAGTCCAACAGTTTACACACTGATATTAAGCCCAAAACGGGTGGCCAGACAGAAATGACCTTTGACAAATCTGCAAGTGCTTCCAATATACAATTTTCTGAAAACCAATCTGCTGGTTTTTGGGTTATGGGACAACATATAAGAACAATCCGTCTATTTAATTATCTCAAAATTCGTGTGTGTAATGGCACAGAATATGTTTTTAATTTTTCACATTCATTTATTTGAAATATTTTCCAGTAAGTATTCAGCAAGTTATAAGCATACTCAAGATGCACAATGAAGAGTTCATAAGTCTTCATGTAGTGCATCCATTATTTTTGTCAGATTATGATCAAACTAAGAACTACCTCACAACTTTCAATGAATGTCTCCTGTATCAAAGTAAATAGAAAATCTATCCAACCATTTAGGCACCGACACTAAGTTACAGACAGACGGGTCTTCCACATATGGCACTCTTTTTTGCTTGTAAAGAAAATCCTAAAAACTTACAAACATGTTAATTTTCTCATTACAGTAGCAAACAAATAACATCATAGAAGTTTTGCGACTTTCGCAGTGGGTGTTTTTCAGATGATGGTCTTTTGGGTCTTTACACTATGTAGGATAAGTAGGTTTTGATGTTTCAGATGAACTTGCTACCTCCATTTTCAGGATGCTTGAATTAGATTTAGGTGGATACTTCAGACACCCTGAACATTTGAGGGAGCAAATTATCAGAACAGACTTACCACACATGGTGTAAGAACCAGAAAAAAATCATTTCAACACAATATCAGTATAGCAGATTGGTTATATGAGAGGTGGGTGGGTGATAAATAGAGCTGGAAACATATTTTTTATACCAAAAAGTTTTATGCACATGGGAGAAGGGACATTATTTTTCCAAACATGATAAGATGAAACTTGTTAAGTGAATGTCCACAGAACAAGGAGTTGGTTTACCTTCTCTGACAGGCAAATATGAGTCACATTTTATTAGATATCTGGCTGCTTGAATTCCAGTATGGGATAGCATATAATTCAAGTTAGCGCAATGCTGGTGGGATGAAAGTTATGTACCATACTCTGCTATTCGTTGCAGCAGCTATGACAGGACCACTGCTTGTTTCATTTATATCGAGATCTATAATTGGTTCTGAACACACTGAGTGCTGCCAGTACACTGCTCCCAGATCCAAGGTTAACAGGTCCATTATTTGATCAAGCTGGTACATGTACAAAGTTCCTGGAACAAGATGTCATTTCAGTTTGCTTAACCTTCATTAGCACTATTGTAACAGCATGCACACAGTCCATCTGCCTGAGCACCATATATTTTATGAATCCTTGTTTCTGTGACACATACCTGCGAAAGTATTGCAAATTAACATCTTTATTCAACTAAATACACTTCACAAGTTAGTAAGATTATCTGCACACTATGACTAATAAAAGTCGACTAAGAACCTCTATCTTGGCTCATAAATGCACTGGTGATAAAGTGATCACGCCAGTTTGTACACATACACAAGCTCAGACTGTGTTTTGTGAAATTTGGGGACATGACAGATCATGACAATATACCTCCCTGTAGCCCCAAGTTAAATATATTAGTGAACAACCATAGGGTTTTTAAACTTTTAAGGACCTCTATACACATGTGCGAACACATATAAGAAAACACCCATAGAAATTCATTTTATATATTTAGGCAACAAGAAATTCACTGCATTTTTAAGACAAGCTGCATAATCTGTGTTTTATTTTCCACAAAATGCCATTTATTTCATAATTTTATCTTTTCCTGTTCATATCATATGTTTTTCATAAACCATGTGCTAAAATTCAAATACCCACCCTGGTAGCATGAAGGTTAAAAAGAGTACTGGAGGAGGGTGGGGGGGGGGGGGGGGGGGATTGGTTTTTCCTGTCTTCAGAAAAACAAAATATTATGCTTCACACCAACAATAAAATCTAAATGAAAAATATTATACTCATAGTTTCTCATTTTGAGTATTCCTTTATGTTATATAAATAACACTACTCTGTATAATGTAACAGTTTTTAAATTTTGTTTTAACGCTACATGTTGTGATCATTATCGATCATCATCGGGCGTGCTATACAAACTCTTAAAAACAAGGTAAAATGTTATTATTTGTGAGATCTCTCATACATCACAATGTATATATTACAATAAAATTGTAACATTGATAGACTCTTATGTAGCTGTTAAGTTGTGCCAATCACTGCAGTGATTTTATGAACTTGCTTCATGTCATCGAGTTACACTGACCTCACCGACAAATCACTACCTGACATCTACCAATCACTGTCCTCAGATTTGACGTTTTGTGACAGACTTCCAGGGTGGTGCAAATTTACAGACATTTCAGAGGAATGTGCTGCTTCCATCTTCAGAATGCAGCCAGCACATTCCTCTGAAACAGTGGTAAATTTCTACCAGATGTACGCAGCGTCACATGACAAAAGACAGTATTTTAAAATCAGTACCTCATTGCAAAGATTAAGCCTATAAAATACAATATCAGAGGAGCAACTAAGCCACAATATTTAAACATTTCTGCAAGGCAAACATAATACTTAAGATACCTTAGACCTTACCTGATTCCATACCCAGCAACAGAATTTCCCCATATAGCAGGACTGTGACAGGGTATGAATGAAGATACGGCATGGTGTTGTACTTCATCTGTCCACATTCATTTACAGTTACGTACATGTAGTGTTGGTCTGCAACAGAACGTATTCTTATAAGCAGCTGTGTCAGTAGGACGTCAGAGGGTGCAGTGTTAGGACCGACACTTGAACGCATTTCCTGAAGGTATAAAACACAGTCTGTAGAAGTGTAAGTCAGTTGGTTAAGCGAGGAAGATAGCATCAGATACAATTAGATATTATGTATTTACAGCACAAATGCAAAAACGAAACACACAGTGATAGGGCATGGGTCTCTCCATGTGCATGGTTTGTTTTTGTGCAGTGTTATGCAAATCAGCAAGCCCTATAAAATGTCCCTGCAGATGATGACAAATGAGATATAATAAATAGCAAATCACATGTCCAAATGGGTACTCCACTAGAGTGTTTTTAAGACATACCTCTCATATAACTATGAGAATTGGCATATGAGTGTTACTCTGTGTACTCTGGTAGAGAGATAGGAACATTTTATAGGAATGTGTTGCTTTAGTCTCCTTCTATCCTGAAGATGGAGGTAGCAGTTTCACAGAAACACTGATACATATCTACTGAACTACATGACATCACACTCCAGAAGATTACGTTAATTCTGTCATTCAGAATTTAAACCAAGAGCACCTGCATTTAAACACAGGCTGACAGTCACACTGAGATAGCATAAAGGTGCACTTGGTCCTGTGCTTAATTAAGCACCATGACAAGGTGCAATGGGGAGTGGAGATATAACTTCATGCATTCCTAACCTTGCCACTAAATGGAGGTGAGTGGTCAGCTTCAGGTCCTGGCTGCCTTTGTACCCAGAACTTATGGAATAGGATGCTGGGATGGGCCTCAGGGTGACTGTGGGCAGTCTGTAGAAGAAAGAAATGTCTTGCCTCTGTCAGAAATGAAACCCCAGTTCCTGGGTCATCCAGCCTGTAGCTTAGCTGCTGTAGTGATTTCACTATCTCAGCTACTGGAAAGTGGCTTTTACTTTATATACTGCATATACAGTAATCAAACCTGAGTATTTTGTTTGCTTTTGTGAGGAGTAACATCCAGTTTTTAGTCTTAGTCCTTATGTTATAACCATCACTTCTCTTTGGCAAAGACTGCAGTGATTCCTAAGTTTACCAACAGTCACAGGAGATGTAAAACAAAGCTTTAAAAACCAGTTCCACTGACAATAAACACTTAAAGGGCTAATGTTTTGATCACTCAATATATTCCCCATATTAGATACATTTATATTATGTTCCACTTTTGTGGTGACATGTAATATACTGAAAATTATACTAAGAAGTTAATGATTTAAGACAGCGAAAACAAATTTCCTTTGAGTTGTGGGAAAAAGTATTGCAATTTGTCTTTAGAAAAATGGTTTTGCAGAAAAATGCCTTGAAATAATTAATTTACTAATTAGATAGATATGGATTTTTGGCCCATTTTCCACCTTAAAGTTGAATGTATTGTTTAAAACAAATAAAAAGTATTAGTTTTATTTCTTTGTTCATATAGAAGTTAGGAATTAATTGAGTTCAGACCACAAGAACTTTGTAGCATACCATCAAGTAGAATGCTGACTCCATATCTACAAAGAAAGGCTTTCAAAATTCTACCAGGGATTTTATTCCACGAACATGATGATGAAAAGTGTTGATGTCCTTCTGCCTGAAGTAGTTTATAGGGACTTGAATCACCTCCACGAAAAATAGGAATGCTCAGTCCATTAGATGTTACGGCAGACACCTGGAATAATCAGATTCTGTCCATAGGAGAATAACAATACAAAGTCAGCAGTATGCTGACACCTTCCCAGTGTCTCATTTTCATTATTTCATTAATTCTTGGGATATAGCTTATATCAACAGTAAAATTTATGTGCGTATCATTATAACATTAGTTTCACATTAGGCAATGTGTGTGTTACCTGAATAATTTCATTGCCCCAGATGCTGATGGCTTCAAAAGGAACCATATAAATTGGAAGTGTGTGTAATTTTATTACTGCAGGAACCTTCTTGCAAGTGGAAGCACTTAATTGCCATATTGAAATTCTATCATCATAAGAAAGAGCAGCAAACATGTTTCTGAACGTTCTGAAATGTGAGTTGAAGTTTAACACAAGATTTTATAACCACTTAAACATCAGGACCTGTCATTTGGATTTTAATGTGTCTAAAGATGCTGCAGATTTCTTTAATAACTATGTAAAATTGTAAAATGTACAAACATAAAAGAGAAAACTGACTAATTTTTAATAACGTTACACACTAAAACAGAACTCCAGAATTTTAACAAAACGTCATATGCATACATTCACAATTGACGCTTTTTATGTATGTATGTAGACTTCATAAAATCTTAAAGATCTGCAAAGTCAGTACACATTCATTTTCTGATTTTACAAACTGGTAGACAGGACAGCAGCTAACTTGAGACAAAGAAATGCATTATAATTCCACATTTTGCACGACATTTCACTTTTCCTGCTCGTTCCATATATGACCCTGTCCACTGCACAGTGGCACTACTTCCACTGGCCTGCTATTCCAATTGCCTAGTTTGACTTTCCATAAATAATATTCGCATTTTATCACATGACTTACTATTCTTGCATTATCCTGAAGATGGAGGCAGCAACCTCCTCTGAAACTGTACACATACCAATCTACATGACATCATATCCAATATGACTGTAATCTTCATCAATACTGCTGTGAGAACCTAAAGTCTAATAGATGTGTCTTCAGTTAAAAATATCTTTTTCTGGACTAACAAATAATGGTACAAATTATCCATGTGCATACATGAAGGCACATGAAGAAGTGACACTACAGCTGCATTCATTCTTAACCTTGGTACTATATGTAGGTAAGTGGTCAGCTCTATGCCCTGGCCTCTTTACCCCTGGGGACAGACCCCCAGTGCCCATTGAATAGGACACTCTTCTGGCCTAAGCCACACTATGATTACATTTTCCTTGCCATATCGTAAACTGTTACTGCCTAGAATCTCATTACCACCTATTCAAATTATGACAGGATGGACTCTTATGAAATATATATCGTCATGATGTCTTATTCTAAGTTATGACACTGTGTGGTCTGCTAGAAGTGTTCCTCTGACGTGTTGGTACCCTCCTATCAGGCTGTATGGTATCATAACCCACAGTATGGTAATATTAAACTTCACCACCATCAGAACCTCAAATCTCATACATATATTAATACCTAATTACTGTCACAGGCAAAAGATGCTCTCGAATAACATGACATCCGTGCGGCATCTCATCTTGAAATGTCAGTGGACTTATATGAATAGTGCAGTCTAGTGATGCCGACACCACTAATTCATGTTTCAGTTGATGTGAATTATTTTTACATTCTCCTGTAAGCATATAAACAGCAGTATATTTATGTGCAAAAATTATACAGGAACTTTATTCTCACCACAGCCTACAAATAAGAAACAAGGGGAAGGGCGTACACTTATGACGTATGCCTATTTTTCAGATGCATTCATTGGTATTTTGCATACCTCATTCATTGCAGATACAAAGCTTTAGTTACAATGCTCATGAAACTACAGATATCGAACACACTGAAAGCATTTAAGATAAAATACATGATTGAGGCATGACTTATTAATGTTCTTAGACAGCAATTTCATTACACAAAGCCGCATATTTTAATGAAAATGGTAATGTAAGCATAATACAGTAGAACCCGGATAAGAAGTCCCCGCATAAGAAGTTTTCCCCTGTAAGAAGTCTGATTTTTAAAGTCCCGAAATCCTATTGCTTTTAATAAGCTTCCCTCTTAATAAGTCTTCCCGCTTAAGAAGTCCCTAATCCTCTGGTCCCTTGAAAGACTTCTTAACAGGGTTCTACTGTATATGTGTTTGAAACTATCTTCAGTACACAGCAATGGATCAGGGTTGCCAGCATATTCACAGCCACACAAATGCAGGCCATATGAAAAGAAAAACTAAAACCATTGAATCCACCATGTTACGCTTTTGAGATTTGATGTGAGTGACAGGATTGAATTTTTATACAGTTTACTAATCATGACAGAGTTTTGTCAGAAAGAGATCTCATTCAAAATAAGCACCCACTGCCTTCCTTTTACATTTTGTACAACTTTTGCCTGATGATGACCTTCCTGGTCAAAACATGTTGCAAGCTGTTGTAAAAACAATGTTTTTATAATAAAAAGAAGTTGTGTTCATGACTTGTCATATAATAATTGTGTTTTTGGAAAATCAGAAAGTCTGATTTGATCATACAGTTCATAGGTGACTGATATATACCAAAACTAATTTTGTCCAATAGTTTGTAGTGTAGATCCCCCAATACCAAATTTAATATAAATCCATTCAGTAGTTACTGAAATTAAACCTGTATATAGATACATCCTCCCGTGTGTGTGTGTGTCCAGTTGAAGCAAAAATACACCGTAAACCACAGGAGATTTATACTCACCACTATAAACCATCACACCAAGAGCTGTGACACATCTCAAATGTGATGCTATCTTAACATGATTACTGTAACTCCACAGCAGCACATTGCCATTATCATGACCTGTTATAATGCATCTCCCAGAAATCTTCATGCACGTCACTGGTGTTAAGCTAGTGTCTTCAAATATCTTTGTGATAAATGACCACTTTCCAATATGATGCCACTGACACCAGGTTTTATAGACTATTCGCCATTCATAATTGCTAGGGCACAACATGTGCCAACTTGGGTAAGAGCTGCTCAGTAGTTCTATTCTTACATCTCTGTTAATCTCCTTCTCACAGCAGGTCTTCCAAATTTGGGTGCGCTAATACAGAAAACAATTTAATAACCTCTTTTTTCTCTCTCTCTCTGAAGGCTATTATCTACAATTTCTGAACCAGTATAATGCCACAGTTAAAGCCAATGATATTTAAACCCCACTGTTTAACCAAACATTTATACATTATAGAACAACTACTGAATTTAGAAATGTTTACTAATGGAAAGACAGAAATTTTGGTCTTACTAAACTACAGAAAAATAAATAAATACCACCAGTTAAAAAAAACACTGTAGTTATTGTGGTAGTTTGAGAACCAAAAGATGGACAGTTATTAAAATATTCTTGATCACTTGCAATTAAAAAGTTTTTCTGTGCCAAGCCAATATTTACAATTTTGGTGATAGTAACTGGCTACAGTTCAAACTGAGGCTACTGTTCTTGTTCCAGAGTTTAATCTGACTTGTACGCCAATATGTATCATGAAGGTGAAGCTTCTCCTGTATTATGAGCAGTGTAGCACAAAGGTATACAATGAATCAGATGGTAAGGCTTCATGCACCCCATTCCTCAGCATTAAACTGAGATAAGAAAAAAAATTCATTTTATAAATAATTTATAATAATACAGTGAGACACTTTCTGAACACAGATTCAGGTTAAAGAGTTATCACACACTTTTCCTCTAAAGCTAGTCAGACCCACAATGCACAAATTGACTTCACACGTGTGCTGTCTAGAAAACTCCTAATACTATGAAGCTGTGACAACTTGAAAAAGTAAAGTAACTGGTTGGGGGACTAAACAACTGCAATTCCTTCCCAGTAGAGGTTCTGGGAATTATTTTCTTCACTCATACATGATGCTGACCGTTTTCTGTACCTTCCACCAACAACTCTTCAAATAATGGCACTCAAGGCATGGGGTTATCTTTTATGTAACTCATAATAAGAAAAATACAAATCAGAATTAACAAAAAAGTACACAATGTATTTTTGAGTTATCTGACAATGCTATATCACCTGCAAATCATTATGTAATTTCTAAAAGTGTGGGTTATCATAAATGTTGAACCAAAAGGAATGTGGTAACAAGTAGTTGTGGACTATGGTAAGGTATTTAGCTAGTGGGGCAGAAGAAAATCTTAGAACATTAGAATTGCTACTTCATCATTTTAGATTCAACCTGGAGCCCTACTCATACGTAGGATTCACTAAAGACTAGATAGTCACCATAATTTCAAATGTGAATAAAAAGACACATATTACAGAATAATAATTCATGTGAAGCAGTATCAATATGAAGCAGAAAATGCGTGATATTTTAAATTGCCAGCACTTCTAAATAAATCCATTACAGCTAATGTCCAAATCGCGTTACATGTTTTAGAATTGGTATTACTTGTAGTGGCTTATATCTGTAAAAGGTTCACACTTTGTAGAATTATAAAAGCTCCGAGTGAGGCCCCATTACAAACAATTCTAATTCATTTTTGAATGCAGATTTTACTTTTCAAAATGAGCATTCTAATCTTACTGTATCAGTTGTTACAATGTATCATAATGACATACTGAAACAATGAAGAACATAGTATAACAGGCAGTGAGTCTTTTCTTAATAGGTAAGAGTAGTGTCAGATTAGTGTCGTACTTTAAATTGATCGAGTTTTGCGGACGCCCATACCTTCCCCCTTACACATTACAGAGTGCTTAAGCTGCATTATTAAATCAGTTTCAGATGGGACAGCAGCATTTCCAGTTACTGCCAGTGTTACAATCGTGAAAAATATAAACCGGCCAAGTGAAGAGGAAATGGCTTACACTTTCAACATTGGAAATGTACGTGTCTGAAGAAAAAGGTAAATGACGTACGCACTTATGTGGTAATGGGTATAGGAATAGCAACTTACAATCCTAACCTCCCAAAACTAGTTGCTAACCAAATCTTGTAGGGTGCGACTTTCGAAATTAGTAACTATGTACATTTATTGACCATTATAATTTTCGATGTGGGCATATAATATGCATTCACGCTTATTTCTAATGCTGTTTTATATGTAATTGAATCCAATAGATCCTTTACTTGCGACAGAGCTTGTACCAATTCCTTCCACAATTTGCAAACTTGTTCACAACGTGCAAGAGATTTTCCATTTACGTGTGAAAAAATTACTTCCATAACCTCAGGGTTTAAATATGGAACCATATTATCGTTCGTGTTTGTTTTCTTACTGTCCGTCATCACTTCACATATCATTGTTATACCCCCGACCTCTCCTACCAAAAACTACGCATGGATCAGAGATGTGTGGCGTTCACCATGGATCAGAGTTGGCGGTGTAGTCTGCGGCTGCGAATTACTGGCGACGATCATGGTGTACCAACATGTCAACGTAGTTAAAATTTGTTCTGAATACGGTCGCAGATTAATGTTGTTGGAGTTGGTGCTACTGTTGTAAATATGTTGTCAGCTCTGATCCAAGGTTGTCAGTGCGACAACTGCTGTGGTAGCGACGGCCGGAGATTGTTAACTGTTTGTCAACGTCATAACGGCGTCACGGCTGTTAGGGACGCGAAACTAGAATATTTCGGCCTGTCGGTGGGCTGAGAAGATTGTGATAAATTTTGTTACTGGGTATCACTAGATGTGATGTTGCGAGTATTATGTTACAGTACGTACTGTATTATTTTTGATAATGTACGTTGAGGTCGGTGTGTACCTGTATGAACATTAGGCGATATGAGCAAGTATTTTAAAATTACTGTGTTCTTTAGTAGTTGTGTGAGCAGGTGGTTTTGATTACTGTTGGTACTAGCCGACGTGGAAGTACTTCAAATAAAATTTGGAAGTCTTGTGTTTGTGTGATAGACCTCCAGCATGGCAGTGAACATGTTGGGAATAGGGTGGAAATTAACCATTGGAAATCGCATTGTTGCACTTGTGGTGCTTATTGTATTATTATCTTCATTTGCTCAAGGTGAGAAGGAACCAGTTGAAGCTGATGTTGCAAAATCAGATAATCCGTCTTCAGAGGTATGTTAACAAGCAACACTTCAATATTTTTTCTGGGTAGTAGCATTTTCTTAAATTTGGCTCGGTGATTATGTATCTGGAATGGAGAGTGATATTCCACTCCATTTTACCCACATGTGAGATATTTTTAATATTAATTGTGCTGCATTATTTCAGCATATTCATTTTATGTTCATTGCCCTCATAAGGTTTGTTAGACTAGCAGTAGTATCACACATTGTCTAGTTTGCTGAATTGTTCCATTTTAACTCTCTTATAACCTTTACTTTAGTAGCGTGTCAAAGTTTACTTGTACTCTGAAGTCACATAGTAGGGGAATTGATATCAGAACAGTATACTGTAGGAAAAAACATGGAATTTTTGCCATTCTGTGCATGGTTTTGTACGTGAGTATCTCTTATCTCCTAATATTCACCATTGTAAGAACCTTGAATCTAAGTGATGAGTAATGTATGTGGGCAAGATAATATTTAATTATTACTTTAAATAATTGAAAAATCAATAGGAACCATCAAAACACATCTTCCATTGTATTGGTAATATTCAGCTCTCTTTGTGTTTTGGCCTTACAAGACCATCCTCAGGCCTTTTAAGGCCAAAACAGATGGGGGGGTTTAATTTTATCAATACAATGAAAATGTGTTTTGATGGTTCCTGTTGATGTTTTATTGATTTAATGCAACACATTAGTATGAATAAAAATGCAAAAATTTTATTATTACTATTTCTTACTTTATAGAGAAGTCATCTTGTGGATGCTGCTGATATAAATACTGGAAATGAAAATGAGAAGAAAGGCAACCATGGCTTTTTTCATGCATTTTTTGCGTCTCTATCAGTCATCATTGTGTCAGAGTTGGGAGATAAAACCTTTTTTATTGCAGCCATTATGGCAATGCGACATCCCCGTCTTACGGTGTTTCTTGGAGCTATTTCTGCCTTAGGGCTTATGACTGTTCTCTCAGGTAAGAATTCACACTTGAAGTTAAAGGAAAATACATAACACTTAATGATTTATGTACTGAAGGAAGATTATTCAGTTTTTTTTATACATGTCTTTGCATATTTGCATAGGTGTTATTTAAATCTGTTACATTGTATTTTCTTATTTGTGAAGTCCTGGTATATATTTCTCCATAGTTGTAAGGCCCATTGACCCCTAGCATGGTGGCCAAGTCATAAATTGAGTAAATAAACTAACTTGTTAACCTTTTCTGGCTGGTGAGTGGTTCAGTACTGTTGGAAAATATGGAAAGAACATGAATACTGAGGTCTTAATAAAGGGAGATTTCTCTTAAGTGGATTGTGGTCATCTGTGATATGATATATTCTCTCACTTGTTACCGGTGTTTCAGAGGATCCTGCTAACTGCATCTTTGTAGGTTAAGAAGACCGCAGTCTAAATTTTCATCTTGATAAAAACCCAAAGCCAGTTTTGGTAACTGATTTGTATTTACGGATAGAATTATGGAACGGGGATATTACTGTTTGTTAAAAACTGTTAAATTTAAATCCTTTGAAATTGACATTCACAGCATGCTGACGTGATTTTACCACTTAATGCAAAAACTCTTTTTGCATATTGTTTTGTGTTTCAAACATCAGGCATATTTAATTGTACCAGACTCCTCTGTGTTTTATTGTTACGGGTTAAGTTAAAATTCTCTGTCTTAAATATAGATAGATAGATAGATAGGATCAAATAGACAGAAGCAGTATAATTACAGAATGAAATAACCCCATTGTTTGCTCTTGATTATTTGATTGTGGTGTATTGTAGAATTTCAGTGGTTTATTTGTAACAGCTTCGTATTACTTTTCACAGTTGCCTTTGGGTGGGTGGCAACCATAATTCCACGTGTCTACACATACTATATTTCCACTGCCCTTTTTGCCATTTTTGGACTGAAGATGTTAAAAGAAGGTTATTATATGTCTCCAAATGAAGCACAAGAGGAATTCGAAGAGGTGCAGTTGGATCTGCGGAAGAGAGAGGACGAGGTATTGATTGCTTTTGTTGAACAGTCAATGCAGGATGCTGATGTTTGTCTTGGAATTAAGGTATAATGTAAGATTTTGTCTATTTGCAGTATGAGAAGGAAGCATCTACATCCTTAATTCAAGATCCAGAGTCTGGGATTATTAGAAAGTCTGTAAAACCAGCAAAAAGTATATTATCCTTAATATCAAGAGTCCTTCTTCAGGCCTTCACACTTACATTTTTAGCTGAGTGGGGTGATCGTTCCCAGTTGACTACAATTATTCTTGCAGCCAGAGAGGTAAGTTGTTACGCTTCTGGCCCATGGCATTTCAGAATTGATTTTCAGATCATGAATCATTAGACATTTGGTAGGACTGCAATCAGATATCAGTGCAAGTGTTGTTTTGAGTGATACAGTGCAGAAAATACAATCATGCTTTGAGCAAAATTCGAACCTGTGACCCAAGTGTTGGGACAATCCAAGACCATATATGCCTCATACTGCATGGACACTGATCAGCCTGGTGTGTCTTCCAGGGCTTCATATTAAATGTACAACTATATTTCAATTTCATATTTAATAAAATAGTAGATCAGGGGTGCACAAATCACAGGTGCCTGGTCGCTTGGGTGACTGCATTTTATATGGTGGCACCTGACATTTTAAGCATAATCACTGCAGTTTTTTTGGCTGTCATACGAAAATGTGTATCAGTTCATATGCATCGAGCAGAAAGTGCCAGATACCAATGAGGTTCACAGGTCACTCAAGAATTGTGGGTTTTCAGTGTGGAACTTGCTTCATGTCGCATTTATGGCACCTAGAATATGGAGGTGGCACCTAGATTTTTGGGAAAACTGTAGACCCTGTTGTAGACTTTTTTATGAACATATAATACTAATCTACCATGTGACATTTTTTTGGGACAGAAAATGGTTTTAATGTAACATGATTATAACACTCTTGGTGTGTTTTGTTCATCATAATAATCCCATCTTATATTTCTTTTTCTTATAGTTGTACACACGACACATCATGTGGATATTGGTGCATAACCTCGTAGCCTATTTGGTTTGCCATTTGCTGTCTTAATATTTGTGTTCTGTCTGATACATTCTATGATGTTACATACAGGAAGAAAGCCTAATGTTTTGGGTTCTCTCTTTTGTTGTAGGATGTAATAGGTGTCACAGTTGGAGGAATCCTTGGTCATGCCTTTTGTACAGGACTTGCAGTTTTAGGAGGTCGAATGGTAGCTCAGAAGATATCTGTCCGATCAGGTATCTTGGCATATGTTTCATATCTTCCGTCACTTCCATCAGTATTTTTACAGACACTGTAAATAAAGGAATGTGTACATTAGATCTGCTTGCAGGTTTATTAATTTTTTTTACAGCATTTATAAGTTACTGCTGTTTGATCAAATGTTGTCCTTGTGAATGCCTTGGGGGCATATGGGGGAGAGGAGTGTAGATGCAATAATTCTTAACTTTGGCACTAGATGGAGGCGAGTGGTCAGCTTCAGCCAGGAAACAGTATTAATAAATAAATAAATAAATTTATAAGATTTTCCATTTGCGAGTCTTGAGGTTTTCATGGCAGTGTACTTCAAGACTTAATTCTTTTGGGATCTGACGCCATGGCACTTGCTAATTGGGGTCATGACTTTCCAAAGGAACATAGTCTCTGCTTCTTCAAGGGTCTAGAGGTCTGAGAAGAAGGAGGAGGAGGAGAACAACAAAGAGGATTCTTCTAGGACTTCTAGACCCTAGAAGACTGAGCAATTTGCAGCGACCATCACTTTTACCTTTAAATTTGAGTTTAATTATGATATGCTTTATTGTATTCAATTAGACTCTTCTTTTTTACCCCATTCATCATTTAAGATTAGGGGTGCACAGATTTTCATAAAATCTAGGAGCCACCTGAAAATTACAGGTACCAGAAGGGTGACAAGAATCAAGAGCTACATTGAACACCCATAAATATTGGGTACCACTGTACAAAATTTAGTTGCCTGGGTGACCTGGCACCCGGGATTTGTGTGCTTCTGTCTTATATTAACGTAAACTTGTTTTTATTATCAGTAAGCCATATTTTATTGGTCTGGGGATCCATCAGCTTGCTTCAAGACCAAAAGGACTGCATAGCAAAAAGAGTTGGGGAAACACTGCTGGAAAATAATTGGCATGAGGTCTTCGAGTGACGTGGACCTAGTTATTGCATGGCAGTACCTAGTGACATTTTGCTGCTTCATATATGCCTCATTTGTGTCGTGTAATAAATATTTAACACACAGCCATACCTGTTGCATCAGTGACAAGGGCCATAGAAAATATATACATCAGTTTGATAAGTCATTTTTCATGTCTCATGTACCATATCTTTGAGAGTGTCCTGTGGGAGGTGACTTTTATTGCTTATTTCTGTCCATGTGTGTTTAATGATGCTTTATCATGTGCATAGATTATCTGATGTCAACTAGCTTATAAGAGTGAATTATGTAGACTTTACGTTACTTGTACCGTACATTTTAAATTATATATATGTTATGCAGACAAATGTACACAGTATTATGTTATTTAACACAATTTTATTAAATGTTGCCCAACATGTTTCTAGCCTATATAAGGCTCATCTTCAGGGGCTCTTTTGTTGAAATTACAACAGCTATATTATTGGTATATAAAATTCTTAAAAAGCCGTTAGATGTATAGAATACATTACGTTTAAGAATTCGTAGAGTACATTGTTTAAGAATTCTGTTAGATGTATAGAATACATCTGACGGCTTTTTAAGAATTTTATATACCAATAATATAGCTGTTGTAATTTCAACAAAAGAGCCCCTGAAGATGAGCCTTATATAGGCTAGAAACATGTTGGGCAACATTTAATAAAATTGTGTTAAGTAACATAATACTGTGTACATTTGTCTGCATAACATATATATGAATTATGTAGGTTAGAATGGAAGTGTGCATGGCCTGTATCAAGATGCTTTTTGGCATTACATGGAGGGCCTGAGGAATGTTATGCAAACCTATCATGGTAGCTGGCATCTGGGCTGGGATTCAAATTTTGGGTCTCCAAATTACAATGCAGGATTTACATTTTAACATTTTGTTGTATTCTCATTACTAACATCATAAGAGCAAGTTCTTATTGAGCAACTAACAGTCACTCAGCTTGTCAAGAAATTCTCCACCTTGTGTAGAATCAACACATATAGCCATGTTCAAAAGATTTTACCACTGGACACAATCCTCACACCTTGACTGTTTAAGATCCATTTCAGTGTTTTCCTCCTATCTATGCCCAGATCTCCGAAGTGGCCTCTCCCATCATGTGTTCTGATGAAAATTTATGTATACATTTGCCATATATTCATGTGTGCTAAATGTCACATGCATTTTTCATCCTCTGTGATATGATCAACCTGATGCTGTTTGGTGAAGCTCCTCATTGTGGATTTTTCTCTAACTTTCTGTTAGTTGTCCTTCTTAGGTTCAAATATCCTTTGAGCTTTCAGGCTCCCATCGCGGTGTAGTTGAAGGCCTTTGCTCTTCTGGGATGTTACATGATGTGGGTTGGTAGTTGGTTACCAAGGTTTTGAGACAACCTGTTGTTCCAGAAAGATTGCTTGACCCTTGAAGATGAGATTGATGGGTTGTCCTGAAGTGTTGGTAACCAACTACGAACCTACACCACGTAACATCCCAGAAGCACGAAGGCCTTCATATATTCTCTTGACCATCCTGTTCTCAAATAACCTGTTTTGAGCTAGTTGTCTGTGTGTAACATTAAATGTGTATTTTCTTTCATTTTCAGTGACCTTGATGGGTGGAGTGGTATTCCTATTATTTGCTGTCACATCATTGTTTTTCGATCCCAATGCTGAATGAAGAGTGCTGGTCACCTGTCACTTGGCTGAAACTGAGCACTATAGTTAGAAGTTCGCTTAATGAATGCCTTGATCATTCATCAATGAATATCGTGGACTTTGTACAGTTTTTGCAGGAGGTCCAGAGGTTTAGCTGCTTAATGGAGGTCTCAGGTATAGAGCTACGATATTTTAATTTTAGAATGAAGTATTGGTACATTATTTCTGTGATATATGTAATGACACCTATGAGGTAAGGCGAGCAAACCATTTCATATACTTACAGTAAACAGGATCCTATACAAATGTGTAACTGGTACTTATGCAATGGTACGGTGCAGCCATACTGTGTGTCCCTAGGTAATGGGGAGTGTCGTGTTCATTCAGAGTAGAATCCCAATTATCCGGGCTAATGAAAGGGGTAAGCAGTGTGAATAATCAGAAAAAAAGAACCCAAAATACATTTGTTTGGTGTGGCTGATGTTTATTTTGGGAAATAGTTTGTAATGGTTGCATATTGTACTGAAATATTTGGATTCCTTTCGTTATGGCAGTACAAACCTTCTGTACATTAGGTGAGTGTTGAAACTGGCCTGGGATCCTGTGTAACAATGTTTCTTAGCACACATGTGTAAGATACCACACACAGCACGGTCTGTGTCTTGTAGCATGCGGTATGTTCTGTTTCTGTTGTTGGTACATTATAGAAACGTCACATCAGGCGTAATGTGCTTGCCGTTGCAATGGACAATGTTCCAAGCCAGTTGAAAGTGGGTGGACATAAAGTTATCCACAGCCAGGTTTATGAAATTATGTTTAACCTTCAAACGATCGGGTTGGTATTTAAATTTTAGAACATGCTTTATGAAAAACGTATTATTTGAACAGAAAAAGATAAAATTATGAAGTAAACGGCATTTTGTGGAAAATAAATTATGGAGCATTTCTTAAAAGTTCAGTAAACCTTGTTGTGTGATTATATCAAATGAATTTATAGGTGTGTTCTTGTATGTGTGTTCGCATATGTGAACATAGGTTGTTTAATGGTTAAGGTGTATGAATGTCTGAAAGGGGAGGCACAATTAGGAGCTGGAGAGAAACAGGTGAAAGGAAGGGTGGCTGATGTGTGTGGTGTGTCATTCACCGCTGTGACCAGCATTGCACAGGAGGCAGCAAGAACGTAAGACTGCAGGCCAGTGTTTCAGAGCGCTGGTCAGTGACCAGTGGAAGAAGAAGAAGACGACAAACACAGACAACTTTGATAAGTGCATTATTTAACAAATATGGTGAAATGGGGCAAAACAAACTCTGACGACCTGTGTTGTGGCTGTGGAGAGGTACAGGATATGGGACATCTCCTATCATGCAGGGACTGCCCCCAGAAATGCACCCTCGAGGATTTATGGCTTGCAAATAAAAAAGGATTTGATGTAGCCCAATACTGGGCAAAAAATCTTTAATTTAATGGTCCGGACACGATAAAGAAAGAAAGAGTGCATTATTTGATGAACAGTCAACAAATACCACCTGTCAGAAAAGAAAAACGACAACACTGAAAGGATTAGGACAGGTCTTGAAACAGTAAAATACCAGTTTGACTTTGTCTGTACATCAGATTCTACTGCAGATAGGTTTTGGGTGGTAGTGAGTTGTCAATAATCGGAAAGTCTTAGCTCGGAAATGGGGAATGCAAAATGTGAGGAGGCTGCAGTGTCTGCAAAATGTGAAGTAATTCAGTAGGCCTCCACTAACATTATTGGCATAGATCTCACCTCACGCCACGTCACCTCTCCACTGATACTGAGTGACAAAAGCATCAAACAAAGAAAAGAATGTAAAAAAGCAATCCCATTACAGGCCTTGACAGGCCCTTAGGGTCCCAGGAGGTTGAGGCTCCAAGATTTTTAGACAATCGGCACATGAAGGTGGTAAGGTTGTCAGCCCTACGCACCGGCCGCCTTTACCCCCCAGGAAAGATTCCTGGTACTCATCTCTGTTAGAGGCTGAGTCGACCCAGGACCACAGTGCGACCAAAACGATTATGTCACTGAAAAATTCCAGCGACACCATCGGGAATCGATCCCGCGACGTTCTGGTTTGTAGCGCAGTGCCTCAACCAACTGCGCCACCGCGTGCCCCCAGAAAAGAATGTAATGTTCAACAGTATCGTGTGTAGCCCCTCCAACTCTGCTCAAATTCCCTGCCTATGTCTCCCCCTGAAGCAGGCACTATAGTGCCCGCAGGAGGAGGGCAGAAATGTAGTTCATACATGCCAGCATTTCTGTAAAGGGAAGTCATTACTGGATAATACGAACACGGATATTTGGGATTCTTCTGTCTGTTTTTATGCCATACTTTACCAGATGTGTAATATTATTTTCATATGTTTTGCAGTAAGCTACATGAACTTAAAGTAGGAATGGATGTGCACTTTGGAGGTTATGTGTCATCTCATCTTACATAAAATTGAAGCGTGCCAAATTATTCTTTAATATTTTAACCATTTCTTTTGAAAAAAATGTGAAGTCTGAATTACTAGTTGCTGTTTTCTCAAGCCACAATTTTTAGCCTGAAATTTCTTTCAAGTGAGATGAAGTGGCACATGTGATTTATCCTAATAAAGTCTCTTACTCTGAAGATTTATGTCCCTAACAGTTTGACAAATTATTTTTTGTCATTAACTACTGTATTTCCTGGTGTACAAGGTTTATTGGTAATAAATAAAACTGTGCCTTGTGCACCAGGAAATACAGTAACTATATCCACAGAGGGTAGTTATACTTTAGAAGGAAGTAGTCACTGTGCTACTAAATAAATTCTCTGCTTTGTATGGAACCTGAAGTTTCATTACTGGGTTCACAACAGCCCGCTGTTTATTGGGATTAATTAGTATTTGTAGCATTTGTAGAATTTTTGAATGGAGAGTTGAAGATGGCCTGCCTGTGTTTATGTCTTTGTATAGAGATATATTCTATTTCATTAATATTGGAATCAGTCATGGGAATTACAGTTGAAGTATACCTTTATTTATTAGAAAACTAGCATGAATTAGCCATGTCAACACTGTGAGGAAATTTTTAAGCTCTCCTTTTGTGTGGCTGTGAAATAAGGAAGAGAAGTTAAATGGATGATTTTAAATGACTTACACCTGTAAACTGCTGGTGCCTAAGAATCGTAAATGTAATACAGCAGAACTGAACTCATTGAGCTTTGGAGCAGAAGAGTGCAGGCAGAGATTGTGGTGCAAATTAAAAGAAGAAAATGGGAATCTGTTAGCTTTGCTAAGAAAGGCAAAAGGATCAGTAGGAAAGGAAGCACTGGACTGGAATTTTTGAGCATAACTAGAGGAAGATATAGCATTTGCAAGCTCTGAAATTGGCCAAATCGGAACCAGAGTTTAAAAGGTGGCCAAGAATAGCATTTTGTTGGTCTTCTTGTGTAAGTATATCTTCTGGATGCCCTTGGCAGTTTATGTTTTCATAGGACTGGAGACAGATGAATTCTCTGTGCCATCAGGGTTGTCTGAAGTCTTTGGTGCATCTGTAAAAACTGATGGGAGGAAGTGTAGATCTCTGAAGATGCTCAAATTTGAAGGGTGGATACTTCTGGGTTGCGTAGTACAGGTAGCCCTCGATTTGCGCCGGTCCAATTTGCGCTGATTCAGAATAACGCCGATTTTGAAACCAGGAGGTCAATAAGTGAAAAGAATATATTTTACTATTATTTATAACATTTTACAATTTTTCTCGTACTGCTTCTTATACTAAATCGTAATTCTTACATCGCTGATGTAAGAGGAAGAGGAGGAAAGAGAGGAAGAAGAACTTCCTCTACGTGAAATGAAGACAAGCAATCTGCAGCGCATCCTCTCAAACAGATAAACTCACTGATGAACTCTGCGAGACTGACCACGACTGGGAGCAGAGTGCTACAGCGAAGAGGAGCGTTATGGCATCCATGAGGCCTTATCATGAAATTTTGATAGAAAGAAAGAAGCAATCACGACAGTCCACACTGCATGCTTTCTTTAACAAACGTGACAATCCTCAACCAGGGACTTCGTCAGAGAACTAACGCTGCTTCATTACGCCATTGCCGGTTGTAAGTGTACAAAATATACTTTTTAAATTCCCTTTATTACATTTTACGTTATTTCAGAGCTTTAAATGCCATGCCATTGTATTACTCGTCGATGTTTGGGTGCCGGGAACGCATGTCATTGACTTCCCATTGATTTACATTATAAAATCGTTTCAATTTATGCCGATTCCGATTACGCCGGTTCGTCCAGGAACGCATCCCCGGCGTAAATCGAGGGCTACCTGTATGTGACTTATGTAAACTTGGACTTATGTGAACAATTTTTATAAAGTATTAATATTATTAATTGATATTATATATAATGTTAATATTATTAATTATTAGTACTGTAGTAATTAAATGTATTTTACTTTCTGTGTGTGATAGAAATAACATCATAAACATGTACACCGACATTATAAAATGTATGCATAATCGATGAGTTGTGATAAATAAGTGTGGGCGGGGTCAATTTTGACTTATGTAAATGTCGTGTTACGTAAAAGTCTCAGGAACAGAACCTGTACGTAAGGCAGAAACTGTCTGTACCCATTCTGTGCAACGTCTTAAGTAGCATGCTTTTTTGTGCATGCTGTGGTCACCAAGGTTGCAAGTTTTTGTTGTGTTGAGTCAAAGGCTGGGATTTTGTCTCACCCGCAGTTTCAGAATAGGCAGTCTTGACTGGTGTAGCTGGCCATGGTCTGCAGTTTGATCCTGGGACAGAGCTTTGAAAATGGGAGCATAAACTGGGGATTTTGGCATTTAAAGCCAATTTATGTAAATTAAAATTTCAGTTAGGGCACGCTTCTATTTGTCGATTGAAATCAGTTGACATCGTTGTTCAAGCATATTTACAGCGTTCTGCAAGTGATATGATGTGTTTTATAAGCGTTAACTTTGACAGACGTAGTCCTATTGACTGGTGTTCTGTCTGAAAGCGGAAGAATGGGATTCGTAGATGTAGGAGGAACATGTTTCACAAAATGCAGCGGTTGAGGAACATTTCTCCACTCATTCATCCGTTTCGTTGACCAGCAGAGATAGCATCCTTTGGAGCACTTGTTGTAAGCCCCATTTATTTTCGCCTGCGGCAAATGGAGAACGGCTGAATAAATTGTCCCCAGCTGGAAGTGTGCAAGGGATGACTTAACGTTCCAGTCCATTTCATTTGATGTTACTTTCCCTGTTTGCCTTAGATGAACTTAAGATTTATGTGCGTATGTCGTGTACAGCTAAATATGACTGTAACTACGTAATGGTTGACATTGATGTGCCATGGTGGTCTTTTTTTGTGAGTTTACTGTTCTTTGTGTGATCAAGAAATTAACTCTCTTCCTTTGTGGAATCCAAAATTTCATAGAAGCCCATCCCTGAACCCTACTCTGAGCAGTCCACACATTCATGCTGAGTGTCTTTTAAGATCCATTTTCCATCTGTGCTTAGTTCTTCCAAGTGTTTTCTTCCCTTTGAGGTTTTCTTATCTCACTTGTATGAATTCCTTCCCCTATGAATACTACATGTTATACCCATCTAATTCTCCTTAATCTAATCACCCTTCCAATAAGAAGCATACAAATCATACAGTTCTTCTGTACGCAATTTTTGCTGTCCTGTTTCTTCCTCATATTTTTCTCAGCACCTCATTTCAAACATCTTCAATGTATCTTCTTTCTTCAGAGTGAGAGACCAAGTTTCACACCCATACGAACTCTTCCCATGTTGTGTTACATTACAATATGTTCTTCAATTTGTGATTGACATTGCCGTTACGTAGTTCATGTGAGCGATCCTAGATGGCAGGAGGTGGCTTTTTACAAGTATCAATTTTTATCAAATACAGCGCGTAATGAAACACGACAGAATTTGGAATTTTTGGCTGGAAAAGTGAATTTCTGTAAATTGTTGCAACATTGGAAGGGTTAAACAGTGGTTGCACACAGAATTAGTAACTGCATCAGATAAAAATGATTGGTGTTGGCAAGAATGTGTTTCATGCCACATGAATTTTATTTATAAGATGAGTAATCTTTGAGGAATTTTATCAAATTTGGTTTGTGTGTGGAACATGAATGGACTGTGTATATGTATGCAGTGTTATTTTATTTTTTTGATTTTATTTTCTGATGGTTTGTGAATCTTATTTCTATACCATGTGTGCTTAACCGCTTGTCTACTCTGACCGTATTTCCGGAATGGGACACCTGTATGTATTCCATTTTAGGTCCAGTTACCTAATTGTTGAGAAATGTAAATATTTATCTATTTATTTATTATCATAAAAGTGAGTTGCTCATGCATAATAAGTTTTTGAATATACTACTTCCTGCCTCCTCCCTCGTAAGGTACAATTTTGTTTTTGAAATTTATTCCTATACATGTAGGTGAAGTCACAGTTTTTTGAAATATGTCGTACACCAACATAAAAACTTTTGGGACGTTTCAGTGGTAAATTGTGGTTGTCAACAACATTAATGAGTTTGGATCATAAGATCCATTGAGAAGCTTGCATGAAACATGTGTGCCCCGCACATACACACATAAAGTTCTCCGTATAACAATCCATGAAGACTCAGCGGGGAAGTGAAGTAGAGGTATAGCTCCACATGTTCGTAACCTCGGAGCTGGATCGGGATGAGTGGTCAACGCAACGCCCAGACCGCTTTACCCCCGGGAAGGAGCCCCGTTAGCCATTGTACAGGAGGCTAGGTGCCCCCCCCCCCAGACAGTGGGCGGGGTGCGGAAAATCTCCCCCCCCACCGGGGTTCGAACCCTGAACCGTCCATCCTGTAGCGAGTCGCAATACCGACTACGCCATCCCGGCCTATATTTACGGAAGCTTTCGAATCATTTCAGTTTTCATTTAATCGTACGGTTTTAACGGATACTGTATATTGAAAAGCTATTTTTTTTTCTGTCTGCTTGTCGAGTGTAACAGCGAATATTTATCAGAGTGGAAATGTTTGAAACAAGTTGTAGATATAAGTGAAACACGTTTTACGTCGAAAACACGTTTTCCCCACAAGTCTTAAAATGTTGCCGGTAATAAAGGAGTCGGGACACTGCGCGCTCATTTTCTATATTCCGCAGTCAACAATGGTCTGCTAAACATAGCCATCAGTTCACATGAGAACAATAGCCATCCGTTCTAATGAGAACAATAGCCATCAGTTCACATGAGAACAAGAGGAATGCTCGACCTAGTTTAGACTGTTGAAATCAGATTACTGCCATATTGTTGATATTAACTAAACCAAGCTTCTTCCAATCTTATTTTACGGCTCTGTATGTATATAAATGTATGCTGTGTGTAATTGAAGTGTAACAGATCGCGCTGCGACAGCTGTTACTTCAAACTTTATTCCTTTCAAGGCAATTAAACAGAAGAGAGTGAAGCCATGCATACATTTACATCCTGTTCAGCTGTGGAATGAGCCGAGAGTCCGTTGATACTGCGGGCTTCGAATGGTCCTCCTGTGCCAGTCCCTGGTGAGAGATCGCTATGCAGCATTGGTGGAGTAATGTGTCAAGAAAAGAAAGAGCTATTCCAGTGCTACATATTCTACATGCTACAGATGCTACAGATTCTGCATGGACTACACTGGGAAGGAACCGGCGCCTCTGCGATGAGAAGGCGACAATTAACGGGTGACTTGTGGCGTGGCGTTTCGTGTTGTTTAATGAGACATTTTGTTAGTGTGATCATGGTGGGTTCGCGTGTGCAGTGCCCAACACCGTAGGTTCATTGTGTATCGTGCAGGTGCGCACCCAGAATTTTTCTGTGGGGGTAGGTGTAGGTTGACCCTGAGGCTATATATAATTTGATTTTAAAAATTATGTTATAAAAATCGTGTTGTAAGTACAACATAACACTGTCTGCGACTGCATTTATATCATACGAATATAACTACATGTTCCATGACTCAATCACAGTGGCCTATCTTCTTGTTTTTCTTTTAAATTTTATTAATTTATATTTCAAAATTGTAACGTACTAGTCATCAGCCGATATCAGTGGCTGATTGCGGCTGGAGGGGAAATTACGTAAAACTTTCGATATCATAATAGCTACAAAATCTGTGTTTTTTAAATTTCGGTTTTGGGGGTGGCTGCAGCGCGGCAGCCTCCCCCCCCCCTTGGGTGCCCCCCTGGTAACGTGAATACTACGCTTTTAGGGCGTCTTCCGCTCGAATAGCGAAGCAGGATATCGTAACATGTTTCTCATTTGTTTTAACCCTTCATTGTCGTCGTCGGTGCATCGTACGGATACGAATGCTTTTAAGGATACCATAAATTAAAAAACCCGTCTGGGGTAGTAGTTGGAATGTAAATCCTAGCGTCATTGAAGGGTTTATACGGGGCAGAAAATTTAGCGCTGTGATAATGTTCCTGTAGTAATCCAACGAAATAGCAGACAGCGTGAGGTTTAAGGTTATGACGTCGACTGGTAAAACGGTTACGGACGTACATTTCGAAGGTTCGAAAGACAACATACCGGTTCCTTGGGAGCGCGGAATTTCCAGGACGTTTTCGTGACTAATAGGACAAAAGCGGGAGCTAGGTGAGAGCTCCCTGTCACCTGGAGATTTTACAGGCCTATAGGCTACAGCAAAAAAACTTAATGTACATAAAGTCTCCATACATTTTTTTTTCACTCAAATACAAACATGTTTTTCCTTCTGAAAAGTTTTATTACCGTATTTTACGCCTCAAGACGTACACTGTAATTAGCAAGGTATTTGTGCGGGTTTAGTAGCCTACTTGTGTAACAATTCTTCAACCGGTGTTAAGACGGACGGTGATTTTTAGGGGCTTTTACAGAAAAAAATGATTTTTATGAAGCGATAAGTAGAGTATATTTTTTGATTACCTAATTCTTATATTTTATAAATACGTCATTGTTTTTATTCGTTTGTTTCTTTCATGGATATTTATCAACTGTCTAGGTTATATGGCATCGAGTGGTTTAAGGTGTAACCTACAGTTGCCTGAAGGGACTGAGGGAAACCACGAGAAACCGGGAAATAACCGCTGTTCGGGCCCAGAGTCGAACTCGGAGACTTCCCGAAGCACTAAGCAGGTGTGTCAATTATTCAAACGCGACGTGCATGAGGCTGATTTTAACCTCAAGAAGTTTACGTTATGGAGTTGAATGAGATGGAGAAATGGTGGTGAATGGTGAGTACGAGTGTTGTACCTGTATGAGGCTGTGCGCTCAGATCTGCCTTCTGCTGCCTTTATAGTTGATCTGAAACATGTAGGCGGTCTCCGATGATGAAATGTGATTTGGCGGTTGTAAATAGAGGATTGTAATGATTGATAAATGGGAAAGGATATCTTGAGGAAACGGTCGTGGCCTATTTAGGTACTATCCCGGCATTTGTCTGGTGGAAGTGAGGAAAAACAAGACAATGTACGTATAACGTAACATGTAGGCGCGTTCGCGTAACCATTGTTGCCGTGGAAAAGCAATAGTATTACATATTGTGAGTGTGTGTCTGTAGCCTTAGTTATCCAGCATGTAAAGCGCATGCGCTGTATTATATTGTCATCTGTGGTTTGTCCGGCTCTACAATATTTTTCCACATTATCTCATAAACGGCACGATTTTCGGTAAAAATTTATTGAATGTAAAATGTGTGTTTTGATTTTCTCTACAACTTTTGTCTGAAAGATTTCTCATTCTAACAAGAATTGAGCGAGATATCATAAACATACATAGGTGTTCATATAAAGTACCAGTTATTCTTGTCAGATTTTAATTAAACTTGAATTTATAGACAGATTTTCGAAAAATACTCAAATATCATGAAAATCCGTCCAGTGGGAGCCGAGTTGTTCCATGCGGACAGACAGACATGAAGCTAATGCCTATTTTTGCGAACGCGCCTAATAAGACGGAATATTAATCTCCGGTGTAGTAAGCTGTGTATTGCGACTTCCAACTGACAGCGACTACACATGGCGGATGAGTGCTTTAGAAGCGAACTGGAGTCGATCAGCCGACTGCCGGTCGAGAAACATTTATGGCACAGCAGCATTTAGAGAGACATTTTAATGAGCAGTGTACTTCTAGTCGAAAGCCCACAACGCAGAATAACGACTGAAATCCTCCTCATTTTGTATGATAATGTGGAATGAACTGTTCTGTTGAAATGATACGAGCTTCACATCCGTCTGTTAGCATTGTTAATTGGCATAAATTGGTGTTTAAAATCAAGAAATAAGCTATCGCAATCCCGGAAAACATCACAACGAGAGTCAAAATAGTAACTAGTGGCTCCGAATGGACTTCATAAAGTCTAATTTCCTATTGCATGAATTTATAATGGGACAGATCCATTATTATTATTATTATTATTATTATTATTATTTTATTTTGCCGATCCCAGTGGCCGCGCGGTCTAAGGTGTGGGTCTGCGGCCGCTCGCTTACTGGGATTGCGGGTTCGAATCCCGCCGGGGGCATGAATGTCTGTCTCTTGTGAGTGTTGTGTGTTGTCAAGTAGAGGTCTCTGCGACGAGCTGGTTACTCGTCCAGAGGAGTCCTACCGACTGTGGTGTGTCTAAAGTGTGATGAGGCGGCCTAGGCCCCCAAGGGGCTGTCGAGCCATTGAAAAAAATTATTTTAATTTTGTGGAGTATCTACGAAGTAATTATGTACATGTTCTGTATATACTTAATAAGTGTGCAGTACGAAATTGTGACTCGTACTTTAAAGGTGGAGGTAGCGGGGTTTCTCCGAAACGTCGGTAGCAACATTTATCACACGACGTAATGATCCAAAAGGTGTCATGATTTATTTCCATAACTTATTTTATAACAAGTATTCGTGTACTTTCGTCCATAGTAATTCCGTGTATTTAATGCAGTCTGGGGCCGGTATAAGGGGCGGGCCAGCCGGGCAGCTGCCCGGGGCGGCAACCTACAAGGGGCGTTAAGACAGCGTTGAAATAATCGGAATTATGATGCTAGTAAACTCAGGTTTTCCACACTCGAAAGAATTTCCCTGAAAATTATCCACAGTTTGGGCACGTGCCCCTCAAAAATTTTCGCCAGCCCTGTCCTAGGCCGAAAAATTTTAAAGAATATCGGTTTTAAGGGGCGCCAAATTATTGGCCTGCCCGGAGCACCCATATTTCTCGGGCCGGCCCTGAATGCAGCAGAATAAATTATTTACTGTACTTATGGGGTATAAGCTCCAAAAGAGAATTGACAGTCGTTGCGCGGCGGCACACATGTTGTTTGATTTTTAGTGACACTCTTTTAGACTGCGGGCACTGCAGAGTGTTAATTAATGAATGAATTAATTCATAATTAACTGATATGAACCTTGATTTCAGGCTTCCGCCGCGATGTTGATGTAATCTGTGGTCTTTTGGGTAATTACACGGCGTCGTGTGGTAATTATTTACCGACGTTTCGGGACAACGTGTCGGTCCCATCTTCATGGGTCAAAATTCCAGGACGTGATAAAAAGTATCCTCCCCATAGAGGTGTACTAACCTTGATTTCAGGCTTCCGCCGCGATGTTGATGTAATGATGTTTGACCCATGAAGATGGGACCGACACGTCCCGAAACGTCGGTAAATAATTACCACACGACGCTGTGTAATTACCCAAAAGACCACAGATTATAACTGATATGAAGTCTACTGATGTACGCGTTTTTCTCGTGGCTCTTAATACAACACACGGGAACCGGGATATCTTACTCGGTATAGTGACCAGCTACGCGCTGGACGTTTCGGGGTTCGAACCCCCGTCGGGGGCAAGCGATTTGTTTTTCTTCTCCGCATCCTTCCAGACCGGCTCTGGGGCCCACCCAGCTTCCTGTACAATGGGTACCGGAGCTTTTTCCCGACGGTTAAAGCGGCCGGGGCGTGAAGTTGACAACCCATTCCGCATCTAGCGCCGAGGTCGAGATGGAGTGGAGCTATACCTCTACTCCCCCTCTATGCCTTAATATCATTACGTGACAAATTTACCTTTTTCGACCTACAGATAATTTAAGATTGGCTTTTGTCCGCGCACAAACCTACAAAAAAAATGAGAAGGAAGGTAAAAAGAACAAGGAATGACTGAGGAAAACCAGAAACATCTTTATTCTGAGTGGCCAGTTCACTGACCTAGTTTGAAGCAGCGTAATTTCACGATACAAGTCAGACGCTAACCTGGTCGGCAGAATGTGTGGTTTGTTTCAAAATACGTAGCCTTAATTTCATGTCATAGAAGTATGTACGTGAGTCAGAAAGTATCCGGAATGCTTTGTAAAACAATACACTATTATTCGCGTCTGTGCAGTAGCATATTTTTGTTTACACGATCACCCTTATTTTCAACGCACTTATTCCACCTGGCCGCAAGTTCCTGTATGCACAATGATCAGTGTAGCCAACACAACAAAATAAAAAAAAATCTTTCCGGATGCATCGTGACTCACCCACGTATGTCACGACTAAGATAACTGAAGTTGGGGTGACTCACTTAAGTGACTGGCGACAGGTTGGACGACATTAGTTCTATTCCTGACGAGGTCCATGATTTCTGTCTGGGGCTCACCGAGCTTCCTGTGAAAAATATTCAAGCCTCTTTCTCTCCTCGCGGGGGGGGGGGGGGGGGAGGGTTGAAAACGAAGGGGGCCTGAAAATAATTACTAAATTTCCATCCAATTCCAAGTTCCTGAAGCGCATATGTTGAGGCTCCCAGATTTACAGACAGTCGGCACATGAAGGTGGTAGGGTTGTCAGCCCTACGCACCGGCCGCCTTTTTTTTTTTTTTTTTTTTTTTCTTCTATGGCTCGACAGCCCCTAGGGGGCCTAGGCCTCCTTACTGTTCGAGGTTTCGCGATCACACACTTCAGACACACCACACTCGGTAGGACTCCTCTGGACGAGGGACCAGCTCGTCGCAGAGACCTCTACCTGACAACACACTACACTCACAACAGACAGACATCCATGCCCTAGGCGGGATTCGAACCCACGATCCTAGTAAGCGAGCGGCCGAAGACCCACGCATTAGACCGCACGGCCACTGGGATCGGCTCCGGCCGCCTTTACCCCCCAGGAAATATCCTGGGACTCATTTCTGTTAGTAATCGACTCCAGGGCCATAGTGCGGCCGGAAGGATTAAGTCAATGAAAAATTCTAATGACCATCGGGAATCGAACCCGCAACCTTCCGGCTTGCAGCGCACTGCCTCAAATTCTTCCATACGCCCTCGTGACGTGTGCCTTAAACCCGGGTAACTTTACTTGTTGTCCATCGCTCTTAGCAACGACGATCATTCCATTCCATCCAAAATACTATTTTTGTTTCATGCCGAATTATGAAGTGTCTTTACGTCATTCGTGTTCTGGACTCCTGTCACGAAAAGATCATTTTCTTCCTGCAGATTGACCGATATCCGTTCCGTCTCTTGTCGTGATGGATAGGCAGATTGTGAGTATCAATTGGATTCTTAGGGAACAGAGTGTGACTGTCATTTTAATGGACTCTTAAGTGCTCTTACTTAGACCTTGTGACAGAAATAGAACCGCTGTGTATTCTCTTCCAGACTTGGAGATAGAAAAGAAATATTCTCCTTCCTTTTCCTTTTCTCTTCCTTTATGTTTTCGTCGTTTCTTTTCTTTGTCCGTTCCTATTTCCTTCACTTCTTTATTTGTTCCTTTCTTTCCTCTTTTCATTTTTGCCTTCCTCGGATTCTTTCCTTTTCGTTCATTTATAGTTCCCTTTGCTCCTTTATTGTTTCATTTTCCTTCATTTATAGTTTTCTTTATTCGTTTCTTGTGCGCCTGTTCATCCTCCAGCCACCATTATTGGACGTTTATAGTATTTCAGAAACAAAATATTGTACTTATAGCCTAGTGTACATAATGCACTCCTTCGTTTCGTTACCTGGATAAACCCTATAACAAACAGTTCTATGCAATTGTTTTTTAAAGAAAGACGCCATTAACCGTTTAAATACCAAGACACAACTGAATTGTACTTAAAGACCAGTCCGTACCGCGCAGTAAACACACTCCGTCTCCGTTATAAAAAATAAATCAGTTAATGGTGTATAGGGAAATAATCGCAGTTTGTTCTGAGATCCGTAAAAGAACACAGAAATGCACCGTGTGGGAAGAATGTAGAAGTTTTAGGCTCATTCGCAAAATTGCGAAAAGCGACTATTAGCTTCGCGTTGTCTGTCTGTCTGTCTATCCGTTTGTCCGTCCGCATTGAAGATCTCGGCTCCCATTGGACGAATTTTTATGAAATTTTTGAGTATTTTTTTTTGAAAATCTGTAGAGAAAATTCAAGTTACATTAAAATCTGTCACGAAGAACGTGTGCTTTACATGAAGACCTACGTACATTTATGATATCTCGCTGAATTCTTCTTAGAATGAGAAATGTTTCAGACAAAAGTTGTAGAGGAAACCAAAACACACATTTTATATTCAATAATTTTTTTCCCTAAAATAGTGCCGTTTATGAGATAATGCGGAAAAATATGGTAGAGCCAGACAGGCCACAGATGACAATATAATACGGCGCATGCGCTTTGCATACCAGATAACTAAGGCAAGAATACATACACACATTCATAGTATTTAATAGTTGTTGCTTTTTCACGACAACAGTGGTTACGCGAACGCGCCGCAAAGTTACATTATACGTATATTGCCTTCCTGTTGATTGTTCAACCTGATTGTACATGAAGTAACCACTGGGCTTTAAATGGTTAAACAATGATTTTCTGACAAAGTTACATCAGGGGTCTCTTTAAAAGTTACGTTGAAGTTTGTGGGTGTAGTTTGCGTCATTGAATGATGTTTATATGTTAGATAGTGTGATGTGATGTGGCTACGACTGTGAACTGTCATGAACGTAGCGTACATGAGAACAATTCTGAACACTCACAACACGAAGAAAGGACTCAGCTGTAGGCTGTGTTATGAATGACCGAGCAGTAGCCATTCTGAAACGTCTAATACAGGGCATACACAAAAGAATAGTGCGGTTTTAATAGTGAACACTATTAAAACCGCACCATTCGTTTGTGTATGCCCTGTATACACGGAACTACTAACCAGGTTCACATTGCAGATTTCTGGGTTCTGACATCGTGTAGTTTTATTAGCGCAGTGTATTAGTCAAGTAGGCGCTATTGACCAGGTTTCTGCCGATTTCAAGCCAATTGAAATGATATCATATGAAGCGATGTGCAGACACGTGGAGTATTTGAAGTAATGTGAATTTGGGGTCAAACTGTGCTGACAAAAGGCCAAAGTTATTTGCGTCGGACATGTACTGTGAAGTTACAATAGACAGACAGACAGATAGACAGACAAAGAAACAAACAAATCAACCAACTAACCGCGCAACCAACCAACCAACCAACCAACCAACCAGCCAACTAACTAACCAACCAACCAACCAGCCAACTAATAACCAACCAACCACCAACCAACTAAGCTAACTCCATGGAACAGAGTCGCTCTTGAGAAGCTAATAGTTCCTCAGCTAGTCAAGAAATTCCCCACATTTTATGGAACCCGAAGGTTCATTACCGTATTCACAAGAGCCCACCACTTGTCCCTATCCTGAGCCAGATTAATGCAGTTCTAAAAAGAAAAAGCTTTAAACGTTCTGTCCAAATCTGAGGCTCTGTATCACATTACATGTTGATTTTTATTGTGAGGAGTTGTTAGCCCCTCGTCTAACCTGAAACTGGAGGATCACCCCTTGTCGGCTGTCTGCGACTGCTTAGTCAGTGTATTTGCAGCTACCCTCCATATCTGTAGGCCGTCTTACAACTCAGTATTTAATGTAATTCCGTTGCTTGTTTGACAGGCAGACGACAGCAGGCATTATGCGTTCTGTAATTCACTTTGCGCAATGAGGGGTAAAAGACAGTGACTGTAATGACTATAACGTATGGTGTTAAGGTCAACGGTTACGTTCCGGTAGCCGGAATTGCTATTTTTAGCTCTGTACAATCTGAAGGGAAATGAAATCGGAAAACAGAAAGCAATTGGAGAGTTATTTTTATACGCCCAGTCTTACCCATTGCGAGTCCCTGACCGGCATAGACAAAACCTGCATGGCAGCAAGTACATTAATATTCGTGAAGCTAGATGTCATTTCGCGGTAGGCCTAAGGATTTTAGTAAGCCATCAGTCTGTGTAACTCTCAGACATGGCTAGTAACAGCGCTCAGCTATTTGTTACAGGGTGAGGAAATCCAGCTTGGCTTCTTTATAAGAAATATAGACGTCTACGTATTGTGATAAATTAGGTGATGGTTGATAGGCTCCGGTTAACTTGGTTGCTGCTAAGATTTCCGTTCCATCTCCTTGCTTGAAACGCATTGGCTATTCTGATCAGAGAGACTTACTAATGTCCCGCGCTCCCAGTTATAGAAATACTCCGACCGGATGAGACGCCATTACCGTACTTAATTTGTGACGTCAGAGCGAGACCTGCGCGTCCTGTATCAATTAGCTGCACGTGTGATTAGTGTATTCGTGAATGAAACCTACCTCTTATGCAAATAAGTTATTACAAATTTATTATCATCATCGCCGTTGTCATCAGATCATCGTTATGATCATCTCGCAACACTACTTAGTTATGGTGTCCGTCGTGTCGGTTGTGAATTTTGAAATCCTGCATAAAGGACGCTGTATTTGGAGAATACGTCCGTGCATCTGTCCGTCCGTCTGTAACGCAGTGTCGGATCTTCGTGAAATTAGATATACGAGGTTTATTTTTCACAAAAAGTCGTGCATACGTGAGTTTAGTGAAAATCGGCCCAGTGACGGTTATACTTGACTAATGGGCATATATTAGTTTCTGCCTGTCCTCTTCATATTTTGACCTATTTCCTTGGAAGACCGTATAGGAGATCTCCACGCAGTGCCGTTGACCGATGGTGAGTTTTCATGAAAATCGGTGCAGTGAAAACCGTCCAATGTTACTGAAGGCCGTAAACGAATTTTGCCCTTTTCTTCATTTTTCGTCCGACTAGGATAACATTCAGTTTGGAAGATGTCCACAAAACTTTATCCCGTGATTTTGAATTTCGTGAAAATCCGTGCCTTCGACACCATACTTACTTTACGTAAGGGCGTGACGTGTTCGGTTTTCATGACACCGCGTCTATGCCTGCTGGCTTTTACAAGCAAGTTCGCAGCGTCATAAGTTGAAACCCCTGCATGTTGTTGTTACGACACCATGTAGTATGGTGCATGGTTACCACCTTTCGTAGTGACCTGTTGCCTCCATCTTCAAGGTAGGTGTACCCTGAAATGGAGGCAACAGTTTCCTCTCAAACGTTGGTAACATCGAGGATATTACACTATGTGATAACCGGGAAGCCAGCAATGTAAATCAACACAATATTGACATTACAGCCAATGTAAATAAATAATAAATACAGTGAAAACCTGGTTATAACGACATCGGTTTATGCGACACCTCGTATATAACGTCAGATATTCTGTGGTGCCAGTTAATTCGTTACTGTTAACCATAACATTGTACTCCTCGGGTATAACGACACCCGTTTATAACGACACAGAATATTCAGTCCCCTGCATGACGTTATAACCGAGTTCGACTGTAGTTGGTATTTTGACGAAGCGGTCTTGAACAAACAATGACTGGTTGAACAGACAATACATAGTCAGGGGCGAAACTTTTCTTGGCGTTATGGCAAGGTCTTCATACCGAATTCGGGTTTTGCGGGGTCTTTTGAACAGACGTGCATTGACAACATGTTACGCATTTTAAGTCGCTGTAAAGATAAAATATGTGTGCGTGACCATAGGAGCAATAGACACGTACATATAATTTACGTGCGACATTTGGCACGCTTATTAATAGCTGTGTCGCCCTCGGTGGACTAGTGGTTAGCGTGCTCGCCACTGGACCCAAGGTTCGCGGGTTCGATCCCGACCGAGGTCGATGGATTTTTAAGGGTGATAAAAATCCGGAGCACCACTTCCTTCGGAGGGGAAGTAAAGCCGTCAGTCCCATGTCGTAGATTTACGGCATGTAAAAGAACCTTACGGGCATGAATAAAAATGTTGCGTAAGCTAAATTGCCTCCATTTCTCACCCAAGTCGACTGCCTGCCAGATGGCTCTGGAGGACACATCAGGATCGATAGAACAGTAGCGCGGCTAGTTGACCAGTCACCAACTGCCACGAATGCGCACGACTTAGTAACCTCGAAAAGAGGAGGCCCGAGCCCATATAGGGCTGTTGAGCCATGGTTATTATTACTATTAGCTGTACCTAGGAAGTGGGAATGTGCTGAGATGTCTGTGACTGTTATTTGGTTCTAGGGCTTTTACTGCATTGCTTTGGCACGTTGTAACACAGGTATATAAAGCCAGTTTTGTATGAACGTTAAATTTATTAGTTTTGGCTTTGCCTCATTTTGGAAACTAGCATTTATTTTTGGGTGGTAACGTTATTTCTAAACGTAAAACCAGAAGCGCTAATGTTACATGATTGAATTTCATGCATATTTGACACATCTTGGAGTGACAAGGCTGCAACGTAAAGAATGAAAATTTGCAGGGAGGCTGTTTTAATGTTTTACTGTGTCATTCATTGTGTAGTCTGTCTTACGACAGGTCCGTAGCCTCTTCCAAAGTGAGTTCTCCACAGGGTGTGATCTCTTTCAATTTCCTGTATCTTCTCTTTTCCTTAAGGATATCCAGTAGCTGCTTACGTCTTCTTCCTCGTCTTCCCGTCATTTCTATCCCTCCTTCTAACTTTCCTTCAATCACGTGTTTCAGAAGGCAGTTCCTACGCAAGATGTGACCAATCCAGTTAGCCTTTCTTCTTTTTATTTTATGTACGATATTCCTCTCCTCCTTGACTCTATGTAATACTTCTTCATTTCTCACACGATCGGTCCAGCTGATCTTCTCCATTCTTCTCCAGTACCACATTTCAAAACTTTCTAAGTATTTCTGATCTACTTTCCGAAGTGTCCACGTTGTACTGTGTAGACTATATAAATTAAGACATAGTGCCGTACTGGCTGAGCACGTAACTAATATCATATCGTCTAGACGGATATCAGCTATATATATGGCCGTATTACCACTTTAAACACCAGTGGTTACCTTCTGTACCACCAGGTTTAACATTCAACAATTCTACGTTCTGCCCACACAGTGTATTTATGTGTTTTGTGTGGATCTCAGAACAACGATTACTTCCATATACAGAATTAACTGAATAGTTTTTATAACCGAGACGGAGTGTGTTTACTGCGCGGTACGAACTGAAACTTTAAGTATAATTCAGGTTAACCTCAATATTTAAAGCGGCCTCTCATCGAGGAGTCGTGCGTTCGATCCCGTGTCAGTCCATGTGGGATTTATGGTGGGAAGAGTGGCTCTGGGACAGATTTTTCTCCGAATACTTCGGTTTTTCCGTGCCAGTATCATACCGCCAGTGATCCATACTTGTCTTCTTGTTGCTCTTATCAGAAGGACAAACTGGTGAAGCCTGGGAACCTTCCAAAACGCATTACTTTTCGGAAATCGGGGAGCATTTTATAGAAACGTGCTTCCAATTTTTATGTAAGTATTTAAAGACGTAAACTGTGTTGCGTATTGAATTTCCCTCAGGATACTTTTATCTCGTTGCGTTACGGTTCTGTTATTCTAGATGTTCGAGTGTTCCGCATTACCAGTTGTACATATAATTCAGTTTCGGCAACATTTAGTTGTAAATATACAGGGTGTCGAAAAAAAATCACTTGACACTCAATATTTAACAAGAGAAAAGCCGTGTCAAGTGACTTTTGCACCACCTTGTATGTAAAGGTAAAGCAGTTCCTATGCAGGCCTGTACAGGCCCTGAGACATCCAGGATATTGAGGCCCCCAGAATTTATAGACAATCGGCACGTGAAGGTGGAAAGTTTGTCAGCCATACTCACCGGCCGCTTTTAACCTTCACGTTCGAATGTGCTTTTGCCACATGGACTACCACGTGTTCTGTCGCCCTTCGGTCTGCCGTGGAAGAACGTCCAATAAACACGTTTAATTCCATGCGTTGATGTAAATAGATGTAATTGCATATTCCTCACTAATTGCTTTAACGTACAAATTATTACTGCTCATCTTTACAGGGTTTCTTTTACGTATAAAACGCTATATCATGTTCTAAGCTGTGTGGGCACACAAAGTGCTTGTAATTTTTAAATACAGCCATGGAAAAGTTTTGTTTGAGAACCGCTGTCTTGGTGTAATATTTATTCCTGATTGATTTTTAGGTTATTTAACATCATTGTTTCAAGTACAAATTTTATATGGGTGGGTACACGATGAATGATCAGTAGGCAAGGTTTTGAAAGGAGAAGGGCGTGATCGGTGTTTCACCTGTCTGAAAAAAAAAATCACGAAAATTAAGTGATAATACGTGTTACCTAAATTTGATACCTTTCAAATAGAACTTTATACCTAATATCTTTATTACTACTAAAATTTTGACTAATTCAATAGTTTCTATAAATAAGTCCCTTATATTTTAAGTGCGAGTCGAAAGACGGTTCTAGTATATAAACATTAAAGTAGCCAGTGCAGGTGTCTAATAAAAGTACCCACAAAATTTACGAAGAGATACGCGTAGACGAACCTTATTTTCACACTTATCCTATTATAAATATTGACGCACAAGTTTCCCTTTGGATCAGTAAAATCAACATGGAGCTGGTAACATGTACATCCATATAATACTTTCATGAAGACTCTGTCTGTCTTCTTTGGCCCGATTTCCTTCTCCGCTCTGCTTCTCTCTTTGATCTTGTGCCCAAACTGTTGCTCCAGAAGACGGTGAGAGATTTATTGCAGTTGGGAATTCATTAGAAAGCAATTATACTGTAGAGCAGCATGCTGCTGCCGAAGAAGCTCCACGTGGAAGCTGCATTGTAGAGCAGGGGTGCCAACTTTTTAATGACGTGTGTCCAAGAGAAGCTTATGATTTATGTTGGATCTTATACGACAAGCAGTGGGCCGGGATAGTGTAGTCGGTATAGCGACTCGATACGAGCTGGACGGTCCGGGGATCGAATCCCGGTGGGAGAGAGATTTTCAGCACCCGTCCAGACAGGCCTTGGGGGCCTACCCAGTCTCCTGTACAATGGGTACCGGGTAATTCCCGGGGGTAAAGCGGCCGGGGAGTGGCGTTGACCACCCACCCCCATCTAGCGCCGAGGTTAAACACAGAATAGAGCTATACCTTTACTCCCCCTCAGGGCCTTCATGGCCTGTTCTAAGGTGAACTTTATTCTTTTACCTTTACCTATACGATAAGCAACTACCGAAAAATGTATGCAAATTTAAGCAGATTACAAAAAATTGCTTACTTCCCTATGTACCATGAAGGCATACAGGGGGAGCAGAGGCAAAGCTGCGCTCATTTTAACCTCAGTACTAGATGGAGGTGAGTTGTGAACATTAGGTGGATTCTTTGTGCTACTCTACTGTCATTCATTCTGCAGTCTGTCTTACGACAGGTCCGTAGCCTCTTCCAAAGCGAGTTCTCCATAGGGTGTGATCTAGTGCTTCCTCTTTCAATTTCCAGTATCTTCTCTTTTCCTTAAGGTCATCCAGTAGCTGCTTACGCCTTATCCCTCGTCTTCCCGTCATTTCTATCCTTCCCTCTAACTTTCCTTCAATCACGTGTTTCAGAAGGCAGTTTCTACGCAAGATGCGACCAATCCAGTTAGCCTTCCTTCTTTTTATTGTATGTACGATATTCCTCTCCTCCTTCACTCTGTGTAATACTTCTTCATTTCTCACACGATCGGTCCAACTGATTTCTCCATCCTTCTCCAGCACCACATTTCAAAACTTTCTAAGTATTTCTGATCTACTTTCCGAAGTGTCCACGTTTCAGCACCACACAAAGCTATGCTCCAAATATAGCACTTTACATATATATATATATATATATATATATGCAAATGGTATTAAATTCAAAAGACAACAATCGTTTTTGTTTTGTGTGTGTGTGATTAATCAGGCTACTCCGAAACGTCAGTAAACACCTATAATACTGCACAGTGACATTCCATAAAACCGTCATGTGAACCTCAAAGGTCACATTGACTACAGTTTTTTGCTCTAATTTATGTAATATGTATGTACATAAAATGGAATTTGATCTGTTCATGGACAACAACTGATACACAAAAGCGAGGCTGACAGGCGGGTCGACAGTTGGATGGCAAAGTAAAAGAAGTGGTGGGGGTTATTTTCCCCTCGTTGTATAAACGACAACTGGACGGTACGGGGTTTCGAATACCGTCAGATTCAATAAATTTTTTCTCTTCACCAAAACATCCCGGCCGGCTCTGGGGCCCACTCAGCCTCTTACTCAATGGTTTCCGGTGGTTCTTTCCCGGGTGTAAAGGGATGTTGACCACTCCATCTATTGCCGAGGTTAAGAATGTGTGGAGTTACACCTCTTTTTCTCCTATATGCCTTATTGGCATGCACTTTACTCTCACCTTTCGTAATGTGTTGACTAAAACTCTTGTTTCTGGCCGTAAGGAGATTGTCAAATATTACGGAACAGAATGATTTAGCTGAACATGAATTACTGTGCATGTCTGTAGAAAGCTTGAACGGGACTTGAAACCAGACAAGTGTGTTCCTACACAGGCGCTCTTCGTGGTTAGATTACGAACGAACGGGTTTTGCTTCTCGATGTCAGCAACAGATACTTGTGAATGTGTACGGGGACTCAGAATGGTGCCGATAGGCTAGACGACCGATTGGTCCGGTCCAGCAAGTACATCCTTATTCTGGACGTTTTGGGTTGGTGACTAGGCTACGGATTTTGACTGTCAAGAGACTGTTTTTTCTCCAAAAGTCCAGGGGCCCAAACAGACTCCTATTCAATGGAAACTGTGGTTGTTTTCTGGGGGTAAGGCGGCCGGGGCGTGAAGTTTACTATTCATCTTCATCTAGTGCCGAGGTTAAGAATCAGTTGAGCCATACCTCTACTCTCACTCTATGCCTTCATGGCATGTACAGTGACAGCCTTACATTACTGTTTTTTTGGGGTTCACGCCTGGGGCTGAAGATTGGTTATTCTGAATGGGGGGTTTCTTGGTTTCCTTCAGTTCATGCAGGCCGGCACTGGGACATAACCTCAAATTGTACCACTGCCATTTATTTCTAAATTATTTCCATTTCCTTCACTATTCAGGCTGTGTAATTTGAAACAAACCAAGATAAGCTGTGTGGCCCGTTGAGTCTCAGAACCCGCAATTTTTCTTCTTTTTCGCTTATTATGCCAAGGAACTTGTTACGTCTTCAGTTGATTTCATTGTCTTTCCCTTAAGGTAAAGCAGTCCCATACCGGCCTAGGGAAGGCCCTTAGGGCTCCAGGAGGTCAAGGCTTCCAAGGTTTTTAGACAATCGGCACATGAAGGTGGTAAGGTTGTCAGCCCTACGCACCGGCCGCCTTTACCCCCCAGGAAAGATTCCCGGTACTCATTTCTGTTAGAGGCTGAGTCGACCCCAGGGCCATAGTGCAACCGAAACGATTATGTCAGTGAAAAAATCCAATGACACCATCGGGAATCGAACCCGCGACGTTCCGGTTTGTAGCGCAGTGCCTCAACCAACTGCGCCACCGCGTGCCCCCTTGTCTTTCCCTTGGCCATCCAAATTTTCTTCCTTCTTGGGGTTCGTATTTTGCTACAAAATCCGTAATTCTCCACACGTCCTGCATGTGCCTACCATTGTCCGACAGACGGAGAATTGTTTCTCATCAAATAATAATATCGAGTTATCTGAATCCAGTAATGCACGAATTTACAGGTCTGTTTGTACTTTGGTAATTTATGTCAGTAATTTTTGGCAGGAGACCAAGAAGAGGGGAAAGAGCGTATAAGAAAAACAAAGCAAAATCTAAATGTGTAGGATATCGAATTTTACAGTGTGCTGATCTTAGAAGGGAGTGATATGAAATCGCTTGATTTTTGATTGGGGGTTCTCGTGGAAAACGCCCACGCGGTTGGTGGAGAAGGAGACGGAAAGAGAACGTAAAGATGACAGTAAAAATTTTAATTTTTAGTGATGATGTGGACCCACACGTGTATACCTTGAAAAACGTCCACGTGATTTGCATCCTTTGTAAGTTCAAACATCGCAACCAAACATGTATCATCTTTTATTCTGGGTTCACATCACGCCCGAACAGCACGCACCATAACTGGACAACGTAAGAAACAACAGTAATACACAAAACCATGATTCTTCAAATATCCAACGACATGCGGTGCTAAAGACTCTCCACCATGAAAACACAACGAGACGAGTTCAGTGACAGTGCACGATATTTGTTACATTTGTAATATTTATCCATTTCATTTTTATTATTTTAACATATGGTGCTTACAAGTGATACCGTAAATAGCAGGAGTGAAAGTGGTGAGTTGCATTGCGTGTGCTGATAGAGGAACGCATGGACGTATTTTGAAAAGTACAATTCTGTGACCCCCTGATGATGGCTTTTTGAAAACCGAAACATATGTAGGGGCCTTTTAGACGATTTTAAAGAAACCTTATATTGATTTTTTTTTAAAAAAAATGTGCATTTAGTTGGTAGTGAGACATTTCATATGTATCATCTTTGTTTTATACGCAGGGATATTATTTTATCTGACAACTCACATCACCCATAATTCAGACCGTTCCGCATGACGGCAGGCAGCACAGCGTTCGCCACTATCCCAATTTGCCGTGAGTTGAGGTTCACGTGTTTGAGTTCAATGTGCTGCGGTTGATATCAGGTCTTTTTTTTTTTGTATAGCTCTACAGCCCTATATGGACCTGGGCCTCCTCATTTCGAGGTTTCATGTCACACATCTGAGACACACCACAGTCGGTAGGACTCCTCTGGACGAGGGACCAGCTCGTCGCAGAGACCTCTACCTGACAACACACAACACTCACAAGAGAGAGACATCCATGCCTCCGGTGGGATTTTTTTTATTATTATTAATTCCTGGGTTTTCCTCTTTGATCCATTTGTACTGTTGAAGTCCTTTTTGTCCTGCTTGTCACCTTATGTTTCATGCTATCGTCCTTACATTTAACACAACACAAACATCCATGCCCCCGGTGGGATTCGAACCCACAATCCCAGTAAGCGAGCGGCCGCAGACCCACGCCTTAGACCGCACGGCCACTGGGATCGGCTCGGGACCAGCTCGTCGCAGAGACCTCTACCTGACAACACACAACACTCACAAGAGACAGGCGTCCATGCCTCCGGTGGGATTCGAACCCACGATCTTAGTAAGCGAGCGGCCGAAGACCCACGCCTTAGACCGCACGGCCACTGGGATCGGCGATATCAGGTCTTTACTTACCGTATTTAAATGAAGTGCTGGCTACGGCTTCCTACGGCTACCAGACACGCTTCACATCTTAAAAAAACATGTTTTTTATTGCATGCCGAAGATAAGTCAGGTGAGCCGATGTGAAGTAATTAGCGCCAGTTTTGATAAAAAAAAATGGGAGCCCCATGTAAGGCACGGAAATTAATACAGCATAATTTCTCAATCGGGGCTCCGCAGAACATGGTTAGGGGTTCTGCGAGAAATCGTGGAGTAAATGAATATAAAATCTAAAATACCGCGAAAAATATGAAATATCCTCCAAAATATAGCAGGAATTTTTGTCTGATAATTGGCAATTCTGGATTAATCTCCATGCGCTACCAATTGCTTTGTTTTTCTGTTTTCATTTTCATTGGTAGGAGTCCCTCGGGATATGAAAAACTATTTTAGGGTTCCTCCATGAAAAAAAAGGTTTGGGAAACACGCAAAAAAATTCCTGAGGCACAACACAGGCCCTTTCCATTTGATATTATTTTCGTATTAGTAGAGTTAAACAGTACGGACCTGGTGACAATGGGAATCAGAGGATGGAGGATAAAAGCAGCCGATAGAGAAGTCTGGAGGGCAGTTGTCAATGAGGGCAAAACCCACCAAGGGTTGTAGAGCCATGGAAGAAGAAGAAGAAGAGAGTTAAACAGTAATCTTTTTGAGATGGAAACGAAATTGTGAAACAGGATGTAACATCTGTTTCGGGTCTTCGACTGCGAAGTCTGAGTGTTCTTCACAGCTTACAGATTTTGTGTTGCCTCGACGGGCATTAATTCCGTGGGATAAACTGTTACAATGCTAACGAGTCTTGAACTATAATCGCATAATATAAACAGGAGTTAATGCCATTACAACCCTCAACACTCCGTTAGCACCAGGCTTTCTATTAATAGTCGTGTAATGCCACAGGGACATAAACATTTAATTATGCCACAAAGATGAAGTTGCATTACGAATTACCACAAATATAACCGTAACTGCTGCGCACTTTGCTTACTAAAGTGGCTACTTGACGTTTCTGCTTCCACGTACTGGTAACGTATGGTTCCTGGCTCGACATCCGTCGTTTATTTATTTATTTATTTATTTACACTTTTTTATTTAAAGACTGTCTAAAATATAAGGATTAAAATAAACTGAATATAATTTGCATGTTGTTTTTTATGGGTGTGAAACTTTGTTCCTCACATTGAGGGAGGAACATTGGCTGAGGGTTTTATTGGAAACAAACTTACTTGTAAAATAATCTTTACGACCCCCTGAAGATGGTGGTTTAAACCACCGAAATACGTATAGGGGAATTTTAAGAATAAACTATTGTGAATAAAGGTTATGTGCATTAGTTGGTGTTTATTGAACTTATCTTACATGTATAGGCTGAGGGTGTTTGAGAATAGGGTGCTGAGGAAGATATTTGGGCCTAGGAGGGAAGAGGCTATAGGGGACTGGAGAAGACTGCATAATGAGGAGCTTCATGATCTGTACTCCTCACCAAATACGTGATAAACTCAAGGAGAATGAGATGGGGGGGGGGGGGGGTTATGTGGCACGTATGGGGGAACGAAGGTGTGTAGAGGGATTTTGTGAGGAAACATGAGTGGAAGAGAGGAGTTTGAAGACCTAGGCTTAGATGTGAGGATAACATTAATGTGAATCTTCAAGAAATATGGTGGGGGGCGTAGACTTGATTGATCTGGCTTTGGTGAGGGGTAAGTGGCGTGATTGTGTGAAAGCGGTAATGAACTTTTGGGTTCCGTAAAGTGCGGGGAATTTCTTGACTAACTGAGGAAAAATTCGCTTTTCGAGATGGACTCTGTTTCATATACAGTGGAACCTCGAACACAATCCGTTCCAGGAGACGGTTCGACTTTCAAGTTGTTCGACTTTCGAGTTAAATTTCCCCATAAGAAATAATGTAAATTGAATTAATCCGTTCCAGACCCCCAAAATTTACCCAATATAAAACATTTTAAGTGCCTATTTCAAAAGATCATAATGATAAAACAAGTATAGTTAATTTCAATAATTGACAATTTTTATTTATAATAGTACATACATAAAAATATTGTATAATAATCAATAATAATAGTAGGAGGGATATTACTGTTCACTGGAAGGTGAATTACCCTTCTTTCATCTGGACCAAGCAGAGAGAGAAGGCGACCACGTGATTCTTTGTTCGACTTTCGAGTTTTTGTTCGAGTTTCAAAACCGGATTTTCCTCGAATTTTTTGTTCGAGTTTCAAGTTGTTCGAACATCAAACCTTTCGAAGTTCGAGGGTCCACTGTAGTTAGTTATTTAGTTAAATTAATTACGCAGCCTATAGTTCAGCCTGTATGTCTTCGAATGTTAGGGTGACTGTTGATGTGGATGGCTGGATTTGAGTCAATGACCCAACATTCTTCTGGAGGGACTGAAGGAAAACAAAGAAACTTTAAGTCAGGGTCTAACCGGCTCTGAATACGAGTTACTGCTGAAACAAATTGCTCTGCGAATCTTCCCTGTTACTGGCAGTAGTGAACGCAATTTTTTCGGATTTTTTTTCCTCCCCACAAGTCTTTTCGTTAGAATGTCAAGTATAAGTTTACAGCCACTTTCCATGTCCATAACTGCTGGACCTTCATATTCCATCTCCGAGGCTCATTCGAGCTGTGGGCCCGTGCAATTGAAACTTAGTTGTTGTGTCCGAATAGCGGGCACAGTAAAAACTGCCCATGCCGGTTCCTCTTTAAATTCTATTACAGTCACATTCACATGCATACATTCCACCGATAAGATTATCCCGGCTAGGAATGAGACAAATACGCATGCGCAAGGTTTCACAGCGAATGGCGAGTTGCTACTACCCATCCTGATAGCATTCGCACACTGCATTTGCTCGCCACACGCACCTCGAAATGTGTGATGTTTTCAGTCTGTGTGTAGCAGCAGAAATGGGCCGGGATAGCGTAGTCGGCATAGCGACTGGCTACGGGCTTGACGGCTCGGGGTAAGGGATTTTGTCTTCGCTATAACCCGCCCAGACCGGCCCTGAGGCCCACCCAGCCCCCTTTAATGTGTACTGGGGGCTCTTCCCGGGGGTAAAGCGGCGGAGGCTTGGCTTTGATCACCCATACCAATCTAGCGCCGAGGTCAGGACAGAGTAGAGCTGTGTCTTCTTTTAGTATTATACTCCCATCTACGCCAGATCTTCCAAGTGGTCTGTTTCCCTCAGGTTTCCCCACCAAAACCCTGCCTGCACCTCTCCACTCCCTCCTAATTTCTACGTGTCCAGCCCATCTCATTTTTCTTGATTTGATCGCCGAAATAATATTGGGTGAGTAGTACAGATCATGAAACTCCTCACTATGCAGTCTCATACAGTCCCCTGTTACCTCGTCCCTCTAACGCCCAAATATCCTCCTCAGCACCATATTCTCAAACGCCCTCAGCCTATGTTCTTCCCTCAATGTGTGACAGCAAGTTTCACACCCATATAAACCATGAGGAAAAATTATGTATATATTTTTTTCTTTATATTTTTGGGTTACAAACTGGAAGGCAGTGTGTAGTAATGCTAATAGTCAGCGCTGTTTGCGTTTGAATTTTCACACTGTGACCTCCTGTACACCCGACGGCGTTGTTAAGCCCACACCATTTTTTCTATACCTCTGGCGATGTCACATGTCAGCATGAAGCAAACGCTGCCCTTTGAAGTGGGCACTTTGTTTTTCCATTTTTTTCACGTTGTAAGGGGTTTACATCCGCGACAGGTGCCTGAGTTGAAACTATACGTCTACAAATTTTCAGTCCATGTCGAGTTATTAAGTCATTATTGGCCAACGAAACTTGTTGTTTTGCGTTTGTATAATATGTATTATTTGGGTAGCATGATAACAAATGATTCAAGGTGTACACGTGAAATTAAATCCAGAATTGCCATGGCAAAAGCAACATTAAACAATAACAAGACTCTTTTCACCAGCAAACTGGACTTAAATTTAAGGAAGAAACTAGTAAAGTGCTACATTTGGAGCATAGCTTTGTATGGTGCTTAAACGTGGACACTTCGGATAGTAGATCAGAAGTATCTGGAAAATTTTGAAATGTGGTGCTGGAGAAGAATGGAGAAGATCAGTTGGACCGATCGTGTGAGAAATGAAGAAGTATTACACGGAGTCAAGGAGGAGAGGAATATCGTACATACAGTAAGAAGAAGAAAGGCTAACTGGATTTGTCATATCTTGCGTAGAAACTGCTTTCTAAAACACGTGATTGAAGGAAAGTTAGAGGGAAGGATAGAAGTGACGGGACGACGAGTAAGAAGGCGTAAGCAGCTACTGGATATCCTTAAGAAAAAGAGGAGATACTGGAAATGGAAAGAGGAAGCACTAGATCTCACCCTGTGGAGAACTCGCTTTGGAAGAGACTACGGATCTGTCGTAAGACAGACTACAGAATGAATGAATGAATGAATGAATGAATATGTAAACTTTCATTAGTCGTGTAATGCACTTTGTACAGTAAAGATTTCATCAACACAGTAATGCGGGGTTCAAACACACAAGCAATTAAAGGTTTAATACAATTGAAGATTCTAGTCTTTTGTGATGTGACTGTTTGGGCTTCAGATCTTTGTATATTTCTGAAACACAGCGTCTGAGAATCTGGTCGTATTTGGTAAGCTTCACTGAATATTTGTTTTTAGGGTGCTTAAATAAAGGGGTACGATGCGAAAGGGTCGAGTAACAAACATGGCACATGTGACAAATGTATAGAAAAATATTGGCTCGAAAACCTGAAGGAAAACCGTTTAGAAAATCTAGGTATGAATCGGAAGATAACGTTAAACTAGATCTTTAAAGAAATAGGATCAGAGAATGTGGAGAGAATTCGTATAGGAACAAGTGGTGGGAGTTTGTGAGCGCGGTAATGAGACTTTTGGTACCGCAAAATGTGGTGAATTACGTGACTAGCTGAGCGGCTATTAAATTTTCAGGAAGAAATCTGCTACATGCAGTAAACATGTCAAAATCTGTATTTTAAGAATGGAGTTGATGTAGAATGACCAAACTGAAAATAATGATGTTATTTCTCATTCATTGCATAAATTTAACTAATTAGGACTTGATAGATGTTTGTCAGCCTGTATATTCATTGTGTGATTATAATGAATGTATTCTGATTGAATGTTGTGTTTGTTCACATGAAGCTCAAGTAGAACGTTTCAAGGCTTTTTAAAAAGTGTTTGCTCTACAGAATCCTCTTGGATTATATAAAGTAGGGATTTTGTTAATATTTTAAACTTGCTTCTGAAATATTTTTCGATGTAATATGTTTTTAACTACACACGAGAGTGAATATTGTCCATGTCTGTGCTGCTTGTTATGCGTTTGTATAGTTACTTGGTACACTTTGTGGCTTTGTGAGATGCGCTGTAACGGCAATTTTGTAGCTGCAGCAGGTGAAAGTTGAAATGAAACGTATGTAAAATTGTGAGGATGATATCTGAAAATACGAGAAAATTCAGTTCTGATTAAAACTGGAATAAACTTCTCTTCACTTGCGTGATTTGAATTTGTCACAGCAGTGTATATTGAGATTCGTGTCTCTGGTATATGACGCCATGTCCTTAGGTAAGTAGTTACTAATGTTTATTTCAGGCTTCCGCCGCGATGTTGATGAAATCTGTGGTCTTCTGGGTAATTACACGGCGTCGTGTGGTAATTATTTACCGACGTTTCGGGACAACGTATCGGTCCCATCTTCACAGGTCAAGATTCCAAGTAGGAATCCTTTCCTACTTGGAATCTTGACTAGTGAAGTTGGGACCGATACGTTGTCCCGAAACGTCGGTAAATAATTACCACACGACACCGTGTAATTACCCAGAAGACCACAGATTAGTTACTAATGTTTCGGAGGAGTTTGCTGCCTCCATCTTCAGTGTACAAGATGTCAAGACATTCCCATTGAACTTACTGATTAACCTGCTGATGAAGGCATCAACTTCAGCCGAAACGTCGGTAATCGTTTACCAGTTGACATGTCATATGCCAGAAGGCTTGAATTTTTCTCTACCCTTGTTCTTTCATCTGTGAATGCAAGTTATATTCTGTAGGCACTTCATTGATTGATATGTTTGTGTTTGTGCTTAGCCGCTTGCAAATGCTGAAAGTAAAGCACAGTCTTCTATCTCTCACCATTCGCCGTTCCTTGTAACCTTCCAATGCAATTTAATACAATTAATTTAACTTTTTTGTTTGTTTGAACGGAAGCTCAGTGAATTCAGTTATTCCACTCCAGAATCTTATATAGCGACTGCTTTCTCGAATTTGGAGTGCAGTCTTATGTATTTTTTTATATTTTATCCTTCCTCTTCAGTTAAGGGAAGAGTTTAGACTTAGTATAAGAACTGAAGTGTAACGTGAAAATGATATAAAATAAATAAATAATGAAATAAATGAATAAAATAAGAAATCCCTGTATTAAATTAAAATATATTAAAATAATTTAATCAAATATATACATTAAATTAATTAATGGAATGAATAAATAAATGAGTAAATAAAATACACTTATTAATACAAACAAAATATATCAATCAGTAAATAGTCACATGTGTAAATAGTTAAATAAATATTATAATTAATTAATTCATTCATTCTGTAGTCTGTCTTACGACAGGTCCGTAGCCTCTTCCAAAGCGAGTTCTCCACAGGGTGCGACCTAGTGCTTCCTCTTTCAATTTCCAGTATCTTTTCTTTTCCTTAAGGTCATCCAGTAGCTGCTTACGTCTTCTCCCTCGTCGTCCCGTAATTTCTATCCTTCCTTCTAACTTTCCTTCAATCACATGTTTCAGAAGGCAGTTTCTGCGCAAGATGTGACCAATCCAGTTAGCCTTTCTTCTTTTTATTGTATGTACGATATTCCTCTCCTCCTTGACTCTATGTAATACTTCTTCATTTCTCACGATCGGTCCAACTGATCTTCTCCATTCTTCTCCAGCACCACATTTCAAAACTTTCCAGATACTTCTGATCTACTTTCCGAAGTGTCCATGTTTCAGCACCATACAAAGCTATGCTCCAAATGTAGCACTTTACTAGTTTCTTCCTTAAATTTAATTCCAGTTTGCTGGTGTAAAGATTTTTCTCTTGTTGAATGCTGCTTTTGCCATGGCAATTCTGGATTTAATTTCACGTGTACACCTTGCATCACTTGTTATCATGCTACCCAAATAATTGAAATATTCCACATTCTCCAATTGTTTTTGATCTATCATAATTTTCATTGAGGATGGTTGCCTTGAGATTTTCATTACTTTAGTTTTTCCCACATTCATTTCCATTCCATAGCGTCTTCCAATTTCAATTAGTCTATCAATCATGCCCTGTAGCACCTTTTCTTCCCTAGCCAGTAACACAAGGTCATCTGCATATTTCACAGTGCGAATTACTTGTCCTCCTATTTTGAAGTCTCCAAACCCTTCAAGAGCTTTCTTGGTAAGGTACTCGCTGTGTAAGTTGAACAGAATCGGTGACAAGCAGCAACCTTTTCTAACTCCTCTTCCAATCTTCACACTTCTCGTCTCCCCTTGGTCCAGTCGTATTTTGACACTCTGTTCCATGTACAATTTGCTGATCAATCTTCTTTCGCTCCAGTCTATCCCAATTCCTTTTAGGATTTGCATTAAAATGGTCCAGTTGACACGGTCAAATGCCTTCTGCCAGTCTATGAAGCAAGCACACAATTCCTCATCTATGACCAAGGTTCGTTCTGATATTTTTCTCAGCATCCCAATTGCATCCCTAGTTCCTTTTCCTCTTCTAAATCCAAACTGATCTTCTCCAAGTGCATCTTCAATTTTCCTCTCAATCCTTCTTCTAAGTATCCTCGCTACTATCTTTGCTGCATGAGCGATGATGCTGATTGTGCGATGGTCGCTGCATTTTGTAGCTTTGGGCTTCTTCTTTAAGGCAATCATTGTAACTTCAATAAAATCTCTGGGCCATTCTCCAGTTACATACATGCTGTTGATCATCTGTGTCATTAGCCTTAGACCACCTTCTCCCAACAATTTCAGTAAATCCCCAGGTACATCATCATCTCCTGTAGCCTTCTTATCCCTCATCTCCTTGATAGGTTTTTCCACTTCACTTTGCAAAATATAAGGGCCTTTCTCGTCTTTATCTACTTCATCTTCAGGTTCGACGTCTAGATGTTCTGGTCGATTAGCTCGATCGTAGAGCTCTGTGATATAATTCTCCCAAATTTGCAGTACTCGTCTCTGATTTAGTATTATATTGCCTTGAGAGTCTTCGATGCCAATGTTTTGAATCCCATGGTTTTCTTTCCAACCTAGTTCCTTTGTCTTCATGTACATTAAATCATAACGCCCTGTTATTATAATTATAATTATAATTATAATTAATATAGTATGTAATTTAAAAGTAAATAAATGTCGGTACATTTATAAGTGAACAATATCTTTACGTAGGTGCATTAAATAAATGAAATAATAAACTGATTATGATTTAAGTGAACTAATTAGTAAAGAAATAAATAAAGATTAAATAAATGAATTAGTTAATAAAGACTGGAGTAAAGTAATTAATTGATTGATTAAGAAACGAATAACTGACTAAATTAACTGATTACTAAATAAGTACATTATTAATTTATAATTAGATGAATGAATAAAGTAGTAAATAAACATTGATGGAATGATATTGGTGGTATAATGCGGAGGTGCTTGTTGAAAAATCGAGCCCCATTGTCATTTTATTCACTACAGATCCTACACGGACTGCCCTGGGATTACATCCTGTCCTCTGCTGTAAGAAGCTAGCCAACTGCCTGAGTTGTGGCATACCTAAAGGTAACAAAGTAACTGATCGAACTGTAGCACGGAGCTTAAACCTTCTTGACAAAACAGTCTGGCAGAAAGTGCAGAAATTTGCCGCCTTTTATGGAGGCCTAAATTTTATTACCGTGTATTAAATTTAAGGAAGAAACTAGTAAAGTGCTACATTTGGAGCATAACTTTGTATGGTGCTGAAACGTGGACACTTCGGAAAGTAGATCAGAAGTATATGGAAAATTTTGAAATGTGGTGCTGGAGAAGAATGGAGAAGATCAGTTGGACCGATCGTGTGAGAAATGAAGAAGTATTACACAGAGTCAAGGAGGAGAGGAATATCGTACATACAATAAAAAGAAGAAAGGCTAACTGGATTGGTCACATCTTGCGTAGAAACTGCCTTCTAAAACACGTGATTGAAGGAAAGTTAGAAGGAAGGATAGAAATGACGGGAAGACGAGGAAGAAGGCGTAAGCAGCTACTGGATGACCTTAAGGAGAACAGAAGATACTGGAAATTGAAAGAGGAAGCACTATATCTCACCCTGTGGAGAACTCGCTTTGGAAAAGAATATGGACCTGTCGTAAGACTGACAACAGAATGAAATGAATGAATGAATGTTCGCAGCAGCTCATCCATGGTCTCTGTACTGAACAGACTGATAAGGATTGTTTGGTAAACTGTATTGCATGAGAAGTTTGGTGTTATTCCTCGTTCAAAAAAGGCAATTAGTACGTATCTGCATATGGAGGACGAACTTTATGTCTTAAATATAATGGTGAAAGCGTAGAGATGCAAATAAAGGGTAATAAAGACCTGTAGCCTTGCAGGCGAGGAGCTGTGGTTGATTAATTACTGTCGGAACGTTTAGGTATGATGTGAGAGATCTGGTCTGCTAGGAACATTGTCCAACAGAACTGGGGGCAGTTGCTGGCTGTACTCGTATCTGGACTGACCCAACACGTTATCTGCATGGAGCAGACAAGCAAAGTGTCTCAAACCAGTCCGCTTCATTTACTGAAATATCGATCACATTTGTTACATGAGGTACAGTTTGTTACCAACTTGAACTTCTGAAATTATTTATACTTAGTAGGGCAGGGGTTAACAGATTTTGTCTCAGTCCACCATTCAACAATTTTAGTAGCCAGATATTTCTGTGGAAAAATCCACCACGTCTACCTACGTCGTTGTAATTGCTCCGTACTATCTTACTTACTGTCACATAACACTATAACTAATGTCCCTTAGATTGTAAATTATATATATGCACGAGACATCTTTTATTGTTCAGGTTTGCTTTATGACAGGTGATGAGGAATCAGAGAAAGAGAGCCCCGGCCGCTTTATCCCCGGGACATAAAATGCGTGTTTTGATTTTCTCTACAACTTTTGTCTGAAACATTTCTCATTCTAAGAATAATTCAGCGAGATATCGTAAATGTACATAGGTTTTCATGTAAAGTACTCGTTATTCTTTGCAGATGTTAATGAAACATGAATTTTCGTGACAGATTTTCTTAAAATCCTCAAATATCAAGTATAATGAAAATCCGTCCACAGGGAGCGGAGTTGTTGCATGCGGACGGACAGACAGACAGAAATGACGAAGCTAATAGTCGCTTTTTGCAATTTTACGAACGCGCTTAAAAGCTGAGGCATTAGTGTTATTGTGCTGTAAATTAGTTGGTACAATGAAGATGTGAAACTACTCGTATCTACCTTGATGTGTTTGGTCAGTACCTAATTAATGCAGTGTATAATACTTATCTGTTTTTAAATCGCTTCTTTTTAATGGGAGCCGAGATTACGTAGTGTATTAGTGACTAGGCGATGGGCTGGATGTCCTGGATGTTGTGGTTGGATTCATGGCAGAGGGAAGACATTTTTCTCTTCTCCAAATCCTCCAAACCGGGGACGTTTTCCCCTGGGGGAAGTAGCGTAAAGCGGCTGGAACGTGAAGATGCCATTCACTTCTAGTGGCGGGATTAAAAGTTAGTGGAGCTATGTCTATATTCCCTCCATATGCCTTATGGCGCAAACAGGGACAAATTTAGGTTTACCTCATTTTACCACCGTCCCAGAAACACTGAGAGTGTAACATTGTTTCCTCTTCGGCTGAAGAGAATGAGATTTGTGGGGCCACAAAAAAGGACTGGAGCCTTTATCTGACGCGAAAGTCAATAACTGGTGCAACGAACAACACAAAGCGCTTTTTTTTGTAGCCGATACAACCTCGGGGTCAAGAGTGCAGGTCAGTAAGTCAGCTCAATCTTGTCCGGATGTGTCATGAAACAGACCGGCATATTGATACAATGGACAACAAATACAGTAGAATATGGGTGTTCAGGATTAACTGGGACCGCTAAAACTCTTACGAATATCGGAATCCATTTTCAATGCAAAACTCTTATTTGGTTCCAAGAACTGAAAAAAACGTAATAATAATAATAATAATAATAATAATAATAATATAGCGCCAACAATCATAAAAACAATGAAAGTTTATTCACGCATTCATTGATTTGTCCACTGTACAATGGTTTCTTTCACCCAAAACTAAGTTTCTCCACATGCTCCTGTCTACAGTATCCTCTTTTTGTCAGTCTGTGGTTAGTCACACTCCTTATTTCTCCATTCATCCATCTTTCTGTGGGTCTTTCCTTCCTTCATGTTCCCTCTGGTTCTCATTCTAGGATTCTCTACGTCACTCCGTTTCCTGGAATTGTCTTTACGTGTCCAAACCATCGTAACGATTTTTTTCAGTTACTTGTATTATATTAGATTATATTATATTGTCCTGAAACGTCGGTACGGAACAACACTCGATGCTGTGTAAATCCAGAAAGATCGCAGATCTCATTTAAATCGCGACGGAAGCCCGACATCACTACTCCGAACCGTTTAATGTTGCATACGTCCCAAAAATATCCTCCTGTTCATGACTAATTCCATGGAGTACAGACTCTCCTGACACGCTGACACTTGTTGACTTTGTCCACTTCATGTCAAACAGATAAAGTTTTCCCTTTTCACGCCATGAAGACATATAGGGAGAAAAGAGGTATAGCTTCACTCATTCTTAACCTCGGCATTAGATGAGCTTAATGGAAAGCAAGGATTTAATTGAATGAATAAGACTGAAGTAGTAAATTTATCTGGCACTTTTTAGGCGCATTCGCAAAATTGCGAAAAACGATTATTAGCGTCGTCATGTCCGTCTGTCCGTCCGCCTGGAAAAAAACTCGGCTCCCACTGGACGGACGTTCATGAAATTTGATATTTGAGGATTTTTCCAAAATATTCCGAGAAAATGCAAGTTACATTAAAATCTGACAATAATAACTGGTACTGTACATGAAGAACTATGTGTATTTATGATAATATCTCGCTGAATTATTTTTAGAATGAGAAATGTTTCAGGCAAAAGTTGTAGAGAAAATCAAAACACACATCTTATGTTCAGTAAATTTTTTTTTTTACCGAAAATCGTGCCATTTATGAGATAATGTGTAAAAATATGGTAGAGCCAGACAGGCCACAGATGAAGATATAAACGGCGCATGCGCGTTGCATGCTGGATAAGTAAGGCTTCAAACACGCCCTCAGAATATCTAATACTTATTGCTTTTGCCAGCAACGAAAGTTACGCGAACGCGCCTTAATGTTACGTATATACGTACATGCCTTTGTTGTTTGTAAATATAGCGATGGACTTCTTCTAAAAGGCAGGGAGGTACATCTCTTAGTTCAGAGTACCAACACCGAATTTTTAAAACTCTGTCAGAAACACGTAACGTATATTGGCGTGACTGTGAATGATAGGCACATATTTTTGCTGTCTGGTAAACGAGTAATATGAAATATACAGGATATACATAACAGAATGGTGCGGTTTCAATAGAAATGTCTATTGAAACCGCACCATTCTTTTGTGTATACCCTGTACTTAATATTATTTTCACCGTGCATGTTTATTAACACTAGTAAACACTATACCAACGCATGAACTTACTATTAAAACATTAATAGTTTTAAAAACCAAGCCCTTCTTCCTGGTTAAACTGTATGTTAGTCATGTTCTTAACCCGAATATAGAATTGTATCGTGGTTTGTGTGTTGTGCTCCGTATGTTATTTTGTTTGTTTCTTTTTTGTATGTCGTAGGTTTTCTAGTTTTTTGTTCAGTTTATTGTATAGTATGTCATTCATGTTTTGTATCTTATGGCTTATCGAATTTTGTATGAAACACCATGCTTTTTGCCAGTAGTTGGCACATTTTAAATGTGCTTCATATAGTTGTCTATTTAGATACGCTTTTTTTTTGTATAGTGCTATAGTTCCAAGTTTATTCTATATTTTACCGCTGCTAATTTGGTTTGATTGGTTTTAAAACTATTAATGTTTTAAATAAGTTGCATGTGTTGGTATGTGTTTACTTAGAGTAATATGAAAGTTTGTCCAAAGTCGTGTAGTTCCTTCTGAGATGAAATGTGTGGACAGACCGAGACTGATGGAAGTTTAAAACTCTCTGTTGAAAGTGGCCATAAACAAATACTGTTTTGTGGGCTATGACATCGGGTAGCTTACTCCGAAAAAAAAATCCTGCCATCTCTCCCAAAATGCACAGCGTCAAATCTCTCACAACAGCAATCTCCATTCTACTTAATTTTATGCATTCCTTACGAAGACGACATAAACATAATTCTTTACTATATTCTGTCATATGCTGACTCACGTAGATGTCTCTAATGCATTGTGTTATGAAATGTGACAGCATATTTTTGGGGTTGCTTGTGGAATGAGATAGGTATGTTTGCTGCTTGGATTCGGATATACGGACACGAAGGAATAGAGAAAGATGTCTTTCTGTCCTTGAGTTCTCCAGTAACGTCATGTAAGATGAAACTGTCGGAGAAAGGAACGTAGTTCCTAACGTGGAAGGTTAAGAAACGTGGAGTTTAACTTTGCGCCACCTTAATACACATCCACGACATGTACAGAAGACTGCCCCCCGCTAACACCAGTTTTCTTTTACAGGAAGTAGTATTTATATCTAGTTTTACAAACATAATTATTTAATAACCAGTCTCTCAACGTACCAGCCATATTTATCAATATTGAAAAATCCCTCCAAGTATTGTAGTCTAGATACTTTTATTGCAAATTCTTTAACAAAATTATTGGCTTCCTTATCAAAGTTTCCCTTTGTTACTCATTTTTATTTGAGGGACATCTCAATCCCATGTTACTTGATCTCTCTTCAGCCCAAATATCTTCCTCAGCACCCTATTCTCAGACGACCTCAGCCTGTGTTCCTCAATCAATATGAGAGACCAAGTTTCACACCCATACAAAACAATATGCAAAATAATAGTTCTATATATTTTAATATTTCTGCTTTTCGATTGCAGACTGGAAGACAGAAGATTCTGGACGGAATGGTAGCAGGTATTCCCACTTTTTGCTACTAAACAAGTAACTTATTTTCCCATCTCAATACGAAAAGTACCCAACTGGAAATTGACCAGAGAACTACCACTATCGCCGTAAGTTGAGAGGAACAGTTGCTTCCGCTCCGGCAGGTGGTGGGGACACTGAGGCATGCGTGTACTGCTGTGTACTGCGGGCAGTCGGTGTTGGTGACAATGTGGTTTAGTCTGTGCTGGGCAAGCGAGACAGTGCGTCGCTAGTCCTATTGCCTGGCAATGTGAGGTGCAAACCAGTACAGCGTCTGCGATGCCCTGCTCCCGGCACTAGGAACAAAATTGGTGAGTTAGACTGACATCATATTTGCTTGGTTAAATTGATTTTTTTAAACGTTTCTGAGATTTAAATGCCAATTGTGTCTTATAGCCTGAGTTTTGCTGGCATAATGTGGACATTTAAATTGCTACGAAGTAAAGACACACGAGATCAGCATATGGCGTGCTAGGTCATTCGGCAGTACATTTTAGAGACCAGCATAAGGTCTTGTAGGGCAATAAAAGTTAAATTTATTTTAACGGAAGTTAGTGTTAAATATTGTGCTATATAAAATCCTGACATTACTTTGGATATGAGCTCAATGTTTTTACAGCCGAAAAAGCAAAAGTGTAAAAATATTATTTTATTACTATCAGCCATAACGGAATCCCTGCATATTGACATTGTGAACATTGATTTATAACATGAAATTTGCGATGTTTATTGAAGTCATTAAGGAAGTTATGTAAACAGGACAAGTTGGCTAATAATATTCTACATATTATACCAGTATGTTCTGTGTACATAATTCTGTTTATTTAAAAATATGTACGACTTATGTGGATTTTATAAATTTATTTTAACGTAATGTGACATTAAATATTTTGCGACGTAAGTTCCGGATGTAAATTATATTTCGCAAATTAGTAATTTTTTAAGAAGTTGTTTTAAACTCAGATGTAGAGAAAAATAGTCAGGATGACACGGTCAACGGGTAATTTTAATGGCAGGATTTTTTATTTTTATTTTCCACATCACCGTGACGTTATGTTAACGGGGGAGTAAGAAGGTACCATCTTTGTATTCATATGCCTTTCTTTACACATTAAACATTTTGTAACTCGGAAGATGTAGAGGTTATAAAAACTATACATTTTTGATGCTCCACAATATGGGATGGAATAAACTGTTAATAAAATATGTAACATTATAGTAACTTATATACAGTAATTACCATTCTGCGACTTTCACGTTTAAAGATTGCATTTGACCTATGCCGTATTTGACTATTGCATTTCATTACAAATTCTTAGTATTACAGTTCGTAATAAAACCTACAAGTCTTTTTAAAACGTATTAAACGTTAAACCCTAATAATAATTTAGTGTACACGCCGGAAAATATTTGTTTTTAACATGATTTTTGTCACTGTGATATTCAATATTAAACCTACATGATAATTTAGTGTACACGCCGGAAAATATTTGTTTTTAACATAATTTTTGTCACTGTGATATTCAATATTAAACCTACATGATAATTTAGTGTACACGCCAGAAAATATTTGTTTTTAACATGATTTTTGTCACTGTGATATTCAATACTAACCTACATGATAATTTAGTGTACACGCTGGAAAATATTTGTTTTTAACATGATTTTTGTCACTGTGATATTTTACTGGAGTGGAATTCGCCATTTTTCGTACTCGGACCTAATGCGTATCGAGACACGTTTGTAAATGCCAGTACATAAATCAGCGACCTGTCTCATAGTATATCTTCGCATGGCCGAAGTATACAGGATCTTTTTTTTTTTTGGTTACTTGGCGTGTATGATGCCAGTTTTACGCAGGATACCACTGAGTATATGCTCTTTTAATTAAGTTGCTAAGACACAGAATCGGATGCATACGAAGGAGAACCTTTAAATGAACCACTTATTAAACATTTAGTGTTATTATTTATTTGGGCCTTGTATCTTATTCGTTACGTTCATAAGGAATTTTTTCACGTTTTTATTAATTAAACTAACTCCCTTGGTGACAGTTATTTTGGATAGCGAGATACTCGGCGTACATTTATCTGCGGTTTCATGTGACAAAAGTTTTAATTTGAGCTTGCCAGTTTAATTAAACAAGGAAAAGGCACAGGCAGATGCTCCACTGTGGTGACAGTTTATCGCATGGCGTCTGTCTGCTGTTTATTTATTTGTGGTTTATTTATCGCCGTTGCCAACACTTCAGGCTCTATAGTGTCAAGGAATAATGAGTTGGGGGGGTGCAAGGAAGCAGTCGTGGCCCAATTTGACATAATATACAGTCGTTTGTGGGGAGCTGAGGAAAACCACGAAAATATCTGTCAAGTTAACCGATGTCCCGTGTTGGAGTAAAGACGTTTCTATATGCATGTGGCTTCTAACTCTTTGAGTTATACTGGCAGGTGTGAATATTACCTTATTTCCCGAATTTGTTTCCTGCAAATTTTACCCCAAAATCACCCTGTTTCCTGCAAATTGTACCCCAAAATCACCCTCCTTCTTAACACCGGCATACTAAAGCTATTAAATCCGCAGAAAAATTTGGTAATATCATAAGGCCCGTCGTTATAACTTGTAGCGTCGTATGAGGCCGGAAATACGGCATTTCTAAAATCGCTAGTGACGCCTTTTATTAGCTTGCCTCTTTTCAATTCCTGTCACACGTATCACGCCCAATTAAACTGTCCCGTGTTCTACTCCTGACCTTACAAAAACTGCATAGTTGGCAGTTAGAGCAATATATTTGTAGGTTGAAGATCTTACATAGGGATGTGTCTACTTCTTCAGCGTTGTGCAGTTTTGAAAATTCAAAGAGATAGGCCCAATAATACGCCCAATAACCTTTTAAAGCACAATATATTTACTGTATCACGCCATTTAACATTAAAAAAACTCTGAATTTTACTCACACAGTTCATTTGGTTTCGGTGATTGGACTTACAGCGCTGTTTTCCTAAGCAGAATTAACTCATTACGTTTATTTTAGTTGCTTTTGCAACACTGCGGAAAGCGACTATCTTCATCATGTCTGTCCGCCAGTCCTTCCTTATGTCTGTCCGCATTGAACAACTCGGCTACCTCTGGACAGATTTTTATGAAATTTGATAGTTGAGGATTTTTCGAAAAATCTGTCGAGAAAATTCAAGTAAAATCTGGCAAGGATAACTGGCTGTTTACATGAAGACGCTGTCCCGCTGAATTCCTTATAGAATGAAAAATGTTTCAGACAAAAGTTTTAGAGAATATCAAAACTAGAGGTGGGACGAATCCTAAATTTGCTCGAATCCGAATCCGAATCCGAATCCTAAAAGGTTCTCGAATCCGTCGAATCCCTCGAATCTCGAATCTCTCGAATCCTTCATATAAGAATAATAATAAGAAAAAACTAAAGGGAAAAAGACTTAGTTCTATACCATTTAGTATTTATTTTAAAATTAAAAGTTTTTATTTGAAGCAAAATTTAAAATCTGTGTTTAATGAAAAAACACATTTAAGAATACAGTTTTCAAAAATATACCTATATTATTCATTAAGAAGATACAAATAAATGAAATAATAATAAATATTAATTATATTAATAATAATAATAATACAAATAATATTTGAGTAACAGGTCACATTTTTGACATTTGTGTAGAGGGAGGGGATTATTTCAAGAGTTAATATGTCGTAGATAAACAGTAAACGCTAAACATGGAATACTAAATTCTTTCCAGAAAATGAAGAAAAATAAAAAACGTGTTTATTTTAAGAGTTAATAAAAATTAAAAACACTAAACACTGAACTCTTTCATGGCAATCTAAAAGAATCAGAAACCTTTAATAGAGATTTTTATTTAAGAACACTAGCATTCGAACTCGCTCTGGGTCTAGCCTACTTCGTTTTTTATCAGCTATGATACCTGCTGTACTGAATAGTCTTTCTGATATTACTGTCGATGGTGGTGTGATTAAAAACTTTTTAGAGAGTTTCTTTAAATTTTGATATTTTTTGTTGTCCTTCCAGTATTTAAAGATGTCCGCAGATGGTGGAAGCAGTGTTTCTGCTAAGTAAGCATTTATTTCTTCTTCAGGAGACAAACTATAACTTTGCTCAGTGCTGGTAGATGGTATCATCAATTGAGTATAGTAACTCCACATGCTATGAACTCCTTGTTGTTCAGTTGGCGATTTTTGAGTGGTATCTCTTTGACTTTGTTCTGATGACTGCAGATCAGTGTCATCTGCTTGCAAAATACTAATATCAGAAATCTCCATGGTCAGTGTTGATTTAGCTTGCTCAAGGTTTTCTTTGCTCAAAAATACACTTCCTTTGAATCGGGGATCCAGTATAGTACCAAGAGCATACAATTTTTCTGTTTCAACAGACTGATAGCACCTTTTTAGAGATGTAAGCAAGTCATTTCGAAAACGCTGTATGGAACCTAAAGTTGATTTGAAGTTTTGTAGAGCATTAATGGTGCTATTCACTAAAGGAATTATTTCTGAGATTGTTACTTGACTGGAACTGGCCACAAATGTAGCTCTATCGAACACATCTAGGATTCGTATCACTTCTTCTATAGTTGTCCACTGTCGAGCACTAAGATGTACCTGAAAATTTAAGTCTGAAGCAGATAATAAAACAGCTTGCTTTTGTTCCATGAGACGAGTGAGCAAGTGAAGCTGAGAATTCCATCTTGTCGGTTCGTCTTGTATCAAACGATGAGGTTTAAGACTTAATTTAGCTTGAAAAGCTCGTAAGACTTTCATGGCTTTAGAAGAGTGCTTGAAATATCCCACAATACTCCGGCAGGCTGACATTATTTCCTTAATTTCACTGTTGTTAAGTAGACCGTCTTTGATAACTAATTGAAAAGTATGAGACAGGCATGGCAAGTGGTCAAAGGTACTGCGTTCTAAAGCTGCAACCATATTCGGACCATTATCTCTCAAGAAACACACAACTTTTTCTAAGAGATTCCATTCTTTCATAGTGTCGGATATGAAAGTTTCTATTGAAGATGCTGTATGTGAAACTTCTGCAAAGGGAATGCTTTCTAAACACAAGTGATGATACTCAAAGTTTTCATCTACGAAGTGAACTGTCAAACTGAGGTAATCGTCAGAAGATGTTGATGTCCACATGTCTGTTGTGACTCCAATAAACTCGGTTTTTTCTAAAAGTTTCTCAACTTTTATTTTTTCTTCTTCATACATCTCTGGAATTACCTTATGGGCAAAATGTTTCCTGCTTGGGATAATATATCTTGGCTCAAGGTGATTTATCAACTTTTTAAAACCTTTGTCTTCCACTATGGACAATGGTTGGTTATCTTTGCAGATCATTTCGGCGAGTAATCTGGTAATTGTTTTAGCTCTTTTGTCTCCAGGCTTAAAATGTTGCATTTTATCAACAAATTCTTTCAGAGTCGGTTGGTTAGACGATATTGCTTTGCGTTTTATTGGGGGTGTTTTGAAAGGGCTTTGTTCTCCATAGAAAGAAGCTGCTGAACGTGGTGTAGAAGTTGAAGTAACTGATGGAGGACTCCCAACAACAGCTGAATCATCTGGGTCATTATTGTCTTTGAATGGAGAGTCAACTCTGACAGTCAAAGAGCTTAAGGTTGAAGCTGGAGTCAGTAATGGGGATGGTGAACTTCTACCTTTCAGTTCTTGAAATTTGGATAAATGTTTGCCTTTCAAATGTTTCCACATTACTGAAGTAGTATGTGACCCTTTTCCTCTGGATATTTTTGCAGAACACAGATTGCAATTCGTATAATTTTCATTATCCGAAATGTGGAAATAGTTCCAGATATCAGAAGGTGCCATCTCATGGGTTGTAGGTTATAGGAAATAAGAGGTTATGCCAGAGGCACAAGATAAATCGCTCCCAAGTAAGCGTAAATGCTGTGGTTAGCGATAGAAACCACGTAGGAATAATCAAAAAAGCGTGAGAAACGCTAAGAGTGAGACAAAAATACAGTCCGGATAACGCCGAGTGTAGACTGATAGCGTGTACAAGTGAGACGCTACGGACAGTTGAGTAGAACTAGAAACGCTGAGCTATAGAGTGAGTAGCACTAAGTAGTTTAAGTTCCTCAAGATTCCGCTAGGTGGCAGAATTTCGCTAGGTTAGGATTCGAAAGATTCGAAAGACGAAAAGAGCGCAAAGATTCGAGTTTTCGAATGTCGAATATTATTCAAGATTCGCGGGATTCGAGGATTCGAATATCCCATCCCTAATCAAAACACACATTTTATGTTCAATAATTTTTTTTTTTTCGAAAATCGTGCCGTTTATGAGAAGTATGGAAAATTATGGTAGAGCCAGACAGGCCACAAATGACGGTATAGTACGGCGCAGAAAAGATGCGATTTGCTTTCCGGATAACTAAGGCAAGAATACAGACACTCGGAATATTTAAACACTTATTATTGTTATCAGCAGCACGAAATACTTTGTAGCTCGACAACAATGCAAAGGGAAGCCACTGTTGCATTTCTATGGCAACACTAAAGGCTTTTATATTGTTGACAGCTACATCTACGCCTGCGACAATATCGGAGAGGAAACTTAAAAAAGCATGCTGTATTGTGTTACGGGACACCAAAATGGAAGGAAGGTAATACAGAAGCAGAACAAACTTCTGCTTGTACTTAATTATGCACCACGCCATCCATCTTGCGCAGAAACTGCCTTCTGAAACACGTGATTGAAGGAAAGGTAGAAGGAAGGATAGAAATGACGGGAAGACGAGGGAGAAGACGTAAGCAGCTACTGGATGACCTTAAGGAAAAGAGAGAATACTGGAAATTGAAAGAGGAAGCACTAGATTGCACCCTGTGGAGAACTCGCTTTGTAAGAGGCTACGGACCTGTCGTAAGACAGACTGCAGAATGAATGAATGCCATACAAGTGTATGATATGAGTAGAGGTATAGATCGAGACGTTCTTAATTTCGATACTAGAAGTACATGTGTTTACGTTCACGCTTCGGCCGCCTTTATGCTTATTCCTGTCCGATGGGTGACTGGATGGGCCTCAGGGCCGGTCTGGATTCTGTGGACAGCTGTAGAAATTTTATGGCTTTTAACAGTTCACGCAAAATGAATGGCCTGCTACTGCGATAATTATATTGGAGACACGTGGGTTACGTTTAGTAGGCACAGGACATTCATATATTTATGTGTAAAGACCTGTAATCCTCACCAAATGTTATCCGGGTGATAAAACCAAGAAGAATGAGATGGGCGGGGCATGTGGCACGTATGGGGTGGAGAGGAGAGATGCATACAGGGGTTTGATGGGGAAACCTGAAGGGAAGAGACCACTTGGAAGACCTAGACGTAGATGGGAGGATAATATTAAAGTGGGTCTGAAATAGGATGTAGGGGACATGACTGGATTTATGTGGCTCAGGATAGGGACAGGTGGCGGGCTGTTGTGAATGCGATAATGAAACACGTGTTCTATAAAATGCGGGGAATTTCTTGGCTGGCTGAAGACCTGTTAGCTTCTGAGGAAGGACTCTTCACCATGGAGTTCCGTTATTTTTAACATTCTGAAACCGAAAGCCGTTGCTGCTCCCAATCACCACTCCATCGGGATAAAGCTTCGCGCATTATTAATCTAGGCGCTGGGTGGAGGCGAGTAATCAGATTTGTGTTTCTGTTGCTGCACGATGGTAGAAATCTTCCGTAATGAACCTTCGGGTTCCGTAAAAGTCGGGTACTATCTTGACTAGCTGAGGAACTGTTAGCTTTTCAAGAAGGACTGTGCGCGGTGGATTAATTTAGTGTTATAGATTTTGACAGTTTGTAGTCTCGTAGATAGATATAAAAATTTCGAAAGAATATACCTGATTTTCTAATTTGCTGTGAAGATGAAAGCAGATTTTTCGTCCAAAACTTTAGTGACCCCAAAATTGTACTGTGTTAACAATCGAAAAGATCACAATATAATTTGAGGGTAGACTAAACATTTTAAAACTCGGGCATAACAACAGTTGACAAATGATAAAAGTCTTAATAATCATTTCCATCATTTCTTATTCTCTCGAACAGGTTTTGAGCTCTTAGAGCCCGTTCTGAGGCTAAATTTTATCGTTCACCCTCTTATATTGGCGCTTTAAATCCCTCTTACCAGTAGGTTTGTAACATGAGTTGGCAGTGGAAATCAATGCGGAGGCATTCTTGATGCATATTGCTTCCACTCTGATAAACTCCCATCTTGTCACTCGTATTTTATTCTCCTCTTCTAATTCCATCTCTCAGCGTCGCACCGCCTACCGTTGCTAACAGCAGTAGTCGCAAAATGGCTTGTTGATACCCAGCCTCTTCCCAAAGTCCAGCTAACTGTCAGCAGCTGCATCGTTGGTGGTTTAAAAAATTCAATTCGTCTGGTTTGTTATATTTCTTATAATGAAGCCGGAATACCTTCTGCTTGATGAGTCATTAGATGCCCGTTTGATACAAGATCTTGTGAATGAGAAAGGCTGAAAATTTGTTTATGTCAACCAGTCTTATCACTTGGAAATTGACCGTATAGAAAATATTTTTGTGCCAATTTCTGTTAGTGTGATCGTGTATTACCGTCATGTGCTCTGATTTTTATTTCCGCACGTTAGAAATCAAGGAATCGCAAGGAAATTCTGTTTTTGAATTTGAATATACCTTTCCACAATTTCCGAATAGAAATGTAAGAATTTCAAACGGCAAAATACAGTAAACTAGTTTGTAACTTATTACGCTTCATTACATTAATTCTTACAGGCTTTGAAGTTTGTAAAGTTCTGTTATTTTCACTCTGTATATTGGTAAGTTAGAAGTGCAAAGGTTGGTACACATGGCTTATTTATAACAGTATTTTCATCTCTGTGACTTTGATACACTAATAGGTAGAAGTGACTGAATATGATACGTAGTTGTTAGATGACTGTTATTGATGATATAAAGTCATCATTCTGTTGTCTGTCTTACGACAGGACCATAGCGCCTTCCAAAGCGAGTCCTCCATGCAGTGTCATCTGGTGTTTCCTCTTTCAATTTACAATATCCTCTCTTTTTTAAGGTAATTCAGTAGCTGCTTACTTCTTCTTCCTCATCTTCCCGTCAATTCAATCCTTCCCTGCAATAACCCGTTTTAGAAGGCAGTTCCTACGCAAGACTTCCTTCAACAATTTACTGAGTTAATTTATTGTTTCTTATTTATTGATTTGGTTACTCAGCTCCACTGCCACTATCTCGCAGCGCTGATTAGTGGATAATGAATTAGGATTCGGAAGGAACCGGTCATGGCTGAGTTTGAGGGACTATTGCTGCATTTGCCTGCGGAAGAAGGGAGACAAGTACCGCGACGTTCGTTTGTTATGTGTACTCTCACTGCCATGTCAAATTACTATAGAATGCTCTTTTGTAAACATGCGAAAAAAATTACAATTATCCATGTTCCGTGCAATAAGTCACCGTATATACCAACAACTGCGCTATGATTTGATACAGTGATATATAAACAAGTGGTAAACCTCCTACATGTTTCGGCCTTTTTCGGCCATCTTCAGGGAGGTATTCAACAAAGGAAAATATATTAATGGCTAGTATTATTGAACATCTACGACCTAACTAGCCATTGTTAAATTTTTCTTTGTTGAATACATCCCTGAAGATGGCCGAAAAAGCCCGAAACATGTAGGAATGTAGGATGTTTACCACATTTTTGTATATTATTGTATGAAATTCATGGTGCAGGTGTTGGTATGTACAAGGCGAACAAATTGTATGTGAGGAAAGTATGTTCTAGCGATATTGGTTTGATAGAGAAAGCTGGGTGTGATGTTGCGTTTTGTGCTGCTGTGATGTTCGTTAATATGTAGTGGTTTATTGACGTGGTGGGATAGTCTGTTGGTGGCCTATTATACCAGATATATAGAATATAGTTACTAATTACCAGACCATGGAAAATCAATACTATCACTTAATGTTTGAACGAAAGATGCTTGATTTTTGCATTTTTTGAGTTCTTATTTTTTATTTATGCTGTACAAGATAGAGGGATTTTTTTGTTTGGAGTTTATGAAAGATGTTTCCCTAAATGATATTCCATGAACAATCTATGGAACTCTTTTGTTCTTCCTCTGAATTTTCTTTTTAGTATTCAGTCGAACGACTAAACAATCGAGCAGAAAAAAGAAGGTTGTAAGAATTTCTGTCTAGAATAATCGATCACATTTCTTGAGATGAAGTCAACACTTGACCTACTTGTTTCATTATGCTCATTTATTTCGTGTTTCTGTCTTCATCGTCATTATCAGTTTTCAAAGCTACGCCGTAAATATTTAATTCTGTATTCAGAACGGCGCTAAACAGAAAATTACTGAAGCGAATAAAAATGGCAACAGAAGTCCTCTTAAAATAACCACGTTAAAAGGAGAACTTATGTCAGACGAGGAACGCCGGAACTGAGTGAGTGATGTGATGATTGGCAGCGGAAATGAAAGAAGAATAAAGAAAAGCAGCTGTTTTGACGGTTGAAAAGCCAACAAGATACGATCATAAATCAAAACATGTCAATGAGTTGTTACCACCGGACGACGTATCAATATTTACCACTAGGCTTATCGTGTCTTTTCACTAGTTTGACAAGTTTGAATGCAGTACAAACAAGATATTTTATTTCTTATGCCCATTTGAACCGGAAATAGAGATGTGCATGAAATGTGGGGTCTTAATTCTGCATTTTTGACTAATGAGCTGGGGTAGCTCTGTCAGTGTAGTGAACTACACAAGCTGGAGGACCGGGGTACAAATAGTTGTATTCACTGTCACGTGGGTTCTAGGGTCTGAATAGTGTATACCGGGGCCTCATATCCAGAAGGTACAGCACCCGAAAGGCGAAGCTAATGATTCACCTCAATTTTAGTGCAGAGGTCATGAATACAGTATTTTAGTCGGAAAGCCTACAGGGATACCTGGGATTTTATGGGACGATAACATTACAGTAAGTATTAAAGAAACAGAATGCGAGGGTATAGTGACTAGACTATGGGATGTAAGGTCCGGGGTTCGAATCTCGATAGAGACAAGAGATTTTTCTGTTCTCCAAAACGTCCAGACCGGTTCCGAGGGCCCACCTAGCCTCCTATTCAATACGTACCGGGGGTTTTCTTCCCGGGGATAAATCGGCCGGGGTTTGAAGCTGGCCACTCCCCTCCAACTAGAGCGGAGGTTAAAATGAGTGGAGCTATACCTCTTTTCTCCCTATATGTCTTCATGGTGAAAAGGGAAAATTGTATCTGTTTGACATGAAGTGGACAAAGTCAACAAGTGTCAGCGTGTCAGGAGAGTGTGTACTCCATGGAATTAGTCTTGAACAGCAGGATATTTTTGGGGCGTATGCAACATTAAACGGTTCGGAGTAGTGATGTCAGGCTTCCGTCGCGACGTAAATGATAGCTACGCTCTTTTGGGATTTTACACAGCGTCCCATTTGGACTGCTTGAACCTTGAAGATGGGACCGATAGGTTGTCCCGAAACGTCGGGTACGGAATTACCATTCTGAGTAGCATTTTTATCACGTTGGGCATTTCATGATCCCATCTTACTGTCCGTAAAAAGAGGGGAAGCTAAAAATTTAAAATATAAAAATAAACAGCCACATCTATGTATGGACTGTGAACGTCATCAGATATCCACATTTGGCTCTGCGTAATTATCATCGCATTAGCGACTTCTGTGAGCCACAAGTTAATGGCCACCGTAGAAATTAATACGTCCCCCAGCCTTTCCTGTCAAAGGGACATTCTGCGAACACACTTCTCCCTACTAATTTCACTTACATCACGGTGAAGAATTTCATTTTATTAACACGAAAATTCTAGCGAAATCTCACATTCTTCGCCCTTAATTTTTCTACAATGGAATATCTGCTACTAAAATAATTGAATTGATTTTCTTTATGATGAAAGTTAAAGTTGTCCCTGTCCGCTTCATGAAGGCATACAGGGATAGCAGTAGAGATGTAGCTCTGATCGTTCTTAACTTCAGTACCTGATTGAGGTCAGAGGTTAACTTTACACCTCGACCGCTTCTATGTCCTGGAAATAACCCTGGTTCCCATTGAGTACGAGTCTGGGTGGACCCCAGAGCCTGTCTGGACGTTTCGGAGAAGAAGATTTCTTGCCTCTACCGGAGTAAAGAAGGAAATAAGCAAAGAAAGAAGGGACGGGAAGACTGGGAAGAAGACGTAAGCAGCTACTAGATGATATTTGGGAAGGGAGAAGGTACTGGAAGTTGAAAGAGGGAGCACTAGATCGCACGCTCTGGAGAACTGGCTTTGGACGAGTCTAGAGACCAGTTGTAAAACGGACTACGTGGTGATGATGGCGACCGGGGTTCGAACGCCGGACCATTTGGCCCTAAGTCTAGTCGCTATACTGACTACGCTAGCTCAGACCCTATTATGTTAGTCTTTTGAATATATTCTTTCTGTGACCAGTGTTTTATTCCTAACTAGCTGAATGTTTATTAGCTATTCAAGATGAATAGGCTCTATTGAGCCATCGTCATCACAGTACCAACACCATCACCACCAACACCATCACCACCAACACCATCACCACCACACCATCACCACCAATACAATCATCACTGCCATCGTCATCATCAACAGTTGATTCGATTGCTCCGTTCTGGTTCCTGGATATGTTTCGACGGTGTCTTCATTGATCTTCCAAAACTTCTATTTGCTGTTGGGTAATAGAAATTTTATAGTTGCATGAACATTACATGCACTGCTTTTGTTGTTCGCCTTATTACAAACATATTAATTGACTCAATATTTGCGTTATCAGAGCTTTATCTGTCTTACAGCTGGTTGTAACAAGAGGCTGCCATTTCAATGTTCAGTAGACATGTTGTCTATTTAACGACGAAATCGCCTTTTGTTGATTGTGTGTACTCCTATCGGCGCAGTTTGCAAGTTGTTAGATGAACTCAAATGTATGCGTCTTTTATTTGACGGCGCTGGAATCTTTTTTTTTTTTTTTTTTCATGGCGCAACAGCCCCTAGTGGGTCAGGGCGTTTTCATTATCACATTCAGACACACTCGGTAGGGCTCCTCTGTACGAGTGATCAGCCCGACGCAGAGACCTCTACCTGACAACACACAACACTCAACAGAGACAGACGTCCATGCCCCCGGCGGGATTCGAATCCACGATCCCAGCAAGCGAGCGGCCGCAGAACCACGCCTTAGACCGCGCGGCCACTGGGATCGGCTACTCGAATCATTAGCGTCACATTTCTGGTACACTCCGTCCAGATGAATTCTTTAGAATCCAATAGTCATATAGACGAAAATTACTCGCCTTCTATCAGACAGACAGCTTCGTCGCCGTGTTGACAAGAGCGTAACAAAAGTGCCTAACCTGGGCCAGATGACTGCTGTCTGTCTGCACCCTCGCACTCAATTAATCTAAGATGAATATTTTCAGTTTTTAAACCAACGAATGCATTTTTTTATTTTCGTATTTCTGTTTAATTCACCCTACACATGTTTCGGCCATCGGCCCTGATGATGGCCGAGTCACGGCCGAAACATATGTAGGGTGTAGACAATGTTTTTCACCAACTAAATGCACTTGTTATAAAATGCTAAAATATTCTAAACTGTTTGATAAAAACCCCGACATGTTTCGGCTCACCAATGAGCCATCCTCAGGGGGTCACAACTGACTGTTCTCAAAACACGTCATAGTCAACGTCTTATCTCACCAATCTTACTTTATCACTTCGCAAGCCGATAAGTGATAAAGTAAGATTGGTGAGATAAGACGTTGACCATATACCTCTACAGAGGATAAACATATGTACGTGTTTTGAGAACAGTCAGTTGTGACCCCCTGAGGATGGCTCATTGGTGAGCCGAAACATGTCGGGGATTTTTATCAAACAGTTTTAGAATATTTTAGTGTTTTTAATAACAGTGTCGTTGGTTCAAAAACTGAAAATTAATGTCAAGATGCACGATGAACACAACGTGAAATTCATCTAAGATCAATTTTAATAATCCCTTCCCAACTATGCTGATTTCTCCCAAGTCGTTTTTATTCCTCTTTAAGTTTTCAGACCACAATTCAGTACGTATTTTTATGCCCCCACACCTGCTGTCTCACCCTCCATAATTCCATCACCGTAATAATGGTCGCTGAAGACTACAGACTGTGAAGCTTCTCCTAATGGAACGCTCTCCAGTCACCTGTTACTCTCTCTTTTAGGTCCAAATATTGTTATCGGCTTTTCAATTATAACTTGTCCCATTGAAATTCCTACCATTTCAAGCTCTAAATTATGTTCGGAATGAAATAGAGGCTTAATATGCTCTGTATTAGTTTCAAGGGGGTTATATATTAAACATAATGTATTTAGCGGAAGTGCCCTCGTGCGTATTTATTGTGACGTAAGTGCAGTCTGTGGCGATCCATTTGCCCGCTTACATAAGTGTCTTCTACGAAGTACAGCAAATCAGGTACCAGGAAGAGCGATATGGTGAATGGCGCCGTCGTGTTCAAAGGGTTCTCTTTATAACTTTAAGTTAAACCAACTAATGCACAATAATTATTAACAAAGTATATTTTGTAACCCCTACATACGTTTCGGCAATCAAGTTGCCATCCTCAGGGGGCGCATCAAAGAATCACAAATATCTATGGCATCCAGATACACATACCATTTGCCATTATAATGGAAGTACACATGTCGCTCATAATATTAAAATGAATTGATGCCTATAGTCATAAAACTGAACGTTAAGATAATAGCTTTTATTTTAACCAACATATGCACTACACCTTTGTCGTCATATATATATATATATATTGGGGTATATATGACGATGTTGGTTAAAATAAAAGCTATTATATAAGACAGAATGCACGGTGAATATAATGTGAAATTTGTAAACGTTAAAGAGTAAATAATACAGATGTGTCTAAGTCAGTGAGCTGATAATTCATATAACACAGTAAAAATTATTATATACAAATATTGTTACATGATTCGACTTAGACATTTAAAACATATAAAAGTTTTTTTTATATAAAAAGGTTTTACTGGATTGCTCTTAACGTTTAGTTTTATGACTATAGGCATCAATTCATTTTAATATTATGAGCGGCATTTGTACTTCCATTGTAATGCCAAATGTATGTGTATCTGGATGCCATAGATATTTGTGATTCTTTGATGCGCCCCCTGAGGATGGCAATTTGATTGCCGAAACGTATGTAGGGGTTACAAATATACTTTGTTAATAATTATTGTGCATTAGTTGGTTTAACTTAAACTTATGACAAAATGCACGGTACATATGACATAAAAAGTTTCTATGTTCTTGTATGGGTTTGGAGACTGAATATCCTGATGGAATATTAGTGGGTTTCTTGTGACGGGCGATAGCACACAAGGTGCATAATTTTGAATTTTGCAATTAATAGACTCTCGTACAAAATTATACGTGCTGGGAAGAAGAGAAATGCCTACAGGGTTTTGGTGAGGAAACCTGAAGGTAAGAGATCTCTTGCAAAACCTAGGCGTAGGTTTGAGGATAATATTGAAATGGATTTTCAATAAATAGGATGTAGAGGCGTGGACTGGACTGATCTGGCTCAGGATAGGGACGTGTGGCGAGCTGTTGTGAGCACGGTAATGAACCTTCGGCTTCCATAAAACGCGGAGAATTTCTTGATTATCTGAGGTCCTGTTAAATTTTCAAACAAGATTCTGCTACATGGTGTTAGTGCAAAAGGCTGGTTGAAAATTCAAGGGAAAGTTTCTTACACAAGTATTCCACTTTTTTGCCTCCTTCTCCATACACCTCACATAACAAACGTTGAAAGTTTCGGAGCCAGTGTCCTTGTGCTTGATACGAAAGTTTATGTCCACTCTTTCTTCAACTTTTTGCATCAAATGTGATTGCGGGAAGTTAAAAATACCTTTTGTCAAAAATTGTGTTTTTCGACACTACGTCAACATAACGGAGCGCGGTTTGGCACGTGACTGGGCGAATGTCCAACGATAAATATAATATATTACTATGGTGTTCGGCGCTGAAGCTCAGGTGCCTTTGCGGCAGTCTCGTTATTTAATGGAAAAACTTCGTGTATGTAAAATTTGTCAAATTTACCTCTATTGTATACCAGTTGTTTAAACCTATGTAATTACACAACGTCTGGTGGTGAAGGATGATCATTTTATCGTTCAAGCGTGTCGACAACCTATTTATTATTATTATTATTATTATTATTTACTGCAAATGGGTTTTCACCCGGTGGCAGTAGTCCTTACACTAGTACACACAATACAAATGTTTTCACCCGGTGGCAGTAGTCCTTACACTAGTACAAACAATACAAATGTTTTCACCCGGTGGCAGTAGTCCTTACACTAGTACACACAATACAAATGTTTTCACCCGGTGGCAGTAGTCCTTACACTAGTACACACAATACAAATGTTTTCACCCGGTGGCAGTAGTCCTTACACTAGTACACACAATACAAATGTTTTCACCCGGTGGCAGTAGTCCTTACACTAGTACACACAATACAAATGTTTTCACCCGGTGGCAGTAGTCCTTACACTAGTACACACAATACAAATGTTTTCACCCGGTGGCAGTAGTCCTTACACTAGTACAAACAATACAAATGTTTTCACCCGGTGGCAGTAGTCCTTACACTAGTACACACAATACAAATGTTTTCACCCGGTGGCAGTAGTCCTTACACTAGTACACACAATACAAATGTTTTCACCCGGTGGCAGTAGTCCTTACACTAGTACACACAATACAAATGTTTTCACCCGGTGGCAGTAGTCCTTACACTAGTACACACAATACAAATGTTTTCACCCGGTGGCAGTAGTCCTTACACTAGTACACACAATACAAATGTTTTCACCCGGTGGCAGTAGTCCTTACACTAGTACACACAATACAAATGTTTTCACCCGGTGGCAGTAGTCCTTACACAGTACACACAATACAAATGTTTTCACCCGGTGGCAGTAGTCCTTTACTAGTACACACAATACAAATGGACATATAATATACATAAAAATAACAATACAAAACAAACTATACACAATTACAAAACAAAATACATACAGTAAATACAAGTACACACATTAGAAACCGTACACATATTACAAAAACTTCCACACCTTACAAAAGCATCCACTCCTTACAAAAGCATCCACACCTTACCAAAGAGCATCCACACCTTACAAAAAAGCATCCACTCCTTACAAAAAAGCATCCACACCTTACATTAGTGTTTTGTTCAATAGACTCAGTGTACTAATGTTGCGTTTGAGGGTGCCTGTGTCTCACAGATTGAACAGACTGTGCTTTGCTTGGGCATCCGTATCGCCTGGACACTAGTGCGTAGGAGACTAGCGTTGATGGTGAGGTCAACTGTGCTAGTTGGATTCAAGGAGCCGTCCATAAGTCCCTTTGCACATATTGTGTTCACACAAAATGCTAATTTGGCATTTGTATTATTCAAGTGTTTTTCAAAAGTTATTTGTGGTACAAGAATAGAATAGAATAGAAATATGGGTCGGGCCCTTTATGGTCCCGATGCACGTAGGCCTTTAGCAGGCCCTTTGTGCCCCTTAACCAAATCTAGGTCAGGAGCTCTGTCCTTATAATAAAGGTCCAGATCGCCCCTAGGCCTAGTTCTTTGATATCTTCAGGGTGTAAAAAGAAAGAACCCAAGTAAGTGTGTCTATGTGTTGCCAGGGCTTCGCATTCGCACAAGACATGAGCTGAGGTTTCCTCCTCTGCTCTGCATTTCCTACACATGGGGCTATCACTTAGTCCCATTATGTGAAGATGTCTTCTCAGAGTGTTATGTCCAGTGAGTAGGCCAACAACCACTCTGGATTGTGTCCTATTAAAGGACAGCAGTTTGGTCTTAGCGGCAATACAAGGGCCCGAGATCATCTCTCGAGCCTGTCTTTGAGTGCCAGCTAATCCCTGCCACATTATCAAGTGCTGTTTATCTAACCAGCACTGAATTTTCTTCCTTATACTTTGCCTTGAGACTACCAGGGCCGGCTCTGGTCCCATAAAGCTGTTCCCAGAACCCCCTTTTGCGAGCTCGTCGGCGATTTCATTTCCACGTATTCCAGTATGTCCGGGAACCCAAAAGAGTTCCACGGAGTGGCGGGTGGAGATATCATTCAACGCCCTTTGGCACTGTCGCACCAATGGGGACGTTGTTTTAGCAGCCTGAATAGCCTTCAATGCTGCTTGACTATCAGAGCAGATACTAATGTATTTCTCTGATCCTATATTTGTGGTACAATGGTGAAGATAGAAATGCGAGTGAAGCAGGCATTTCTGTTTTTATTTCTGTGATTTTTTCAATGGAATTTTGGTGTAAATTTTCTATGTTTTGATGTAATTGTAGACATAATATTTGCAAACGTTGGTGCCTTTGCTTCTTAAAATATTTATACAAAATATTAACTTTATAGGGATATTTTAAGACCTGGTATCTTGGATTATTATAGCGGGCAAGTTTTAGAATATTATTCCAGTTCGAATCTCAGCCCTATTACCATCTGTTGGTGTTAACAGTAAGAAACAGGATTTTTGCCTCTTACACCGTCGTGCAGTAATCTATTAACATATCGACATTTGTCTAGAGTTTCGTCAGTTCGTAATTTAACTCGCAATTCCTTATAGCACGCCATTACCGAAAAGGAAGCTGCAACGTTCATCGCTGCTGACGAAAGAACGTATCGGATTTTAAGCACAAAGTAGGTCTGTGCCTGTGATTTGCCCAGCGCAGTTACCTCACTGTTCCGTCAAACCCTGGGGAACTGATATCGGAATCACAATTTCTGGGAAATTCATCGACTTACGTAAATCACCATTAATAAAATGTGGGGTTTTTCCAGAAATCAATTTGAGTAATAAGAACCTGAAGTACTGGAAGGATTATTTGATCGGATTTACCTCACGGGATGTACGTCGGCCAATTTATTCAAGGGAATTTTCGTCCTTTGTGTCGTAATGATGCAATGCTTTCTTTTGTTACAGAATGTGCAAAGAATCATATTTTTAAAATTTGTGTAAGGTTCGGATTAAAAATCTAATTCCAATTTTGATCGACTCCCCAAAAAAAGTACCAGGTGAACAAAAATATGAGTATATAGTGGACATGTTACCGTATTTGTCTTAAAGTGGGAAGGTTTATCATCTCTCATAAAATACCCAAATTATACAAGATTTTGTGCCCTTTAATCCCACATAACAGGTTCAGTTTTTATTTATCTACTACATTTCTATTTTTTCTCCTATTTTGATCTCATATTCTCAGATTGCCGTCTTTCCAACGGTTTCTCGAACAAAATCCCATGCATTTCTTTTTTTACATTTCCATGTAAATGCCTACGTCATATCAAGTCTTGTGATTTACATCTACGATGCTAAATGAGCTGTGTTAAGTAGTAAAAGTAAGTAAATTATTATTGTGAATACCATGAAGGCGTATGGATTGTGGAGTTGTACCTCCACTCATTAACCTTAGTATTATGTGGAGGTGAGTGCTGAAATTCACGCAGCGGCCGCCTTACCCTCGGGGAAAGAGCCCGTGGTATCAGTCGAGTAGCAGGCTGGTCAGGTCCCAGAGCTCGTGTGGACGCTTTGGATGTGAGAAAAATCTCTGCTGGTAATAAAACATCGATTTGTCTGTTGTCCAGCCTGTAGCCTAGTCGTTATGTTCGTACTGCCCGCCCTATCTCGGCACCCGCGTCAGCAGTAACATGATTACAGTGTCCTTTAAAGTGCGTTAAATACCAGTATAAGGTTGCCTGAAAGAGGAGAACGCTTCCAAAATTTATTAGTTTTGTCTTGTCCTTTATTGGATTAAGTAGCCAGCAAAGTGCAAGAATGATCTAACGCCATGGAGCAGAGTCGTTCTTAACCTAGTAAAACTTCCCACATTTTGTTGAACCTGAAAGTTCTTTACCGTTTTCACACCCTCTATCCTGAGATTAAGCCAGTCCACAGCATGCCATCATTTCTTATTGATCCTTTTTTAATATTATCCTCCCATCTATGCCTAGGTCTTCAAAATGATCATGGGGAGAAGGGAATGCGTACAGGATCCACTGTAGGAATGTCCATTGTCCGTATGTGCCTCGTGTCCCGCTCTCCCGATCGTATCTTTCTTGATTTGATATTCCTAACAAGGGTGCTGAGGAGGATATTTGGGCCTAAGAGGAACGAGGTAACAGGGGAGTGGAGAAGACTACATAAAGAGGAACTTAATGATCTGTACTCATCACCAAATATTATTCGGGTGATCAAATCCAGAAGAATAAGGTGGGCATGTAGCACGTATGGGTGAGGGGAGAGGTGCATAAAGGGTTTTGGTGGGGAGACCTGAGGGAAGGAGACCACTTGGAAGACCCAGGCGTAGATGGGAGGATGATATTAAAATGGATTTTCAAGAAGTGGGATGAGGGGGCATGGACTGGATTGATATGGCTCAGGGTAGGGACAGGTGGCGGGCTCTTGTGAGTGCGGTAATGAACCTTCGGGTTCCATAAAACGCGGGGAATTTCTTGACTAGCTGACGACCTGTTAGCTTCTCAAGAAGGACTCTGCTCCATGGAGTTAGTTAGTTAGTTAGTTAGATTCGGTAAGGTGTAAAAACCATCGAGCTCGTCAGTAGTTAAAGTGAACGCGTTTTCTATTCATGCGGTATAGATTACAGATGAATAAACTATTTTTAAAGTGGTTAATTCTTAAAAGAGTCATAAGAAAGCGTGCAATGCAGACTGATGAAAAGTTCGAAGAACCCGTAGCTTATTGGCCAACTTGTGGACCGCCCAGGAAGGAAGCGAAATGCATGTAGTAAATAATGTTTCCGTGGTAGGAGCTTTCTTCAAAATTTTACGATTTTGGAGGAAATAACACCGATATATGTATGACCAGATAATTGGGAATGCAGAGGAAGTAATTTTCTAACATGAGGCGACTTTTCCTTACCTGAAACTTGTGTCTCAGCACAGTGTACGGATTGTCTTCTGCACAGTGCTCTGAGCAAGACGGTGCTGCGATCCATACAGCCAGGGAAATCCTGGATCTCGCAGCAAGTTCTCAAGGCGCCTCATGGCTAGAAGTACCAACTTGTCCTATAATTTTCACTCTGCAAATTTCAACGTCATTTGCCTGCTTGTGGAGATCTAAAATATCTAGATTCTTACACTTCGCAGAATGTGCTTGTACTTGATTTAAACATACACAACTAAATTTTGAAAAGAATATACAGGGACATGATTTTATGTGACAACTGTCGCTTGTTACTTCCTGTCGTCTCCCTTAACATACACAACTTCCATGTGCAATGAATAACGTGTTAATTAGGTTTGACTCTTGTCTAGGAGCAAAAAGTAAATATTGCCATCGCCTTATTTAAATATGGGGAGTTGAAACTTGGTGTTAACTGTAGTACATTGATCTATGATATATGAAATTATACATATTTATTTTTTTGTATTTTAGGTTGCTGCATTAAAATATAAAACCATAAGCATTTTTTTTGGATTTGAAAATAAGTTCATATATTTTAATCGTACTCATACCGTTGAATCAAATCATACTTTATTTTCAGTAGAATAATACTCTGGCAGCGTCATGCACACACACACACACACACACAAATAATTATTTTATCCAACATCACAAATCGTTTTTTGCGTTTCCTGAAATTTTAACAATCTTCATCCATTAACCGCCTTTAGTTGATTGTTTTTATTTGTTGGAATGAATTATTACAATTTAAGTCACGAAAGTGGTGTGAGGTCTTTAGGTATTTTGTGTAAAGTACGAGAAAACGCCTGATATGGAGGCTGTGTCTGTCTGTTGTCTGGTGTCAATGTCAAACTCTTTTACAGATGTATTTAAAATTGACTGAGATAAGCATACACTCAGTTTCCCCCTCCCCCTACCCAAAGTATAATTTCTGTATACATTAATAATGAACTTATATATTTGTGGGGTATGTAGCATGCATGGGGACATGACAGAACTTTACGGCTTCTTTTCTCCGTACACTTTACTAAGATTCATTCCTCCACCAGGAGAGCGAATTTTGGAAATGAGCACTTCCCAAACTCTGGCTGTGGTTTCTACATAATTCCCCTCCACTGATCCACTGTTTTGCATTAAATCACCATTTCATTGAGTATGCACGCTATTTAATCTTTTTAAGTGCGCTTTCCACAGAATGACTGTTCAATGAGCCACTGTTATACATCGAATCACGATTTCACTGAATATGTACTCCATGAAACTTAAAATAATTATTAGCAGATTATGTATATTTGAACCGCTTATTTTACCAAATAATAGGGAAGGCACGATAGAGAGAGAGAGAGAGAGAGAGAGATAGGGAGAGAGAGTGCAGGATCATCACATTCAATCGAAACTCCATTAGTACTTTTCGGAGATGGGGGCAGACGGACAGGATATCCATATTAGGCTTTCATTTTGTCTACCTTTCACATTTTTTTTTCAATAGCTCGACAGCCCCTTGGGGGCCTAGGCCGCCTCATTTTTCGAGGCTTTATGATCACACTTTTTAGACACACAACACTCGGTAGGACTCCTCTGGACGAGTGACCAGCCCGTCGCAGAGACCTCTTACCTGACAACACACAACACTCACAACAGACAGACATCCATGCCCCGGTGGGATTCGAACCCACAATCCTAGTAAGCGAGCGGCCGCAGACCCACGCCTTAGACCGCACGGCCACTGGAATCGGCTGCCTTTCACATATATCTCATAATTATGATCTGGATTTTCATAAATTTAAAAATTAAAATTTACAGATATAGAATTTTTCCTATTTTTTTGTAATAGTTTTGAAACTTGGTCTCTCACGTTGTGTAGTGAAGGGAAGAACATAGGCTGAAGGTGTTTGAGAGTGAGGTGCTGAGGAAGATATTTGGGCTATTTAGTGCTATATACAACAGAGGAACATTACGTTTAGTGAGCTACAAGCATCACTCTTGGAAAGCGAAGTGTACTGCCTATCGCTGCTGGTTTTTGTAAACTGTGAAGATGTGCCGTGAACACTCACATTCGGACCATCATTTGTCAGGTCACGTCAATTGAAGAGAATGTCTTATAAGTCTGCTAGCGGACTTAAAGATAAACGTGGTAACGTGATGTACTAATGAAGTATACGTCTAAACATCACCAGAAGCAAAACCTTATTACGGTACCGGTATCAAATTGTTGCGCGAAAGTTGTGTCTGGTTTGTTTTTCTGCCTTGGGAAATACGATTCACAAATTCAGAGTGAAAAGAAATGGAACACGAAGAAGGTTTCATTTTATCTGCTGTTTCTTTTGACACGTCAATCCGAGTCAGTCCTATTTCCTTGTCGACTTCACGCATCAAAGGGAGACTCAAGAACTGATGGAAACGGAGGAACAAGCTGATTATGGCTGATTTGTTTGACATGTTTCTGCGAGACTCAAACATGGAAGGCTTTTACCTTCTAGTTAATGTAATGTATTTGCTTCTTTTGTTTTCATAGACCTCATCGCTTCTCTTTTTAAAAGATCCATAACCGTGCATTGAGCAATTAGATACGATATCAAAACCAACAAATGCACATAAGCGTATGAAAGTGTATTATACACACTGTATGACTCCTACATGTTTCGGCCACTCATGTGGCCATCTTCAGGGGGGTGCATTCACAAATATTTTTATCTGTATTTTGATCTGTAATATGTATTTTAAACTGTGTAGTATTTTTAAAATTCAGTATTTTTATATTTGCTCATCGGTTCAAAAACTTCTGTAACATTTAGATGTATGTATCATTTGTAATGCACCTCCCTGAAGATGACCACATGAGTGGCCGAAACATGTTGGAGGTATACAGTGCGTATAATGTACTTTCATACACTTATGTGCGGTTGTTGGTTTTGTTATCATATGTAGTATGTTAAATTATTTTGTCTGTCCGTCTGTTTAGCCGTCAGTATGCGTAAAACGCTGAAAACAATTTTTAAATTGTTATACATTCCGTTGTGGGTTTTTTATAATAATGGATGGCATTTTTCACTTTCCAACACAATTTTATTATTTTTGATATTGATTTGTAATGTATTATGCAACATGTCTCCATCAAATATTGCAATATTCAGGCCAATGGAATTATAAAAACATAAACTTTTATGTATATATAATATGTTTACATTTTTGTAACTTGGTTGGCCTGAACATGATGATGTTTTGTCGAAACATTTTGTCGTAATAATGTGATAAATTCATATGAATAATTAAATTGTGCTGGCGGTGAAAAGTACCATTCATAACCTGAGAACAGCTGAACGGATTTTAGTTTAATCAAAGTATGCAGATACGCCACAATTATTACGCATTTCGCACGTTTACACCTCATTAATTAACTGTGTGTAGGCCCTAATCTAATGTAGTGAATACCCGATAGTATTCATGTCACGAATCGTTGGTTCATCGCTCTTACCCTTTGCGAGATAACGCGGGAAACGGAATACACAAACGTGTATGTATAACGGAATACACAAACGTGTATGTATAACGGAATACACAACGTGTATGTATAACGGAATACAAAAACGTGTATGTATGACGGAATACAAAAACGTGTATGTATAACGGAATACACAAACGTGTATGTATAACGGATTACACAAACGTGTATTTATAACGGAATACACAAACGTGTATGTATAACGGATTACACAAACGTGTATGTATAACGCAATACACAAACGTGTATGTATAACGCAATACACAAACGTGTATGTATAACGCAATACACAAACGTGTATGTATAACGGAATACACAAACGTGTATGTATAACGGAATACACAAACGTGTATTTATAACGGATTACACAAACGTGTATTTATAACGGAATACACAAACGTGTATGTATAACGGAATACACAAACGTGTATGTATAACGGATTACACAAACGTGTATTTATAACGGAATACACAAACGTGTATGTTTAACGGAATACACAAACGTGTATGTATAACGGAATACACAAACGTGTATGTATAACGGATTACACAAACGTGTATTTATAACGGAATACACAAACGTGTATGTATAACGGAATACACAAACGTGTATGTATAAAGGAATACACAAACGTCTATGTATAACGGAATACACAAACGTGCATGTATAACGGAATACACAAACGTGTATGTTATAACGGATTACACAAACGTGTATTTATAACGGAATACACAAACGTGTATGTATAACGGATTACACAAACGTGTATTTATAACGGAATACACAAACGTGTATGTATAACGGATTACACAAACGTGTATTTATAACGGAATACACAAACGTGTATGTATAACGGAATACACAAACGTGTATGTATAACGGGTTACACAAACGTGTATTTATAACGGAATACACAACGTGTATGTATAACGGAATACACAAACGTGTATGTATAACGGATTACACAAACGTGTATTTATAACGGATTACACAAACGTGTATGTATAACGGAATACACAAACGTGTATGTATAACGGAATACACAAACGTGTATGTATAACGGAATACACAAACGTGTATGTATAACGGATTACACAGACGTGTATTTATAACGGAATACAGAAACGTGTATGTATAACGGATTACACAGACGTGTATTATAACGAATACACAAACGTGTATGTATAACGGAATACAAAAACGTGTATGTATAACGGAATACACAAACGTGTATGTATAACGGAATACACAAACGTGTATATATAACGGATTACACAAACGTGTATTTATAACGGAATACACAAACGTGTATGTATAACGGAATACACAAACGTGTATGTATAACGGAATACACAAACGTGTATTTATAACGGAATACACAAACGTGTATGTATAACGGATTACACAAACGTGTATTTATAACGGATTACACAAACGTGTATGTATAACGGAATACACAAACGTGTATGTATAACGGATTACACAAACGTGTATGTATAACGGAATACACAAACGTGTATTTATAACGGAATACACAAACGTATATGTATAACGGAATACACAAACGTGTATGTATAACGGAATACACAAACGTGTATGTATAACGGAATACACAAACGTGTATGTATAACGGAATACACAAACGTGTATGTATAACGGAATACAGAAACGTGTATGTATAACGGATTACACAAACGTGTATTTATAACGGAATACAGAAACGTGTATGTATAACGGATTACACAGACGTGTATTTATAACGGAATACACAAACGTGTATGTATAACGGAATACACAAACGTGTATGTATAACGGAATACACAAACGTGTATATATAACGGATTACACAAACGTGTATTTATAACGGAATACACAAACGTGTATGTATAACGGAATACACAAACGTGTATGTATAACGGAATACACAAACGTGTATTTATAACGGAATACACAAACGTGTATGTATAACGGATTACACAAACGTGTATTTATAACGGAATACACAAACGTGTATGTATAACGGAATACACAAACGTGTATGTATAACGGAATACACAAACGTGTATGTATAACGGATTACACAAACGTGTATGTATAACGGAATACACAAACGTGTATTTATAACGGAATACATAAACGTATATGTATAACGGAATACACAAACGTGTATGTATAACGGAATACACAAACGTGTATGTATAACGGAATACACAAACGTGTATGTATAACGGAATTACCAACCCGCGAACACGGTACTCGGCCAGTCGTGATCGCGAACGCGTCACACTACGCGTAATTGTGGTCTGTTGTCCCTAAATTGTGCTTTGTCTTGCATTGACATTGCTCCTACTTCGGCCGGAAATTATATTTGTCGCCGGTCCAGTGACATTAAAATAGACCACATGAAGATCAGTTATGTACTTCGAAATAAAGATGATTGAGCAATATGTGCGGCAAGTTTTCAGTATCGAAATTACAGTCGAACCCTGTTATAACGACATCGGTGTATGCGACACCTCGCCTATAACGTCAGATATTCTGTGGTACCAATTAATTCCTCGCTGTTAATCGTAACATTATACTCCCCGGTTATAACAACACTCGTTTATAGCGACACACAATTTTCAGTTTCTTTCCTAACGTTATAACCGAGTTCGACTGTAGTTTAATTTGCTTCATTTCGCTGTATTACTTTACAGGACCCTCTTGGGTTCCGTCTGTGTATTTGAAGTCCCAACAAGTTCCGTGGCCAAATAAGTTTGGAAACTGACCTGTAGCTTTAAATGAGAGGATGGTTATTAATTTGGAAAGTGTATGGGGCGAAGCGATCGTGGCCTGAAGTGTAGTGTTATCATTTGCCTGGAGTAGGCGAGGAAACGGTGAGAAACTGCAGTCATAATAGCCTGCCTGTCTCCAGGCGACATTTGAACCTGGGACCCCCGAAATACTAATCAGGGCTCACAAGTGCTCGGATACGACTTTCTGGTTCGCCACTTGAAACAGCAACATTAATAACTTGATAATCAGTTTTTTATCTGTGCGTCAGTGATTAACTTACGAGGACAGCGAAATACGAATTTTAAATATTGAAAGCAGGGGGTCGATCTTTCGAATTTGCAGACATAAAAAACATAGGGTAGATAATAATTTAGCAGAAAATGTTATTCTGAAATCCTGAAGGGACATAGCCATGTGGGAGATCTAGACTTGCATGGGAAGATAATATTAAAATGGATCTTACAGCTGTTAGGATGTAAGAATGTGGACTGGTTTCATAGGGCGAATGATAGGGGTGATGAACCTTCAGGTTTCATAAAAGTTTGGGAATTTCTTGACAAACTGACCCACAATAGTTTCTCAGAAAGGTTTGTACTCCATGGAGTGATCCTTGTGTACGTGTTTCTCACGATAGAGAAGTTATGTACAAGTAAATGTAGAGCAGCGTGAAGACTCGGTGATGGATGAACGTGAGTGGACCAGCAGGCTGTTTCAAAGGCTTGACTGTGTGCATGCAAAACCGCAAATTTGCTCAATGGAACCCTTAATTAATCTTCTCTAAATGATAATCCCCTTTAATTCCTAGAATAAACATCTCTTCCAGTTCGTCGGCAAGGACGTGTGCGTATGTTCCAAATTTCGATCTCAAAATAACTTTGCTTAATTCACTTCAATCGACTGAAATTACAATCCATCATGGGCTTTGTAAGGAGACACTTTAAATGTAATTTAGTATTCCTGCTAGAATTTCAAATAGTTTAAACCAGTAATTTACAACCCATGTACAGAGGAATGCACCCAGTGCTTGATTTGTTTTAACTTGTGTCTTTTTAACATTCTCGATATGAGCGGGGCATGTGGCACGTATGGGGGACAGGAGACGTTCATACATGGGTTTGTTGGGGAGACCTGACGGAAAGAGACCACTTGGAAGACCTGCGCGTAGATGGGAGGATAATATCAAAATGGATCTTCAAGAAGTGGGATGTGGAGGCGTGGACTAGATTGATGTGACTCGGGATAGGGACAGGTTTCGGGCTGTTGTGAATGCGATAATGAAACACGTGTTCTATAACACGCGGGGAATTTCTTGGCTGGCTGAGGACCTGTTAGCTCCTGAGGAAGGACTCTTCACCATAGAGTTCCGTTATTTTTAACATTCTGAAACCGAAAGCCGTTGCTGCTCCCAATCACCACTCCATCTGGATAAAGCCTCACGCATTATTAATCTAGGCGCTGGGTGGAGGCGAGTAATCAGATTTGTGTTTCTGTTGCTGCACGATGGCAGAAATCTTCCGTTACCTGTTGGGGAGGAGTGACTGAATCAGACTGAGTCAGCCAGTCTTCCAACTCGTAACCAGTCAGTTTAAGGACTGAACAGATTTCCATGATATTTTGAATGGGCTGAAGGATGAGTGTGTCAGATTTTGCATATAGATGGGTTTAGTGATGTTAGGTAGACTGAAATACGTACATACAGCTGAGCCATTGGTACCTCACTTAGTGCCTTTGAAGTTGAGATTGGTATCGTAAAATTTAAAAGATACAGATCGTACGGTGCCAAATTCCGGAAGGAAGTAAGATATTAAATTTTGGGGTCCATGAACATATTAATTCTGTTTGGAATAGGGAAGCATTGCCTCAACAGTGGGGAAAGTGACTGTTTATACAGAGGATGATAAAACAGGCTACAGTGTTATGAAGGCGTGGTACTCTTACCACCTACGCAGTACGTACAAAATTTACCCCAACATTGCCTGACTTCAGGCTTCCGCCGCGGTGTTAATGAGGTCTACGCTATTTTGGGATATTGCACAGCGTTGATTGGTACTCTGCGACGTTTAGGGACAACCTGTCACATCTTCAAGGGTCAAGCAGTCCAAGAAGACTGCTTGACCCTCGAAGATGGGACCGATCGGTCGTCCCGAAACGTCGCTAAGTACCAATCAACGTTGTGTAACATCCCAGAAGAGCGAAGATCTTATCCAACATTTTTCTGTCAGGCTGTGACAGTTATTTTTTTCTTCACGTTTGCATTTCATAACACGGGCTACGTGTTTCGGCGATATTCGGACATCTTCAGACTTAAAGTTTTCAACACGTGTGCATGACTTACATACTTAGGTGTACTCAGTCATATGTTGTCTCACATTTAAATTACAAAATTAAATCCACCTCCTCACATAAATGCGGTTATGTACGAGTAAATGTCATTTCTGGTTTTTAGTACACAGTCGCCTGCTATAGCCAGAACTTATGTTTTAATGTAACTTATCTAACTTACGACTTTTGAAGCAATTTTGGGGCTCCCGTATTGTCCCCCTGTGTATAAAACAGTGAATTATTCTTGTGTATAAAAATTTTGCTTACCAGTTACTTTCAATTTTCTCTTTACAGTTTTGTTAATGAACAACCTCGTATTTAGCTTTTTTTTTTGTGGGGTGGGGGAATCCGTTTTTGCACGGTTTTATTGTCCGCTGCTTACTATTGTACCGTTTTTGTGATATCGTCTCTTTTGTTCATTCAGTGTAGTGGTCAACTTCATATGTACTCGAAGTTATTGGTGATCATCAGTATGGATTTTTAACGTAGCAGATCAACTACTGATCAGATTTTCTGTGTTTATCCGAGGCTTGATAAATAATGGGATTGAAATGAGGCAGTGCATCAGCTAACGGTGGATTTAAAGACTGCCTACGAATTTTTGCCTGATACATCCCGTTTTGCTGTTTAAATTAATATGTAAGTCACCGAAAGTAAATTCGACACAGTCGGCACAACATATATTTCCTAATATTGTTTTCACCATGCATCTTGTATGTATAAAAAACAGGACAAACTAGATGCACAATCACTATTAAAAAAACTTTAATAGTAGTATTACATTAAACCCGACATGTTTCGGTCAGGTACCTGACCATCTTCAGGGGTATACTACATTAAAATGCGTAGTCCATATGTTAAACACACGTGAGATGTGAGCCTATAAGGTCTAGTCGTATATAAAGTTTTTCAAAACACAGTTTTAAAGTCACTAGAAAATCACTAAAAACTGTTTTAAAATAGTCAACACTTGTTGTAAGTTATAACAGTGTTATAATTTATATAAGGTGGAACTACTGTGGGATTACAAGTGTTGACTATTTTTAAAACAGTTTTTAGTGATTTTCTAGTGACTTTAAAACTGTGTTTTTAAAAAAACTTTATATACGACTAGACCTTATAGGCTCACATCTCACGTGTGTTTAACATATGGACTACGCATTTTAATGTAGTGTACCCCTGAAGATGGTCAGGTACCTGACCGAAACATGTCGGGTTTAATGTAATACTACTATTAAAGTTTTTTTAAATAGTGATTGTGCATCTAGTTGGTCCTGTTTTTGATATATATTTCCTTATTATGGATGCCTTTCTAGCTACGTGTTTCGACTTGTAATGCCATCACAAACATCGGAAGCAACAAAATACACTGTGTTATGAGGAAATAATTATAATTTATATTTGTAATTATAATTTATATTTATATTTTTATAATTTATCTCCTATATGTTTCGGCCCCCCTTGGGCATTATTAGGAGCTTGAAGTCATTAAAAAGAGAAGTGCGTAAACGTATAATATTGCGTACATCAACAAACCACTCATGCTTATATGAATATAAAAATATAGAAAGTTAAAGTGGCCAATTTTTGATTAAAATATATTTATTCTATATTTTCAGAAATAAATTATATCCACGTTTTAAATAACAGTTATATGGTGGAATGGCTGCGTTAATTAAAAAATTGATTGAATTTAACTCTGAAGATACAGGCATAGATAACTAATCAATTATTGGTAATTTTAAAAAAATATATATACTTATTAATTTTTATAGTTTTATGTTTGTGTATGCATTAAGTGGTTTGTTGGAATATGCAGTTTTGCATGTTTATACACTTTGTAATTATTTGCAGATTGTTGATAATAGGCCAAGAGGAACCGAAACTTGTAGGTGACAAATTATAGAAAATTAGGGGTTTTTTTTCCATAAAACAGCGTATATTGTTTTTAATGTTTGTAATTTATTAAAGAAATACACGGTAATATGCAACGGTATAAGATTAAAATGCCATCATTATGCTAAATAATTCATTTGTTTAAAATATAATTAACATTGCCAGAACTCTTGTGCTATAAATAGGGATTTTAAGTTTTATAAAATGCTTAAAATAAAATTACATAATTACAATAATTAAAGCAGTGGTACGTTTGTGAGGCCCTGTTTCCATTCATTTCAATTTATAAAGATCCGCACCACCTGTTGCTGTTTTATTTACAATTGCAGTATGGGATATATCTTTTCATAAAGTTCGACTTTAAATTAAACAATTAATACCAACAAATGCACACAGACACTTACAATGTCAATAGTTTCTTTTATTAATAGCTTTCCCCAATACGTATTTCGGCGTGCTTACATCGCCATCTTCAGGGGGTCGTTGAAGTTTTTTTTTAACATAGACCAATATTTATAAAATACATCGTATTGGGGATAAATGTCGACCTCGGTGGACTAGTGGTTAGCGTGCTCGCCACTGGACCCAAGGTTCGCGGGTTCGATCCCGACCGAGGTCGATGGATTTTTAAGGATGATAAAAATCCGGAGCACCACTTCCTTCGGAGGGGAAGTAAAGCCCTCGGTCCCATGTCGTAGATTTACGGCATGTAAAAGAACCTTACGGGCATGAATAAAAATGTTGCGTAAGCCAAATTGCCTCCATTTCTCATCCAAGTCTCCTGACTGCCTGCCAGATGGCTCTGGCGTGCACATCAGGATCGATAGAACACTAAGCGCGGCTAGCTGGCCGGTCACCAGCTGCCATGAATGCGCATGACTTAGTAACCTCGACAAGAGGAGGCAAGAGGAGGCCCAGGCCCATATAGGGCTGTTGAGCCAAGAATTATTATTATTATTGGGGATAAATATTAATAAAAGAAACTATTGACATTATATGTCTGTGTGCATATGTTGGTATAAATTGTTTAAGTAAACAAAAATGCACGGTGAATGCGACGTAAAATTCGACTGTAAATGTTTTGAATATCTTGTGATATTTCGTACTTAGTGCGGTGTATACCGTTTGTTTCGTGTTTAAATTACGCCTTTTTAGTTGTTACTCATTGTACACTGACTTGTGACTAAGATCGGAGAACCTTTTGCCCCGTACATGTAATTTTGTTTGTGTTTATGTTTTAAGTTTTTTGTAATTATGTATAGGTGTCGATGTTTTGCTTGTAGCAGTGGAAGTTTCTAGCATTTGAACCCTTCGTTAAAGAGTTGGGATAATCAAATATAGGAGAGTGAACTGGACGAGGCGTGTGACGTTCATAGGAGAAAAGAGAAGTGCATAAGATTGTGGCGGCGAAATATGAAGTAAAGAAAACCACTTTGAATACCTACGCTTGGCCGATCCCATTGGTCGTGCGGTCTAAGGCGTGGGTCTGCGGCCACTCGCTTGCTGGGATTGCGGGTTCGAATCCCGCCGGGGGCATGGATGTCTGTCTCTTGTGAGTGTTGTGTGTTGTCAGGTAGAGGTCTCTGCGACGGGCTGGTCCCTCGTCCAGAGGAGTCCTACCGACTGTGGTGTGTCTAAAGTGTGTAACCATGAAACCTGGACGACACGAGGAGGCCCAGGCCCATATAGGGCTGTCGAGCCATAAAAAAATACCTACGCTTGGGTGGTAAGGTAAAGCAATCCCATTACAGGCCTGGACAGGCCCTTAGGGTTCCAGGAAGTTGAGGCTACCAGATTTCTAGACAATCAGCACATGAAGGTGGTAAGGTTGTCAGCCCTATGCACCGGCCACCTTTACCCCCAGGAAATATTCCTGGTACTCATTTCTGTTAGAGGCTGAGTCGATCCCAGGGTCATAGTGCGACCGAAAGGATTATGTGAATGAAAAATTCCAATGACACCATCAGGAATCGAACCCGCGACCTTCCGGCTTGTAGAACAGTGACGCTTGGGTGGTAACATAATTTTAAACGAGTCTTAAGGAAATAGGCTGGAGAGGGGTTGAGTGGATTTATCTGACTCAGGTTAGAGATCAGTGTCGGGCTGTTGTGAGAAGTGCAGGCCTGTATATCAGAAATAGCCGTCTTGCACAGCGCTGTTGGAAGGGAGCTTCCAAACAATGAAACTTTTCTATGTCTGTGTTACGAAGGAGCTGGCTGCAGAATTCTGAACATGTTTGTCTCCCGAGGGAACGAATGTCAGTAGTTAAAAGCCCTCCAGGAATAGGGACGTCACTAGTTCATGGTTCCTCCCCACGCAATATATAGGGACTCACACAACATACTTGTTTCTCCACACAGCCGTTACTTAGACTGATTTCTGGCAAAAGACTTCCAATTCTTCTCGGAACAAATCTTCTGCCCACTGAATTCGCTGCACCACTTATCGAATTCGTATTTTTTTATTTTTGTTTCCTACAAGAATTATACAAAAAACGAGAGAAGGCTAACTGGATTGGCTACATGTTGCACAGGACCTGCCTTTCAAGACACGTTATTCAAGAAAAGATAGAAGGGAGGGGAAGACGACGAAGAAGACGTAAGTAGCTACAGTTTGATCTTAAGGAAACGAGAGGATACTAGAAGTTCAAAGAGGACGCACTGGATCGTGCTGTCTGGAGAACTCGCTTTGGAAGAGGCTACGGACCTGTCGTAAGACAGACTACGTGATGATGCGACACGAATTTGAGCTATTGGCCTGTTTTGGCTGTTACTTAATGTGGAGTAATAAATCTTTTAACTCCTAGGATGGAAGATCAATCCATTTTAAGAGGGCTGGACGGGCCGGGATTCGATTTCCCGCAGGAAAAGAGATATTCTGTCGTTTCGATAACGTCCTGATCGGGTTGCGAAGGTTTAGTCGGGTTGCGAAGGTTGTTGTGGGCAGACGTGTTTGTGGTGAGCTCCTGAGTAAGGACAGACTATGGGTTGCTACCTGGAAGATTACCGGGCGAGAGTGGGTACCTGGGCCGGGAGGTACACGTGGCGTGGCGTGCCTACGCGTGGTGACGCTAACCGAGATACTGGACATTGCTTGGGATTGACGATGCTGAGTTCAATGGTTTTAGCTGTTTTACTAGTGATTGGTGGAGTGGAACGAAATCCCGGTCCTGTTGTGGAAGGAGGTAACACTGTGAAACTTTTATGTACTGGTTGTGGCAGGAATCTAAGGTCGGGAATCCAATGTGAATTATGTGAACGTTGGTATCACTATAGTTGTGGTAATGTGAAGGCTCAAGCGGCTGAGAGAGAGAAGTGGAGCTGTGATAAGTGTAGGACTGAAAGGATTCGAATGTTGGAGGAAGAATTGCATAACGCTCTGCGACAAATTGATGAACTGAAGGCTAGGAACAGGAATCTTGAAGAAAAGTTACTACGGGCTGGAGCTGGGAAGAGGGACATAGTGCCGACTGAGCAAAAGGCTGCAAAGTGCGTGGTGGTGGGCGATTCAATGGTGCGTAATGTTGGAACAGAACATACAGATATGAAGGTGGAGTGTTTTCCGGGGATTCAAACTGAACAGCTACGCAGAGTGATAGATAAGAGGGATCTAGGTTGTCCAGAAACTGTTATTATTCACGTAGGTACAAATGACTTGAAAACAACGCGAAATCTGGATTTTGTAATGGGAGAAGTGTATACGCTTATGGCTAAGGTTAAGAATAAATGTCCGAACTGCAGACTTGTCCTGAGTGGAGTGCTGCGACGTAGAGATGTATCATGGCGGCGTATTGGTGCTCTTAATGATAGATTCGACTGGATAGCAAACGCCCTCGGAATTACATTCGTTGATCCGAACAGCTGGATACAGGATGGGGATTTTGCTGGAGATGGGCTGCATCTGAACGGAAGAGGAAAGAAACGACTGGGACAACTGTACGCTAGGGTTAGTGGTCTTGATGGCGGAGGATCTTCACGGAGGAAGGAATGACATACTTCGGTGGATGGAACTCGCAGAACGAGGACAACCAGGGAAACGCGGCAACCATCAATTGAAAAACAGAAGACTTTACATGAAGAAAGGGGGACAGAGACGAATAAATGGGTGAGTAGGGAAACTGAAGCTAGGTCAGGGGTTGAATCTATAAGTACATCTGCATATAGGGTTGAAGGTAAGTCGCTAGTGGTGCTACAGGTTAACTGTAGGAGTATATATAATAAAGCCTTAGATTTCTGGAATTTAGTTGACACATACAACCCTGATGTTGTTATAGGTACGGAGTCATGGCTTAAAGAAGACATTAGCAATGCTGAAGTTTTTAGGGCAGATTTTACAATTTTCAGAAGAGATAGGACAGCCCGTGGTGGTGGGGTTTTTTATATGTGTTAAAAATTACATTGCCTGTACGGAGCTGTGGGTGGATGAGGATTTTGAGATGATCGCGGTGGAAGTGAAAGGAATGGATCCAAAATATTCGTGGGAAATTATAGGTATATACAGAGCTCCTAATGAGGAAATGTTGGCGATTGAAAGACTAGCAGCCCGTACCTTACTTACGCGAAACTCAACGAAGAGATGCATTATAGGAGGAGATTTGAACTTACCTCAAGCGAATTGGAATGGGGATGCAGGAAAGACAACCGGTTTTCAGGCTTTCGTAAACAAATTAGTATGGGAAAATGGTTATACTCAGGTAGTAAGTGGCCCGACGAGAGGTGAGGCGCTGTTGGACATCTACCTCCTCAGACCTGATAATACGCTTAACTCTTGTAACATTGTGCACGGAATCAGCGATCATAGCGGGGTTTTATTGGAAGTAGAATGGGATGAAAATTGTCGGGAGAAAAAATTGAAAGGATAGTCCCGGTGTACCACAAAACAGATGTATTAGGTTTACAAACATTTCTTCGGGAAAATTTTAGCTTATGGGCTGGAAATGGTAGTAGCGTGGAGGAGATATGGAAAAGCTACAAGGAAATAGTCTTTGAGGGTATAGAACGTTTTGTACCTCATAAAATTCTGAGTACAAATCCGGATCCGGAATATTACACGAAGGAAGTAAAACGACTTAAGGTAAAGGTGAGGAAAGTTTACAATAAGCGAAAATTTGGTGGGCATTACCAAGCAGAGCTGAAACGTTTATCCAAAGAGTTACTGATAGCAAAAAAGAAGGCTCAGGAGACATTCTTAAGTTCGGTCTTACAAAACGAAGGTAAATGCTGGGCAGAGTTTTATAAGTATGTTAAAAGACGTAAAGGTAATAGAGAAAATATTCCTGCGATCAAGGGCATTAATGGAAATATCATCACCGAACCAATAGAAAAGGCCAACTCCCTAAACTCTTATTATGCGTCTGTATTCAGTTGCGAACGAAACACCCCGCAAATCCAATCAACAGATTCAGGAAAACCGTTCACCATTAGTATCAACATTTTAAGGAAACGACTATCAGCAATCGGGAGAAATAAATCCGTCGGACCAGATGGCATTCCTGGGGAAATTTTAAAGTTAGGTGGGGAAGCCATGATTCCATACCTCGCGAGATTACTAGATATAACGATGAACAACAATTCTATCCCAGGGGACTGGAAAAAAGCTATAGTGGTTCCTATTTATAAAGGGGGAGATCGATCGGTAGTGGGAAACTATAGACCGGTTAGTTTAACTTCAGTAGTTTGCAAACAAATGCAGCACGTTATAGCAGGGTATCTAAGGCAAGTCTGGGAAATGAGTGAGTGGTTATATGAGGGTCAGCATGGATTTAGACCAGGGTACTCATGCGAAAGCCAAGTAGTCACAGTTTGTCAAGATATTGCTGATTCATTGGACGAGGGAGTCAGGACTGACGCGATTATAATAGATTTTTCAAAGGCTTTTGATTTAGTCCCACATGATAGGCTGCTTTCAAAAGTTGCGGAAACCGGTGTGGACTTGAGGGTAGTAATGTGGATAAAGGAATTTCTGTTAGGACGTTCGCAAAGAGTTAGAGTAGACGGAAAACTATCTGATGAAGTCAGAGTAACGTCGGGAGTGCCGCAAGGGAGCGTATTAGGTCCGTTGCTGTTCCTCGCTTATGTTAATGATATTTGGAGAAACATTGAGTCAAATATACGGCTTTTCGCTGATGATTGTATAATATACAGGAGGATAATCGATAGTAATGACATTGAAAATTTGCAGACAGACTTAAATAGATTAGGGGAATGGGCGGTTGAAAATGAAATGAGGATAAATCCAGGTAAGAGTAAAGCAGTAAGTTTCAATAGAGCTAGGGTGAAAGGTAAACTGAGGTATTGTATTGGGGATCAACTAATTCCAGAGGCAAATAGCTTTAAGTATTTAGGAATAATTATACGCAGCGACCTAAGCTGGGCAGATCATGTAAATTATACACTAAGAAAATCATGGAGGGCTCTTCATTTCGTAATGCGTATACTCAAAAGGGCAAATAATAATACGAAAAGTTTAGCTTATACGGCACTAGTGAGACCGATACTTGAGTATGGAGCGGTGTGTTGGGACCCATACAGAGAAGGTCAGGTAAGCGCTTTGAATCGCGTGCAAAAGAGAGCGGCAAAATTTGCAAATAATACAAATGAATCGGGTTGGGAAACATTGACACAGCGTAGAGCGATAGCCCGAATATGCGCCCTTTTCAAAGCATACACCGGGGGACGGGCTTGGAAAACAATAGGGGATAGACTGCTAAAACCATGCTACCTGGGTAGGGACGATCATAGTCGGAAAATTAGGATTAGGAAACAAAGAACAGATGTAGGTAAATATTCCTTTGTAAATAGGACCATAAAAAGCTGGAACCAATTACCTCCAAGCGTACTAGCGACTTTCCCCTGTAAATTAAGCTCTTTTAAAAAAAGGGTCAAGAACGTCATTACAAGCTAAGGATTTTTAAGTGGAGATTAAATAAAAATAAGGGATGTGAAGTGAAGGGGTGTGAAGTGATGTGAAGTGAAGTGCTCTGGTTTCGAAGTGAAGTGAAGTGAATTAAGTTCTTGGGGGATATAATTAGCATGTACTTTGGTCTGACTTTATACTGAGGATATTCTAACGCACTGAAATTAATTAATGTGTGGGTGTTTTTTGTATTGTGCGTGTTTTTTTTTTCTTGTACTGTGTATGGGTGTTTTTGTAAGGTGTGGATGCTTTTGTAAGGTGTGGATGATTTGTAAGTTGTGGATGTTTTTGTAATGTGTGTACGGTGTTCTAATATGTGTACTTGTATTTACTGTATGTATTTTGTTTACTGTATGTATTTTGTTTTGTATGTGTAAGGGTGTTTTAGTAAGGTGCGTACGGTTTTCTAATATGTGTATTTGTATTTACTGTATGTATTTTGTTTTGTATGTGTATGGGTGTTTTTGTAAGGTATGGATGTATTTGTAAGGTGTGGATGCTTTTGTAAGGAGTGGATGCTTTTGTAAGGTGCAGATGTTTTTGTAATGTGTGTACTGTGTTCTAATGTGTGTACTTGTATTTACTGTATGTATTTTGTTTTGTATGTGTATGGGTGTTTTTGTAAGGTGTGTGTACGGTGTTCTAATATGAGTACTTGTATTTACTGTATGTATTTTGTTTTGTATGTGCATGGGTGTTTTTGTAAGGTGTGAACGGGGTTCTTCTAATATGTGTACTTGTATTTACTGTATGTATTTTGTTTTGTATGTGTATGGGTGTTTTTGTAAGGTGTGGATGTATTTGTAAGGTATGGATGTTTTTGTAAGGTGTGGATGCTTTTGTAAGGAGTGGATGCTTTTGCAAGGTGTGGATGTTTTTATAATGTGTGTACGGTGTTACAATGTGTGTACTTGTATTTACTGTATGTATTTTGTTTTGTAATTGTGTATAGTTGTTTTGTATTGTTAATTTTATGTATATTTATATGTCCATTTGTATTGTGTGTACTAGTGTAAGGACTACTGCCACCGGGTGAAAACCCAATTGCAGTAAATAATAATAATAAAAATAAAAAAAAAATACTGTGGGGCTAACCAACCTTCTCTTCAACGGGTGCGGGGGGTTCTTTCCTTGGAGATAAAGCGGCCGCGTTGTGAACGTCCATCTAATGCCGAGGTTGAGAATGACTGGAGTTGTAATACTACTCCCCCTATACGCCTTCATGGCGTGCACTAGTTTGATGTACCTTTTTTTACCTTTACAATGTGAAAAAAGGCCGATCCCAGTGGCAGCGCGGTCTAAGGCGTGGGGTCTACGCCCGCTCGCTTGCTGGGATTGTGGGTTTGAATCCCGCCGAGGGCATGGATGTCTGTCTCTTGTGAGTGTTGTGTGTTGTCAGGTAGAGGTCTTGGACGAGCTGGTCCCTCGTCCAGAGGAGTCCTACCGAGTGTGGTGTGTCTGAAGTGTGATAGTGAAGCCTCGAAAAATGAGCAGGCCTAGGCCCCCAAGGGGCTGTCGAGCCATTGGAAAAGGAAATGTGAAAAAGGTTAAAACACAATGTCTGGTATAGTTGCTCCCTGTTGTTAAATTACGTGGAAAACTTGGAAGGCTCACGGATGAAGCGTTTTAAAACTAAATGTGTGTCTCATATGTTTTTACGTTCGCTCAAAACAGTTTTCTTTCCGATAAGTATATATGGAGTTAGACGCGAGTTGCTGTGCAGATGTGTGTAGAAAGCCACGTTAATTTTCCTATAAAGTGTCCATTATTATTGTCTTGTTTTAACCAAGTCTGATATATGTCGATCTAAATCTGGTAAACTATCCAACATGAACTAACGTGACAGTAACTTCAGCGGTTTGGGTTGTTTATATATGGACGGATGACGGACTGGCGAAGCATATGGACGCATTTTTGTAACTTTCTTGTGACTGCACACCAAGAACACGGGGTGGACGTCAGTTACAATTAAAATACTTCATCAGATCTTTGGAGAAGACATCCCGTTGTGTTAAGTAACTGTATAGTAACAAAATCGAAAACAACAATTTATTGTAACTAAAATTGTATTACTTACATGAATTCGCTACATGTTTCAGCCCGTAAAAGGGCAATTCTCAGGCGAGATTAATATTTTAATATATCAAGGTTTTAATGTGTGTTAATAACACAGCTATTCAATGAGGTACTGTAAAATATCACTTCCATTAAGCCGGGATTAGACGGCGCGTGGCTCGGCTCGTTTTACGTCATAACTGACGTTATTGACAAAGAATCGTATTCAAACGCGCCGTGTATCCGGCCTGGCGCGGCGCGGCTTGTGATTGGGCGAGCGAGGCTCGTTGGATCGCCGCAGAAGCGGTTTTTTCATGATCCTCAAAGGGACTCGGCGCGGACAGCTGTTGCGGCTACACGGGGTTGCAGTCTACGCGCCAAGCCAGTCTCGTCCAAGTCTGTATACACGTAGGTCTGGTCTTTGTTTTCTGCTGTCGGGGTGCGCGAAGAGTGAAATTTTCTGTCCCACAATTGGTATTGGCTAGAATGGAGTGGTCAAACGAGGACATTTTTAAGTTCATAGAACAACACGATTATTCCACAAGCCGAGCCGAACCTATCCGAGCAAGGCCGCTGGTCCGCCATTTGCCGAGCTTCGCCGCGTCGTGTAGCCAGATTGTCTTTTCTGTTCCGATCTGTTGGCCGAGCAAGTGACGTCACGTCACTCGACGAGCCGCGCGCCGTCTAATCCCGGCTTTAGAAGTGAATTCTCTTTATGTGTGTAAGAGAGGGGCTTCTGTCATTTTTATATTACCTTCCTTTGCATATTTTGTGTTAGTCTCTCCTGAAGATGAAACGTGTAGCAACTTCATATAAAGGGTAAAGCCATCCCATTACAGGTCTGGAGAGGCCCTTAGGGTTCCAGGAGGTTGAGGCTCCCAGATTTCTAGACAATCGGCACATGAAGGTGGTAAGGTTGTCAGCCCTACGCACCGGCCGCCATTATCCCCTAGGAAATACTCCTGGTACTCATTTCTGTTAGATGCTGAGTCGACCCCAGGGCCATAGTGCGACCGAAAGGTTTATGTCAATGAAAAATTCCAATGACACCATCGGGAATCGAACCCGCGACCTTCCGGCTTATAGCGCAGTGCCTCAAACAACTGCGCCACCGAGCAACTTCATGTAGGAAGTGTAATTTTACTTACAATAAAGTGTTGTGTCTGACTTTATTAGTTACTGTATACCTGATCAGAGTTCTGAGATTTTGTGTTCTTACAGCGGTGTTGATGAATATTCGCTTGTTCTGGTAAGGCACATTGTGTCGGCGGGTAAATTTTGAAAATTTTGAGATATTTACAACATTTTGAAATGGGACACTTCGTTCGTCTTCAGTGTCAAGCAATCCAACAAGAAAACAAATTACAGTGGAAAATGAACACGGCAAAACCCACGGCGAATAACAGCAAGAAGAAGAAAATGATGAAGGACAATAGGAGGAAGAGGAACCTGCTGTATGAGGATGTTTAAAAGGGAACGAAGGTGTCGCATATAAGATATCTCACCATGATTTCTGGCTTCCGCCGCGATGTTGATTAGATCTGCACTCTTCTGGAATATTACTCAGCGTCGAGTGGTAACCCTTTACCGACGTTTCAGGACAACGTATCGGTCCCATATTCAAGGGTCAAAAAGTCCTTTGAAGACCCTTGACGATGGGGCCGATATCTTGTCCCGAAACGTCGGTAAAGGATTACCACTCGAGCTGCGTAATATCCCAGAAGAGTGCAGATCTCATATCTCACACACGCATGTCGGACATACACACGGTCGGATGTACGTACAAATTTTTACTCTGGCCACTGATATAGGTTTTTGAAACACTTTGTTCATCCTGGCGTAAGGATATTTGGAATGTTGGAACAACGAGGATTACAAGAGCGTGGAAGGAACGCAACAATTTCAGGCGTACCTTCTTTGTTCCACTCTAATATTCGACGTTGATGGCTCAGGAATCTTGGATACGATTTGTCTGGTGATTCTCCTGCGAAGACCCAAGCCTTCGGCATGTTACGTTGTGTCGTTGTGTCGTTGTGGTTGAACTAACACCCAAGCAACACACCATAACATCTCAGCAGACTTCAATCTTCAGCAACACCGCTGTGTGAACTTCAAACCGCGGATCTTTATTGGTTTATGTCTGCAGTTTTGTTTTGGGGTTCCTGTCGTTTTCATGTGCTTGTGTTACGACGCATTTAGTAACTCATAATATTGGCGTCGAACGTTAGGATGACTGATTAATTGTAAAGGATTTGGAAGGATGCGATACTTGCCTAATAGAGATAATATTCCGATATTTTCATGAAGGTATTGGAGAAAACCACGAAAACAAGGATCCGAAGAGGCGATGACCAGACTAAAATTCGAAACAGGCATACCTTGAATATAAGCTACCAACCAACTAACTAAACTCACTCACTCACTAACCCACTAACTCACTAACCCACTAACTCACTCACTCACTCACTCACGAAGTAACTAACCAAACCAAACCAAACCAAATGAAACGAAACCAACCCTCTTCTTGGAGCTAGTAGTTCCGCAGCTAACTGAGAACCTCGTCGCATTTTATGGAATTCGAAGTTTCATTTACGTATCCACAAGGCCCGCCTCTTATCCCTGTCTTGAGTCAGATAAATTCAGTACACGCCCTCCCAGCCTGTTTCTTTAAGATCCATTTTAATATTATTCTCCAATCTGTCACTCTACAAATTAGGAAATATGTTCAGGGTCCATTTAAAATTTTGTTTCGGAAATTGTGTTACGTATTTTGCTTAGAAATGACGATTCTCTATTACTTAAAATGCCTGTAAACTGAATTTAAGCTAGAAAAATGTAAATTATTCGATTTTTATTTCCAGAAATGCTGAGAAATGTAGAGGACTTAAGTTGTGCAGTTTTTCAGCTGTAAGAATTCCTGCTGTGGCCTTCTAGGCTAGGACACCACATGGTATAGTGAGTACCAACATTTCGGAGTAACATACTGCCTCCATCTTCAGGAACAGAAGCTGGAGACGTTGTGTTCCTCTGAAACTTTAATATACACCAAACTATACATGTATTTGTTTACAACCCAAAAGGCCACATTAGAAGATGTAACGTTTTTGCACTAACTTCTTGAATTTACTGGCGAATCAGAATGATAGGCGCAAGTGGGTTCACTTTATATCGTGCATAAGTGTTAGACAAGCCTGTATAGCCTTCATATTGCGAGTAACTTGTTTATGTGAAGATGCGTAGTTCGGATTAATTTAGCCAGCCTTTATTATACCAGTAATTAACGCCGGAGTTCTGAAAGTCGTCGTAATTATGGGGGAAAAGTTTCATTGCGGTAAACAATTGCACTGATAATGTGCTATAAAATTAACTCACAAAGTCAAATGTTAAAACCAGAAGCGCTGGAAACTTCTTAGAGATTCCGTAAATTATTCCTGATAGAAGTTTATGATATTTACAGATAGCGATATCATTGTCAGCCGATCCCAGTGGCCGTGCGGTCTAAGGCGTGGGTCTGCGGCCGCACGCTTACTGGGATCGTGGGTTCGAATTCGCTTACTAGGATCGTGGGTTCGAATCCCACCGGGGGCATGAATGTTTGTGTTGTGTTTGTTGTATAAGGACGGTAGCATGGAACGTAAAGTGACATGAAGGACGAAAAGGATTTAAAACAGTACAAAAATGGATCAAAGGGGGAAAACCCCGGGGAAAAAAAAATCCCACCGGAGGCATGGATGTCTGTCTCTTGTGAGTGTTGTGTGTTGTCAGGTAGAGGTCTCTGCGACGGGCTGGTCACTTGTCCAGAGGAGTCCTACCGAGTGTGGTGTGTCTCAAATGTGTGTGATCGTGAAACCTCGAAATGAGGAGGCCTAGGCACCCGAAAAGGGGCTGTCGAGCCATAGGAGGATATCATTGTCAGAGGACTCTTGACAGGTCTTTCTCCTTCAGTCAAATACGCCGCATGTCTGTCTTACAACCAACAACCCCTCTCCCAGTCCATACTTTTCATCTGCCAGGTTTCAAGATATTTTTGCTTCTATTCAGTCCCGATGGACAAAGCTTCAGACGATAAACTCCGCTGCATACGTAGCAGATTTCCCACAGGCCTTGCGTCATAGATTTTGAGAATTTTAATGAGAAACCTTTATTGGTCTTCGTCTTGCAAGCATATAATCCACTCTATATTGGATACTTATGTAGGACATAAGGCAATGCGCCTTACAGAGGCGTGTTTTTGACTGTGAAATATTAGGGGATATTTATAGATTATAATTTAGGAAATTACATGTTAGATATTGCTATTGTTACAGGAAGTTTTAGCAAAGGTACATACATTGGGGGTTGACCGACTTTGATATATTTATAACAAAGAGCATGTTTATTGCACTCGTATAGTCGGAGTCAAGAAACTTCCACTCACTTCAAGCAGTGTGACAAATTCTGATAGCCAGACAATCCTGCATAAGAGGAACCTCATGTGCACACCTTAGTGCTGTGGTTCCCAAAGTTTTTCGGTCCACCGCCCCCTTGGTTCCATATACATACCACAGCGCCCCCCTTACCTTTTTTAAAGAACATAAATGGGCTTTTGTCTCCACTTTTATTTTATATTTAAAAAATCGTTTAAATAAAATTATAAGAGTAAACTTAATGTTTTAAGTGTTAATTAATAAATTAAAATTTATTATATTTTTTATGATTAACAATAATTCATCTAGCAATAGTTTATTTAAAAACAATATGTGCTTGAATAAGATTCATAAATTAAAATACTAAGAAATTTAGTTCATTTTTTATTTTTAACATAAAAATTACTTTATTTGAATTTTATTATAAAAATAAATGCACTACTTGTCTACTAGCGCCCCCTGTGATAATAACAGCGCTACCTTCCACCTCTCGTACCTATTAGCGCCCATCTCGGTAATCCCACCGTCCCCCAGGGGGCGATACCGCCCACTTCGGGAACCACTGCCTTAGTGTATGTACCTGTTTATATAGAGCCTTCTTACCATCACGCATAGGCGCACCCAGAATTTTTCTTTGGGGTGGGGGCTGATCCTGGAGGCTATATATAATTTATATCTGATTTTAAAAACTATGTTATGAAAATCATGTTAAAATCTCCGATCTGACTTCTAGTTAGGTTACAGAGAAGATTAAAAACTAACTGAAAAAGAAAATAATTTACATATTTGTAAGGTTAAATTACATTTTTCAATATTCCAATGTACTAGTCATCAGCCGAGTTCAGTGGCCGATTTAGGCTGAAGCGTAAATCACGAAAACCTTTGATATCATCATGTCTAAAAAATCTGTTTTTTTTTTTAATCTCGCTTTGAGTGGGGTGGGGGGGCTGCAGCCTGGCAACCCCCCCCCCCCCCGGTTGGTTGCGCCAATGCCATCACGTAACATTAAGGCATATCTTACGCTGTTTCTTGTATTAGGACTAAATATGTTGAGGCCTCTACTTCGTCGGATTTGCATTTTAGAGTAGACGAATATCTCCTATGGGCTTTTTTTTACTTTAGTGAAGGTAAAAGTAAAGTTCTCCCTAGAACAGGCCATGAAGGCCCAGAGGACGAGTAGAGGTATAGCTCTACTCTTTCTTTAACCCTGGCACTAGCTGGGGTTGGGTGGTCAACTCCACGCCCCGGCCGCTTTAGTGAAACATGCCCAAATAATTATGTACCGGTTGTCGACCGTATGCGCGGTTGTAATGCGTTTCTGCATGGAATAATTCGAATGGAAGCGTTTATAGTTCAATGGTGCAGATACGACTGTGACGTGTGCGCTGCACTAGCACCATCTGTTGTGCTATAGCGTAACGTGATGAAATTTTGTGTGAAAATGTATTTTGAAGTAACACGAAACTTATTGGCAGTGACTCTATTGACGGATATAAGACAATAAATTGGCGAACGGGCATAATCAACATTTAGATTTCGGTTTAGGCAGTGCAAACTAACGAAAGTGTGGAGTTAGACTTGTTACATTTGGTATCGAGGTAGGTCATAAACATAGCTTTAAATTCTGTGTACAAAATGTTGTTTAAATTTCAACAGTTATACACACGGCGACAGGTCACTGTTGGACGTTAGATTTGATAGATTGAACCCTTTATAGCCCAGTGGCTGTACCGCCAGATTTAACACTTAACCCTTTAAAGACGAAGCGTAAACATTTTCAGTTAAATATCCAGTTCGTACCGCGCAGTAAACACTTTTCATCTCGGTTAAAAAACAAATCAATTTATGTTATATAAGGCAAAAGTTGCTGTTTGTTCTGATATAAGTACAATACACATAAATACAGTGTGGGTAGAATGTAGAATTTTTGAAAATTAAAACATTTGGTGCGTAAAGTAACCATTAGGCTTTAAAAGGTTAACCATTCTACGTTCTGCCCACACAGTGTGTTTATGTGTTTTGTGTGGATCTGAGAACAAACAGCGATTATTTCCGTATACAGTATCAACTGATTGGTTTTTATAACCGAGAAGGACTGCGTTTACTGCGCGGTACGAGCAGAATCTTTACATAAAATTTAGGTTAAGCTTAGTATTTAAACCTTTAATAGATACTTAGATACACATTACGCATATTCATATAACGTGCTCATATGAGCAGTTATGAGAGTAGAATTTGTTAGTCATAGATGTCGTTTATAATATTAAGAAGTTCCTAGAGTGACATTACTGCTCTGAAGTTGCGCTGCTAACTAGGATGAAAGTGATGATAGATAATGAGGACTGTTTCTGGGAGGTGCTGCAGGAAGTGTTAGATCAGTTCCTAAAGTATCACATACGATGTTGTTAGGACATTTTTATACAAACCTGGGAAGAAGAGATAGGCCTACTTGCAAACCGACAACTTGGGACAAGAGTTTAGATGAAACTAATAATAAAAATTGGTGTTGGAATAGTAAACTTCGCTACATGGAAACATTTTAATGTCAAAAGCACAATGTTCCCTCATCGAAACATTCATACACGTAAACCTCTCCTGAATGAAAGACTTACAAATTGATTACATCCTGATGGACAGAAGAGAGCATTCAAGTGTATTTCATGTCCGATATTTCAGAGGAGTTGGCTCTAATGCTGATCACTGTTTGGTGGTTAAAAAATATAGGGTGTGACGCTCAGTAAGTAAACGAGAAAGGAAGTATTTGATATTTAGAGATTCGATCTCAAGAAGAGAGAAAAATGAAAGTTAAACAACAGGATCAGATTTATATCTCAAACAGTTTTGCAGGTTTCGAGAAATGAGATTAGGGACATCAGTAAGTAGCTCTTTCGAAACGTCCTTAACTGATACGAATCTGAAGGACGTCATATCCCAGGAGACTTTACTCTTTATCCCCACCACTGCAGGTATTTCAAATCTGTCCAGAATTGCATGTTTTGAACTCAGACTTTAAGGTCCATATAAAAATTCATTGTTTTCATCCATTCATGGAATAATATAATGTGGCTTCAAAAACACGTTAGGCCTGTTAACTAATACAGCTAATTGGGAAACAAAGGATGTGTAGGCAATCCCAATTAGTGCTGATAGCTGATATAGGGTTAGAAATGAACTGTATTTATTAAATTATAATTATACCATATTTTGATTGACATAACACAAAATGCTGCGTGACAGTGTGTACGATTTTTATTAAAACTGACGAGTCGAAGGATTGTCAAGCTTTGCACACACAGTTCAGCAATGAGTTTGATAATAAAAATGTGTGCATGTACACAAAACGGAAAAATATATTGGGGAATGTTTACAGAACGAAATGTGCTGTCAACCAGAAGCAGATAAAAAAAGATAATATTAAAATAAGTCACAAATATAAATAAAAGTGAATCTACGGACGGACGGGATTCACTTGACTCAGGCTAGAGTCTAGTGGAGGGCTTTTGTTAATAATGTAATGAACCTCCGGCTTTGATTAATGACATCCCGCTGTGTTTAATATATTTCAGTTAACTAATAACAAGACAGACGAACACAACTTTACACAACGCTACATGTTTCGATGGTTGGGATAGCGTAGACGGTATAGCGACTCGCTATGTGTCGGATGGTCCTGGCGTCGAATCCCCGATGGCGTGCTTTTCCACACCCGTCCACCTCCTGCCACACAAAGCCTCCTTACAATGGGTACCGGGTCTCTTTCTCGGGGGTAAAGCGGCCGGGGCGTGGCGTTGCCCACCCACCCCAATCTAGTGCCTCTGGGCTTTCATGGTCTGCTATAGGTTTATCTTGAACCTTTTACCTATAGACCAACATGTTTCGGCCCAAAATGGCTATAATCAGGTTTATATAAAAAAACTAAAAGAATGTCAATGGGTTTTATTACGTATTTTGTCTTTAGTGTGACATCTCAGCTTTATGTGTATAGTTACAGTTATTAATTACACTAAAATTTTCCTGAGGCTTCTATTAAAGGCAAATAATTTTTTCTGGCCCACTCAGTGACCACCAACCAACGTCGAAAGATGGACTGCACTCAATGAAGCTAGTTAAATCGTACTATGAGACTGGTGTAGAAGTTTAAATACAGAGAGATTTGCTGTGGGTACAGGTGAGACCTAGGGGCACGCGGTGGCGCAGTTGGTTGAGGCACTACGCTACAAACCGGAACGTCGCGGGTTCGATTACCGACGGTGTCATTGGAATTAATTCCTTGACATAATCGTTTCGGTCGCACTATGGCCCTGGGGTCGACTCAGCCTCTAACAGAAATGAGTACCAGGAATCTTTCCTGGGGGGTAAAGGCGGCCGGTGCGTAGGGCTGACAACCTTACCACCTTCATGTGCCGATTGTCTACAAATCTGGGAGCCTCATACTCCTGGACCCCTCAGGGCCTGTCTAGACCTGTAATGGGGTTGCTTTACCTTTTTACAGGTGAGACCTTGTGTATTTCTTTGATTTATTTAACAATGCTGTATCTCACACTACGTAGCGTCGAATTGTAGGATGATTTAATGAATAGAGTTGGAAGGGATGTGGAAGGAATTGGTCGTAGGTAATTATGAGGTACTATACGGGAGGAACTGAAGAAATACGCGAAACATCTCAACCGGGATAGCAGGTACTTTGGCCAAGATTCGAACTCGGAGCCTCCCGAATACAAGTCAAAAGCTTTACGATCTGGCCCAGTCTGTTCTGTCACGGGGCGGTTATTTGATGTGTTATTTGAAGCAAACTCAATTCTATGGGCTTCGTGAATGAAAGACTGAATGAAGAACTTGTTTCTTCATTGCATGAAATACGTAGTGTACCAAGTAGTCAATTTAACGATGCTATTCGCTGTAAGGCACAGTTGTTACTGTATGTACCACCTGCTTTGACATAAACACTCGTGGGAATTTTGTCCACGACGCTTACGAGTTTCGTGTGATTCACGGAATAAGCAGCTGACATTTTCCTGAAATGCTTTAACCGATTCGGTTTTGTAATGAGACGCAATTTTCATTATGTTGCGTACAAAAGTAATTTTTAATTATTGTTTATTGTGATTTCAGGCTTCCGCCGCTAAGTTGATGAAATCTGCGGTCTTCTGGGGTATTACGCGGCGTCGTGTGGTAATTGTTTACCGACGTTTCGGGACAAAATCTTGACCTGTGAGGATGGGACCGATACGTTGTCCCGAAACGTCGGTAAACAATTGGCACACGACGCCGCGTAATACCCCAGAAGACCGCAGATTTTATTGTTTATTGTATCTTCAGACTTATGATTTTCGTTTGTTTAACATAAAGTGTAAAGAGCTAGGATCAGCACACGCGAAACTGTAACAGCGTTTGGAAAGGCTAAATCTGTTTGAATTCAGAGAAGACGTTATACGCTTTTCCTAGCAAATTAAATCCCATCGTAAAATCTGTTAGGAAGAAGTGAAGAGACTTTTATAACTGAGTTATTTGGCAGCAGTGTTCAGTACTTTGAACAAGGTACATGCCGGTGATGTGTCAGAAGAGGTAAAGCAATCCCATTACAGGCCTTGACAGGCCCTTAGGGATCCAAGAGGTTGAGGCTCCCAGATTTTTTAGACAATCTGCACATGAAGGTGGTAAGGTTGTCAGCCCTACGCACCGGCCGCCTTTACCCCCAGGAAAGATTCCTGGTACTCATTTCTGTTAGAGGCTGAGTCGACCCCAGGGCCATAGTGCGACCGGAACGATTATGTCAATGAAAAATTCCAGTGACACCATCGGGAATCGAACCTTGTCAGAAGGGGTGGTGGTAAGAATTCGTATAAGACAAACAAAGAGGGTGAATGTGCTTCACTACTTATAAATGAAATGTCTGAAATGATAACTAAACCCTCCTTTTAAGGAAGGGAAAACATTGCCCCTTAATTGAAATGGAAAATACGAAATATGCAAAGTGACATAAGATTATACACAACACTAAAGATGAGTAAAGTTATAACATACACAGAGTTTTTATTATATGACGCTGCTTAAGACCGTTATAAGCGGTGATTTGGTCTTGGCCGGGGCTCGGTTTTACAAGCATATTCACTGCTTCGTAATTTGTAAACGCCCTATTTTTATGTGTGTATTTATGTACGTACGTATGTATGTGTGTATGTATGATTTGTGCACGTGTTTGTGCATGCATGCAGTTATGCATAAATTTCAAGGCTGGCTTCACGTACTGTACAACAAAGAAATATTACAATTTCTACAATTTCTTTCTTCTTCTCTATGCTCAACCAAGTGTGTATTTTCTGTTCACTTCTGTTTTTACTCATTCTTAATGGTGTAGGGTATGAAAAATGCAGAATTGAAAATTAGCACAAACAACACGAGCAAACACCAACGCACTTCAATAAGAACTGACAAATAACAAATGAAAACGCACAATTCTATGCACGCGCATGCGCCGGCTGACGCAACTCCAAGCTGTCGAATTGCGAGGCACCACTGTACCAAAATTGTGCTTTATTATTTTATTATTATTATTATTATTATTATTATTATTATTATTAAAAGCTGGATTTGATTTTATTTGAAAAATATCGATATGCAATATAGAACTACCTCAGAAGAAAATGAAATGTCATTTACTACAAACTCTCTTAGACAGAAATATTATTTTCTCTGTAAGTTCAGTATGTTAGCCATATCGTCCTTCTTTACAAAGGCAGTATTTCTGACGAAATGTCTTCAGATATGAACGCGTTTACTTTCACCACCTTCTGTGAATCTGAGCTGAAGGCGTAGAAACCTTTGACAATAACACACTGAGAACCGCCAAGAATTAGTAACAGGAAATAGAAGAATTTCTTGTGGTCACCTCCTTTGCAATAACCTAGTCTCTATGAAATCTATGGTCTTCTGGGTTATTACACGGCGTCGTGTGGTAATTATTTACCGACGTTTCGGGACAACGTATCGGTCCCATCTTCACGGGTCAAGATTCCAAGTAGGAATCTACTTGGAATATTGACCCGTGAAGATGGGACCGATACGTTGTCCCGAAACGTCGGTAAATAATTACCACACGACGCCGTGTAATAACCCAGAAGACTACAGATTTCATCAACATCCGCGCGGAAGCCTGAAATCAAGGTTAGTCTCTATGGAAATTTAAACCAAAGTCAATAATTGATTTTTATACAATTTAACGTTTTATGTTATTTTGAGATTAAACGCAACGGATTTTATGCTACTGTAATCACACACGGCTGAAAACTGGAAACATTTTTCCTGAATAGAGAGAGAGGCAGAGACGTGTTTTGTAGTCTATAACACGTTTTCAACTAGTGACATTGTACAGTGTCGATACTAGAGGAATGAAGTGTGAATCTGGAGTATTGGTGGAATGATGACAGAGGAAAAAACGAAGTAGTTAGAGGAAAGCCTGTCCAAGTGCTGCTTTGTCCAATGACTGACCTAGAATCGAAAGCAGGCCCTCGTGGTTTAGTGAACATGGAGAAATAATAAATAAATTAATTAATAAGTATACTACAGTAAGTAGTTTATATACACCAATTGATTTTACTGTTAATTTTAATAAGTTTTAGCAACTTTATAATACCACTAATTATACAAAAAATTGTATGAAGTGGTAATAACAAACATTGACTCACTGTTATGACGTAACTTAAGAATTGGTCTATGTAACAGCTCACTTAAAAAAAGTAAAAAGAAACCCTGATGATGGCAATATAATTGCCGAAATACGTATTGGGGCACTCTTTCAATAAAGAAAACGGTGACAAACTTGTCTTGGTGCATTTGTTGGTAGAAATAATCAATTATACAAAGAGCACGGTGAATATAAAATGGAGAAATATTTTGTAACCTACTAAGTTTAAAACACTTAAGACGTTAACCAGCAAAATTGCTTGATTATATAATTGCTATGAAAAATGGACGTCAGTGTAATCCACCGATATTCCTTTAAAAGTCCATCAGCTGCTTTACTGTACAGATAAGATGACAAGCGCCTGAATTCTCTTCAAAATATGAAGTCAAACTATCAACATAAACTGTAACTCCCATTTTCTCGCTTCTTTATATCGACGAACATTGAAGTACTTATATTTTCCCCGGATTGTTATTTTAACCTTTATATTGACGCGTTAACAAACAAACAAACAAACAAGCGTGTTCAGAAGACAGAGCTGTATAAAGAGAATGTTAGCTGTAGATTAAATGTGCAAAGAGCTGTTTTACAGCTCTGCCATACTAAATTTTACTCTGCCATTAAAGTCGTGGTGTTTAGCGTTGTCAATTCAAGCAGGGTGCTTGCTACTCGTGGTTGTAATAGAATAGATGTAATAGGAGTTGCTGTTAACTTCTGAAGAGAGCGGGCCTTTCTATCGTGTTAAGAAAAAGAAGCAGTTACATTCATAGCCCGTCTATATTGTATGCTGTAAATCATTTTATTCCAAATTCGATGCAAGCGTGCGCAGAAAGTCGCTTTTGTGGGAATGAAGTTTTTTTTTTCAGGAAATTAATGATGTATTCGAGGATAAAATTATTGTAGCTATAGACCATCTGTCCTTAATCGTGTGAGATTCGAGGTCCTGACGGTGATGACTGTGAGGGGTTTTTGTCTTCTGGAACTTGATACCGTGTAGTTTGGTAGATATAAACGTTTCGAAGGAGCGTGCTACTGCGATCTTCAGAATATAGAAGTAAGACGAAGCCAACTTATTTTTCTACCTTGAAGTCGGAAGCAGCTCCTTCCTAAAAGACGTAGATATGTACCAAACTGCACGGTATTACATAGCAGAAGACAACAGTATTCAATGAATATGTTGTAATTAATTAATTTTGAGGGTTGAAATTTATGGATGTAATGTTTAAAAATTTAATTTGTTCGTCTCAAAAATCTCACCGCTCTCCGTTATAAAGACGTATCTTTTATTATGTTATTCGGGCAGAAATTGCTCTTGGGCTTGTAGATCATATTATTTATTTAGTTAGCAAGTATTAGCTTTTCAAGAAACAATCTACTCCGTGGAGTTACTGTCCCTTACTCAAGAGAATACAGTTGACCTGCACTGCTTGGGTAGAGTCCGTTAACACTCGCGACAACGGTCGGGGAAAAATATAGATCCTGTCAACAACATGAGTCTTTGTCACTGCATGACGTAGTTTTTTTTCCGTTTTTAACAACGCCTAAAGTCAAATTTATTCACAGCTGTACCCCCACAGAGCACTACAGAAACTAACTGTATTATCTCACACGCACAAAACACGACTGCATCTCAGCCAAATGTGTTTGTAACTGGAATACGTCGGCTACTGGTCAAAAACAAGGAACGGTCGCCCTTCCTCAGTGCAAACCACTTTCCAAGGTCAACTGCAAACTCCACAGTCAGTGTCTGTAGTTAGGATTTTCGTCCCTTGAGTTGGTTATGTTAAGGCTGATGATGACTGCAGTAAATTGCGTTGGTGTCAATTGGAAGGGCAAGAAAATGCACAATAAGAATGGAGGTTGCAAGTTCTCTTAGGAAATATGGATCCATTGTACGAAAGTAATCCCAGAAGAACGTAATGTTAATACTCGAGTGAAGATCCGACACAGAGATGGTAGTGTAATTGAAATTGATTCTATAACAAAAGTTGTAGGTGCGAAATTATTTGAAAAAGGCCTGTGATTAGCTTCAAAGATGAATTGTTCTTGTGAACAGCAATGTCGAGGGTTGACTTAGTTTTGTGGTGTTTGAAGTTCACACAGTGGTGAATAATATTTGGTAGGTAGGTTGCGACATTTTGGTGGATTTCCTTCTTCATTAGTGAGGATGAAAAAGGATGCCCTAAAGGTGGGGGAAGCAGGTTCCTTCGAAACCTTTGTACGTACCAAAATTCATGGTGTTACCTGTCAGATGAACTTGTAACTCTGGTGAACATGCACTCATAAACATCCGCATATTTTCCTCACATTTAACATGACGCCCAGGAATCTACATAGCAACTTCAGAATTCAAAAAGGACGAACAATGTCAACACAGACATAAGTGAAACAGTTGGCCATATATAAAAATATCTACGTTTCCACAGCAACCAATGTACACTACAAACAATATTGAGTGTGTAAGTGACGCAATAATATAGTGCATAATCTATAGGGGTTTTTTTAAAAAAACATATCGGCTTGCGAAGTGATAAAGTAAGATTGGTGAGATAAGACGTTGACCATATACCTCTACAGAGGATTAACATATGTACGTGTTTTGAGAACAGTCAGTTGTGACCCCCTGAGGATGGCTCATTGGTGAGCCGAAACATGTCGGGGCTTTTTATCAAACAGTTTTAGAATATTTTAGTGTTTTTATAACAAGTGCATTTAGTTGGTGAAAAACATTGTATGTACTCGAAAAATGCACGGTGAAAATAGAATAAAGTTTCTGACATGATTATGTCGTCAGCTTCCGTAGCTTGGGGCTAGTGCAGGCGTGCTGAACCTTTTGTGCGGTGCGAGCAGCTTCGTCAAGATTTGCTCTGCATGCGGACAACATGAAATTGAATGGCATACATATAATTATATGTATAATTTGAACTGTGTATTTTTTACATCATGTTCAATAAAACTTTACTGATAATAATAGGAAAAATTTATTAAAAGTGAATTTACAACCTAGGTTAGGGTGTCGCTATTTCAGCACATTTTTTACGAAATTAACTTCTAATACGTCTTCGTAAATCAACAGCTCACAGGTTTTCAAAATTTGCTCGGCGTTCTATCTCGTCTTCGCCAGGCGAAGGTTTAAGAAATGTGTCCTTATTAGAGATGTCTCCGCGGGCAACATAACACTGTGTCACGGGCAGGGCTAAGAGTTGAGCGGGCCTTGGTTAGTGGGGATGTGACGCCGTGTATGTTGGTAGCAATTTCCACATTTCGGAGGAACCAACCGTCTGCATCTTGAAATCTGAAGATGTAGTAATTGTTTACTCCGAAACGTCGGTAACTTTTTACCAACGTACACGACGTCACGTTTCTGGCTACAGTATTTTTCGTAGTGAGTCCAGTGAGAACATTAGAGCTGACTCTTGTTAATGTACTAAATCAAAATTGTTGGATGCGTCTTATAAGGAAACGACTCTTAATGCAAAGAGCTCTGAGAAATTAATGCATGCAATTTTGAATTGTGTTTGTGTAAAGTTAAACTGAAATCGTCTGTCTATCTGTTTGTTTTGGCTGCTTGTTGCTCTTGTACACATCACTTAGGCTTGTGCGTCATTTGACGGATTAACCTTAATGAGTTTAGAAATGTACAAAACGGAATTCTGTAAGTCATCACGTCCTAGCAATATCGTACATGGATACCCGACTGTTTCTTTACCGCGCGCGCAAAAGAAGAGTAATTGATCTGGGGTGTTCAGACTAGACTATAAATTGAGTTCGCACACAATCAATACCCGCAGCATCATTAACAAGTTCCCAGCAACGTTGCTACAGAAAGTTGGAGAACTGTGGATACTATTACTGTTGCACGTGTGGGAGTCACCTGGTTGACATTAACTTCTTCGTTTTGTCTACATCATGGTTCAGTGGTATTCAACCTTTTTTGTTCGCGTGCCCCCAGATATAATTTCTCTTCATCTTTGTACCCCCAAAGTTGTTGGTGCATAATTCAAGTTATACATAGTCTATAATCTACATCTAATATAAGTTAAATAAATTACATCCAAAATAATGCGTTAAATAATAAGTTTTAAATGAGAAAAAGGAGAGTCAAGCTACTAAATAACAAATATATTATATGCACTATGTGGAATAAAGTGAAACTAGCCGCCCAGATAAAAATCGTATAAAGGAGAGAGACAGAGAGAGAAAAATGGCGCTCCCAAATCGCATGTCCTTATGTCCGGGTCTCTTGTGGCTAACCCTAAATCTGGCCTTGATTATTCAGTGTTTATCATGAAATAATATATTTATTTGTTTTTTTAATTTTACGTACCCCCCTAAGATGTCTTCGCGTACCCCCCGGGGGTACGCGTACCCCAGGTTGAATACCACTGTCATGGATTTTAAAATGTGCCATTACTCATTCCTCGGATATTATGTACGACACAACTTATTTTTTCATGCCGCTATACAAACTTTCTGGTTGATACACAGCTTTAATCTCGAAAAAAAAGATAAATTTGTGCAGTGAAGTTAATGGAGGAGTGTCGCTGTGTTTAGGCACAGCGTACTGAAAAGTTAGGTGAGGTGCAGGTAAAGTTGTTTGCCTCTTTACCACATGGGAGTTGGTAGCCTGTCGTATGCTTAACTCCCGGCTCGGAGATATCCGTTCAGCTGAAGGCTGGTGACCGTTAATCTTTCTTTGACTGAGCTATCCGTGCCTGTTAATTGAATTTTATGGACCTAATGTTTTTAAATACATTATTAGATCCATGGAGCTCGTGCTAAAGAAGAAGTGCGCCAACTGAAATAAAAATTTCCATGAAAATCTGTGTTTTATAAACCTACCACTAGAGGAGACTTGAGGTGGCCACGAACAAGGTGGGGTGGTCAAGTTTAGCTTCGGAGTTGGTCTGAATGCTCCAAACGTTTTTTTTGGACAAAGAATTGAAATATTATCGAGCTCAGTGTTAATTGGAAAACCACAATTCTGTTGTACCACATCGGTGTAAGATCACTTAGATAACTTAGTATGACTTTAAAACTTTTAGGCCAGGAATTCACTAAATTAGTTAGTGTGATTACAGTGTTAAATGGGCCCAGTGTTGCCACAAGAGTGAAAAATAACATTTCGAAGTCCTCACATTTGCTAGGGAGCCTTGAGGCTAGGCGCAAACTGGGACGGATCATAGGACATGGCGGTTTTATACCTACGGGTTTACTATGACAGACTGTACAGCATGGCGCAGGCGCAGATTTGTGTCGGCCTGCGTAAGTTTATGTTCGAGTCACGGGTTTTTGCTCCCGCTCGGCAAGCGTCCACACTGTTCGCGAGCTCTCTTTCTTTCCTGACTGATGCACTGCAATGATACTTTTCTCTTTACTTTTGGTAGGTTTTTGGACGTTGCTTCCTTCAGCCAGTAGGCCTATATATTACTTGTGATGAGAGTATGCACTTAAACTCTTTTCTTGTCCAGTCTGAAGTAATTCATTAACATTTCATTAGGCGCGTTCGCAAAATTTCAAAAAGCTAATATTAGCTTTGTCATGTCTGTCCGTCCGTCTGTCTGTTGTCCGCATGTAACATCTCGGCTCCCATTGGACGGATTTTCACGAAATTTAATATTTGAGGATTTTTCGAAAATCTGTCGAGAAAATTCAATTTTGATTAAAATCTGACAACAATAACGGGTACTTTACATGGAAGCCTACTTACTTTATGATAATATCTGGCTGAATTCTTTTTAGAATGAGAAATATTTCAGACAAATTTGTAGAGAAAATCAGAACACATATTTTATTTTCAATAATTTTTTTTTTCCACTCAGATATTGCCAACTGTATGTACATGCTCACACATCTGCCTGTACTATGCCATCCCGCTCTGTCCCACTTGTGGGTCTCAGTGTGCGCCTAGCCTAAGATATGAGTGGATCGTTGGTACAGCCGGAACGAAGTTGCAAGAAACGCGGAATTGCATTGGGAGATTTGTAATTGTGGGTTCTGAGGTGATACCAAGGGCGCAGGGTAGCAGAGCGTTTATATGATAAGACATTTGCTTCTCGCTGGTGAACTTCTTCCTTTGTGTTCTGCTTTTGTTCTCCCGTTCCTCCTGGCCCGTTCCTCTTCCCAGCGAATTAGCCTGTATCGACTTTACAGTTTACACACCCCAAGTATCTACTGAACCTTGAAGATAAAGGCAGCACCTTTCTTCGAAACCTCGGCATCCGATTAGCTCGTGACGCAGCTTTGTACCTCTGGAGAACGAAACCTCCAGCCGCACCGCTGCGTAAACCTCAAACATCACATGGATTGACTCTGTGAAATCGTACCTTAACTTTTTTCGAACTTATCTCGCATTTTGATGGAAAAACGTTTATTCTGGATATTTGAGAAGAGATGTTGAGGAGAAATTTGAGCCCAAGAGCGGAGATATGTTAGAGGAAACTGCGTAATAAAAAATTTAATAATTTATACTTTTCATTACATACATACATTCATTCATACATTAGTAAAACCAAACCGAGGAAAGTAAAACGGGGTGGGGTATGTAACATGCACGGAAGAGATGAGAAATGCATACAAAAATTTGGCAAAAATTTGCTTGATAATATTTTTATCGGGTCGCCCTCGGTGGACTAGTGGTTAGCGTGCTCGCCACTGGACCCAAGGTTCGCGGGTTTGATCCCGACCGAGGGCGGTGGTTTTTAAGGGTGATAAAAATCCGGAGCACCACTTCCTTCGGAGGGGAAGTAAAGCCGTCGGTCCCATGTCATAGATTTACGGCATGTAAAAGAACCTTCGGGCATGAATAGAACTAGTAGTGTCCGTAAGCAAACTTCAAGCGGCCATTTCTCACCCAAGTCTCCTGACTGCCTGCCAGATGGCTCTAGCAGTCTCATCAGGATCGAGCAAAAACTTGTGCGGTCAGTGAGCCGGTCACTCACTACAGAATACACACTTACCGACCACGAAACCTTCGGGATGAAATCCCAAAAGAAGGAGGCTTTGGCCCACCCCGGGCTGTAACGCCATGGAAGAAGAAGAATATTTTCATCGAAATCAGACGAACATTTTCCGAAATAAAACATACTGACATATATCCGCGTTATGTGTTTGTGTTATTCATTTGTACTCGTACGTGATAATCTGAGTGCCTGTTCTATTCTGATCCATATATCAGACTGTGAGGCCAAGCAGTAAAGTTATTTGTGGTGAATCATTTGACGTACAATTGTAATAAAAGGAGGCAGTAGGCGACGTTGAGTGGAAATGCATAAAATACTTCAGCTGAGCAAGTTCGGATCAATAGCAGGCCGGGGACATTAAAGAAAAGGTCGGTACTTTTAGCACGGACAGTCTGAGTCGCTGTCTTACAAATTGGTGTGGTCAGCTTGCACAGGTCAGTTCTGCATCTGGTTACAAAACAGTACGCGGCAGCTATGCAGTGTTTCTTGAGATCTGCGCTCTTCTGGGATCTTATGCGGCGTCGTGTAGTAATTGTTTACCGACGTTTCGGGACAACGTATCGGTCTCATCTTGAAGGGTCAAGAGTCCGGACTCTTGAACCTTGAAGATAGGACCGATACGTTGTCCCGAAACGTCGGTAAACAATTACCACACGACGCCGCGTAATATCCCAGAAGAGCGCAGATCTCGTCAACTTCGCGGCGGAAGCCTAAAATCAAGTGTGGTTTCTTGTAGCTTTAGGGCCTAACAGCTCTGTGATCGAATTATGTACTTTTAATCACGAACTGAGTAGGCTAATGCGGTCTTAAAAAATTGCTGATAACGGAATACGGAGTTGAATTCGCTTGTAACCTTTCAATGCCGGCCTCAGTGGTTTGCACAGATGTATAATTCTTTGCATGACGCCGGTCTCGGTGCACCGAAGTTCGTGATTGTATTTAACGGTACTGTAAATTTAAAACATCCCCCTTCCTTGGAAGCAGTTGGAAGTTAAACCCCAGTTTTATTGAAGGGTTTAAAAATACCGGATGCTTCCACATAAAGTTAAAGGAAAGGATAAAACAAATTAATATATTAACTGAGATAATTTTTAAGATATTACGCGTTTTATTAAATATTTCCGAATGATTAAAATTTTTTGTTAAAATTTCATACAAATGACGATCACTTTATATGTAAAACCTACGCGCTTTTCAGCAAGTTTTTCGCACTTATTTTGGTAATATATATGAGCGAGTTGCTTCGATGTGACGTTGTTGTTGGGGGGAAAAAATGTGACATACATTGTATGACCAGTACGTTCTGCTCTATGTTTTAACAATTTTTTAGGTAACTTAACATTGGCGATTTTTTGTTGTGTATTGTGTGGTAACTCGAGATGAATTGGATTTTTACTTTGATCGTTTTCTATGCTCGAAGCTCTCTGCTCCGTCCCCCTTCTGTCGCTATTTGAAAGCATCACAGTTGGAATTCAGGAATGAAATGTAAGGCAATAAAATAGTTTGAACACATTTGTTTTTACGCTGTAGACACTCTGTTTTCCATGCCACTGACTTTGTATGCGGTTTTTACTTGCTGTTTTTAGCAACGAGGAATATGGAGATCACCTTCATGAAAACCCCTAATCTCACAACAGTAAATAATGTTGAAATATTTTAAAACTTAACACTAACCCGTCACATTAAATGCCAAAAAATTACTCTTCAGTCCGTCTGATGAAAGTGTAAAATTTACACTGCTTTATATAAGGATATTCGATATATTTCAATATTTATTAGGATAATTGTAAAGGATGCGAAAAAAAAAGAAAGGAAATTTTATGGTTTGGGTCTATAATTGTTAAAAAAATTCAAATACTGAGCCAAAGTTAAAAACATTGAATGATAATCAAACTATATTATAGTCGATAGTTTATTTTGGGCACATTCTTTATAATGATCCTAATAAAGAAAGAAATGCGTCGGGAAACTTTAGTAAATCAGAGATGATGAAATATATGTTACAGTTGCTTTGTACAGACTGAAAGGTATTTTTTTTAATTTATTTTTTTGCCCAGTTTTAGATAATGTTTGGAATTAGAAAAGTATTAAATACAGTCCAAGTCTGAATGTTTATCACGGTGATTTGTTACAGTAAACATGACTAGTATTTTGGACGTTGCCCAGTGCCTTTTTTTTTCAAATACAATGTTTTGAAGATTTGATTTTTTTTACGTCATCAGGCTTATTGGTTTATGGTCAGTTTATGGTCATGCACACCATAGCATGTTCCAATTGAAGTAAATGTATAATATTCAATATATAATATAATATATAACAACACACACAACATAATATAATATAATATACTTATATATACCTATATATACCGTTAACATCATATATCATCAGCAGAAAAGGCATTAGAAAATTTCCCAAACAAACTGTATGGCGCATAGCAACATTTTCCAATATGAGGACACCATCTTGACTTCAACAAAATTTCGCCGACCCCCACGTGATAATAATTGTGCTTTTAGATTCCGTTGATTAACAGAATATATTGTGACAACAAAGCTTCGTGGCCTTTTTAATCGTTGGAAATAAATTCACTGTTTTTTTTTTAATTTCAACAAATACCAATATGTTAAAAATAGCAAAGTTGTGAGACTCTTTGTTTGGTCGATGTACAGGATGTTTATTTGCAGACGTCTTGGGGATAGCCGCCATCAATCTCCCGGGTGACCAGGGCGTACAGCTAAGGAACCACTGATATGTAAGTAAATTTACTCTGATTAAAACTCCTTGCGGTATTCAGTGATTCAGTCCGTCTCTTTCTGATGGTCCCGCTTATGTAGCTGCCTTTATGTCTGATGACGGAAACAGATTTAAGTAACCGAAACGTTATGTTTGGTAGGGAAAGAGACTAATTTTGAGACCTAAGCGTAGATGGGATAGTAATATTAAAACGAATCTAAAAAATAGGATGGCGTGGATTAGATTTATAATGGCTCAGGATTGGGACAACGAACGGGCTCTTGTGAACACTGAACTGAAGCTTTGGCCTCTATAAAATGCGGGGAATTTCTGAACTAGCTGGGGAACTGTTAGTTTCTGAAGTAGGAATTTGCTTCTTGGAGTTAGTTGTGTTTGAATTATGTCCAGAATGAGCGACCAACAATTTCATCAAATTGCGCTCTCGGCATGTGACACGTGCATGGACAGACGTTTCGAATCTAGCAGGCGCAATTTCAAACTTTATATTCAGAAAGTGCTTCCAGCTCAGTCATGTTTGTCGTGGGGCCAGTGGCAAAGTTCAGAAAAAAATCATTTCCGCTTTGTCTCCCAGCTGTAGTTAGAGCTTGCTTGTGACACAGAGGGTGGATATTTATCGGGGGCTGAGGGCGTATGGAGAGGAGAGAATGAATTTCAATATGTTGTTGATACGTTGATGTCGCCATGTAAATTTTGCTTTGATGTTTGCTTCTGTTTCAGTTTTAACTCAGCCTTCCAGGAAATATAAAAGACTAACTCTTTGACATTTGGAACGTAAAGTTTCGTTGTCGTAACAATGAAAGGCTCCCTCTGAAGCGTACGCTAAGCCATTTGAATGAAACCACCGCTAGTGTTCTTAACATTAAATTGACATAAAGAATTCGCCGCTTAATGAGCTAAGGGATTCGATTTGAATTATTTTAAATTGATACCGGTTGTTTGGCTTCACAACTGCAGTCTTTGTATGTGTTCCAGCTTACTGTCCAATAATTTTTTATAACCATGGTTATATTCTTTTATCATCTCCAAATATGTAGTTAACTTTTATGACTTTGTAAACACGATTACATACTAATCTTCAATATTTGTCTTTGTTCTTTATCACTCATTATTCATTGCGCTTCGACAAACATAAATAACACCGGACATCTTCGCTCTTCTGGGATGTTACTCAGCGTAGATTGACAGATACTGACGTTTCGGGACAAACTATCGATCGTTTGTCCCGAAACGTCGGTAACTATCAATCTACGCTGCGTGACATCCCAGAAGAGCGAAGGTCTCGTTTACACGGTGGCGGAAGCCTGAAATACGCATCAGTAACACCATTCATTTACAAATGTACAGCTAAAAATATTATTATCTGATTAAATTGTACGTTATTTATATACGGCCCGAGGTCATGCCATGACCCAGGCGGTTATGCGCCGGCTTCTCACTGCAGAGACCTGCGTTCAGTGACTGACCAGTCTATGTGGTATTTGTGGTGAACAGAGTGACGCTGGGACAGATTTTTCTTTGAGGTTTTCCCCTGTCAGTATCACTCCACCAGTGCTCCATAATCATCCTTCACTTATCACCGATACTGTAAATCTTAGCAATTGACAACATCGTTAAACAAACACCAATCTCACTTCTTTCTTACCAAGAGACTCGATACTGTTGGATTAAATGTTACATAGTCTGTGTCATTAGTTTTAAAACTCAAAGCCTAACCCACCTACATGTGTGTTTGGTTCCGTGCCTTTACTTTCTGTAACATTCTTCTGTTGGTCAGCGTGTTTAAAAGTGGCGTCTCCAGTAGTAGCCTCGAGAACTACTGAATACTGAGAGAGAGGCGGATGTATTATTTTTATGATAAGTTATACTGTTTTCCACAACTTATTGTACGTATTTTGTGTTGCTGGTGAAGAAAGGCTGACAAATTTATGTCTAGGAAGATTACTGTGTACCATTCTGTACCAGAACGAAACAATAAATACCCAAAATCCTACATATGGAGACATCCATATACGCAGCTCCACTTGACCCTATATATTTGACCATCTCTGTTTAGAATTAGGTATTCCTCCCACCACACATGTCCTCCACTCTTAGGTCATTTCCCTCCGAATCATTTCGATTTTCATCCAGTCTAAAGTCTGGTAATAATCATGTAGTTGTGCAATGTTTCGTGTATCAAAAAGAGGTAAGTTATTAGTCTTTAAATGTCTCGTGCCTGTGTGAGCCTTGGCTCCTCGTCACTTGTCGAGGTCTGTGTCCCTTTTGTGTATTAGTCTGTTTTAATTTTTATTATCCCACTTACGGTGGAGTTATAAGGAGTTGTTAGTTCGGTTCCCTTTTTTGACATTAATTTATGTTTCTTACTCAGCTTTTATATAATAATTTTATTTTACGTTTAATAAATTCTCCGTTTTTCCCATCTCTATATTCTATTTTGCTATATGTATACCTCTTAAGTGCGTAGGATGAGTTTGTGTTGTATATATTTTTTTAATTTATCATGTTCATTATATCTTATGTGTAATGTCTTCTCTGTTTGACCCACATAGACTTTTTTTTTGGCACTCCTTGAATATTCATTCGTATGTACTGTAATCTGTATAATGGTGTGTCTGTTGTGTTGGTTTTTAATCAATCTCTTGCCGTTAACAGAGATTTTATGTCTGTGTTTTTAACGAGCGTTTAACGGATTGGATGCAGTTGTCATGGAACATAAAGGAGATCCATTTTGATCTTTATTTTCGTCATTGTTTTATGCTGTTTTTGTCTCTGTTTTGTATGTATGTTCACTCTGTGATTTACACTATACCCATTGTTTCTGGCCATATTTAGAATGAAGTTCCATTCTGCATTTATGTTATTGTTACTGACTACGTTTTTATTCTGAGAGTCCAAATTTGAAATGCTCTGTTGGGCGAGTGGATAAGTCGTAGCTTATTGACGTCAGATGTGATTATTTTTGGAATATGTTTACAGGATTTTTTTATATATCTGTACTTATACATACTAGTATATTAAGCTCCAAGTACTGTAACTAGTTTTTGTTTGTGATTTCAGGCTTCCGCCGCAATGTTAATTAGATCTGCGCTCTTTCCAGATACTACGCAACGTCGAGTTGTAATCCTTTACCGAAGTTTCGGGACAACTTATCGGTCCCATCTTCAAGGGAGAATAAGTCCAAATTTTGGACTGTGTAATATCCCAAAAGAGCGCAGATCTCAATTTTTATTTTCTTTACTTCGACCGAATTCTAAGCTTCTTTGTTTTTTGTTAAGGGTTCCTAGTATATGCACCTCTGTGGGGTTGCATATTATTACATTGTCTTCTTAGAATGTGGATACTGAAGATGAAGGCAGTACAACACAATGTCACTTATATCTTCAACAGCACCTTGTGCGAGAACCTCATGTCTCGTGAAGCAATGTGCCATAAAGTTGGCGTTGAAGCAATAAAGTTGGCACAAAAATCACCATTCATCAGTACATTGTGTCGAAACATGTAGCCTGTATGTTAAACTATGAGTTATTGACACTTGTGAATTTGTCATGTGGGTCACAGTGCATTGTGTTCGCCGGCTTTATCAGTTATGGTCATCGCATATTGTACACTGCAGAGCTCCGTGTTAGGAATTCATCAAGATCGCGCGTGAATATTTATTTGTGTACATCGTGACCGAACGGAGACTCCAATGTGTAAGTGATTAATTTTGACATTACAATCAGGTATATTTGTTGCATCTTAAATCTGAAAATGCTTGCTGTTTATAGGACACGAGAATGGATAGCTTTCTTTATGTCATTTGAATGTTGCAAAAGACTTTAAATATAAACCAAAAGCAAGTGATATCTTACATTTTGGGTCAGACAGTTGATTTAGTTGTACCGTTGGAGGTTTCGGAGAATTAGGTAGGGTTAATCGCTGTTAGTAACTCCTGGCTTAAACTTTCTAGAATGTCAGCTGTCAAGCTTTATACTGTTGGAAAATATTTTAGAAGTAACAGAAAATTCGGAGCGAAAAACTCCTTTTATCGCGAAGGGGAATTTTCGAATGGGAATGACAACGGTTAATTCACAAAACTTACAAAATGTCTAATTCACTTGTTTAAATCTATTGACTGGCATTTTTGTACACCCTTTTTGTTTATACAAAACACAAATTTTCTTAAGTATTTTCATTCTACTTCGTCAGGTGGAGGGCATAGAAAGAATTTCCTACTCTGTAGGGTCTCTAAGTACAGCCTTTCTCCGCTTAAAGATGGAAATAGGGTCTATGCCGAAACATTGTGGTTTTCATTTACACTACTAGGACGGTCATTTCACACCATTGTCAAATAATTTGAAAGTTAGAATTTGTGTGTAATTTAATTTTTCTTGGTTGTATGCCAACGTGTTCATTATGTAGTCTGTCTTACGACAGGTCCGTAGCCTCTTCCAAAGCGAGTTCTCCACAGGGTGTGATCTAGTGCTTCCTCTTTCAATTTCCAGGCTCTTCTGTTTTCCTTAGGGTCATCCAGTAGCTAATTACGCCTTCTTCCTCGTCTTCCCGTCATTTATATCCTTCCTTCTAACTTTCCTTCAATCAATGCCAACGTATAAAGGAGTAACTTTTCCACGCTTAGTTAAGCATTAAGCTGATGAAGATATGTGGGAGAGTGCAGATGCACTGACACGAATTCGTACCGCAACACGCTGTGGAGACGAATGGTCAGCTTCGCACCCTCTTTGTTTTACCGCAAGAGAAAGAGGCCCCGATATTTATTGGATGCGGGGGCTGGGTGGGTCTCAGAAGTGGTCTGGACAGAAATATATCTGCGCCTGCATGGTCGTACTCCTAGCCCAGACACTAGTCACCGTCGTTCTCAACCGGTGTGTCGCAGCTCGCTGCGGCAACGTCAGCTTTTGCTAAGGGCGTCGCGAGGTTTCGAATACAAAAATATTTATTTAATTATGCGTGATTTTAGACTTCTGCCGCTGTGTAAATGAGATTTTTGCTCTTCTGGTATGTTACGCAGCGTAGATTGATAATTATTTACCGATGTTTCGGGGCAACCTGTCGGTCCCATCATATTTCATATTCCTTGATACTTGTCATTTGATAGAACTTCTGCAGTTTAAATTGGCGGTAGAGATTATTGGTGGTTGTTATGAATATGACTGTGTCTACCCCAAAATGTCAGTAAATAGTTAAGGTTTTGGTCATGATAACGTCACATCAAAGTTACGATTTCGTATTTGTTTTATTCTCCTGTTTTTGTGACGGTAAGTTCTATTTATGTAGGCAGTATATCTGTCTTCCGCCTGCCAATGTTACGATGCCAAAGTAAAGCGAGTCAACAGGAAGTGGTTCGAGCGTTTTCTAAGATTTCGTATTCTTTATACTGAGTATACACAAAAAAACAAGGAATGAACGAAAGCTAGATGAAGTGGAATAAAAATAATGACAAGAAGTCGTTTTGAAGTATTCATGGAACGGAAGAATTCAGCTTTAAAGAACGACTCATTTGAGAGTAATTGGTTGAGGATTACGTGAATACCGAGGGGCATTTGATGTGATTGAATTTTAAAGGACTTCAACGAAGATACGATGGAAGAAATTAATGCTTGAAAGGTTGTGATAGGCCTTGGCATGTTAAGTACATTCAGTCGTCCGAGCATCTTGGCTCAAAGTCTGATAGGAATTTTAATGTAAGTGTAAGATATTCGAATCTTGACAGGGATACCACTTGTGCTGCCGGAGATATATCTTCCTCGATTCTGGTAGGCTAACAATGAAAAAGGAGTGAAATAGTCTACTTCCACTTGCTCCCTAATTTTTTTGAAACACTTTTTCTCTCTCTCTCTCTCTCTCTGTATGGCTCGACAGCCCTATATGGGCCTGGGCCTCCTCGTTTCGTCGAGGTTTCAAGATCACACACTTTAGACACACCACAGTCGGTAGGACTCCTCTGGACGAGGGACCAGTTCGTCGCAGAGACCTCTACCTGACAACACACAACACTCACAAGAGACAGACATCCATGCCCCCGGTGGGATTCGAACCCACGATCCTAGTAAGCGAGCGGCTGAAGACCCACGCCTTAGACCGCACGGCCACTGGGATCGGCTTTTTTTTGAAACACTGCAGATATATAATTATCAGATATCATTAGATAATAAATAACACTTTTATCCGGTAACTAAGTATATTGAGCAGAGTCCTTTTACAGAAGCTGGTAGTTACTTATCTGGTCATGAAATTCTCTGCCGTCTGTGTAACCCAAAAGTTCATTACCGTGTTCACAACAGCCCGCCACTGTCACTATCCAATGCCAGATGAACCCCTCATTTTCATCATATTTCTTTAAGCTTTATTTTAATATTATCCTTAAATCTATATATCTCCAAGGAGTCTTTTCACTTTAGGTTTCGCGGCTAACATTTTGTATGCATGGTTTTCCTCTAGCGTGTTTGTTCCATTCTCCCCCTCCCCGCATTGATGTGGTTCACCCTAATGGTATTGGCTGAAGTGTACAATTTGAAGACCTCCGTTTCGCAGTTTCTCGATCCTCCTTTCTCTGCTGTTTCTTAGCTGCAGATATTCCCATCAATACTCTGTCTCAAACATTCGCTGTCATTGCGGTTACAGGCGACACGCAGTGTCATTTTCAAATGACCTTTACTGGAGATGTAAGTCTTCTTGGATGTGAGGCTCTGTCTTTGGATGAATAGGCAGCACTGCTTTGAGAACCGACGATTTACTTGAATTTTATTATGTGAATTTATTGTGTGAGGAGGAAGTGTGTTAGACCAGTGAAATGAGTAGCTAAGAACTAAGTGACCCGAGTTCGTGGAGGTCCCCCCACTCATGTTCCTCTTATTCACGGCGTCTGTAAAGACTCCGTAGTCCACTTAAAGGGCTTCACACTTCTCCCTCGGGGAGTACATGTCACTTCTCTCCATCGAGAGGCAAAATTTAGAATCTAACTTCTACCTAGTATTTGGGGAAATTTCTAATTTTGTTGATGATCGTAATACAGGGCAATGGTGTACTTGGTGCTTGTATATTTAGTGACGGCCTTGGTACCTTCACTTACAGCGTGTTTTGCTAACTCTCCTGGTAACAACAATCTCACTGCAGTCTGTATTTCCCTGTTACTGATCGTAGACCTCTTGTTGTAGTCAGCCAACCTCGAGGCCTCTGCTGCAATGCGTTCAAAAATATCATTCACAAAACTGTTCATTATACTAATGGCTTTAGAACTGATGCCAGTGTCCGGATGAACCTGTTTCAGAACTTTGTAAATGTAAATCGCGTAACTCTCCTTCCTCTTGCGCTTCTTCTTCTTGTCGGTTTTAGAAATATTCTTTTGCGCTTTACCCGCATTCTTAGCGGCTTTTCCCGACGTCTTCGGCGGCATTCTGCTACAACAACAGCACTTCTACCCGAACTTGCCTTAGAAACTGCTTGAACTTGCCTTAGAAACTGCTTGAACTTGCCTTAGAAACTGCTTGAACTTGCCTTAGAAACTGCTTGAACTTGCCTTAGAAATGATTGAACTTGCCTTAGAAACTGCTTGAACTTGCCTTAGAAACTGCTTGAATTTGCCTTAGAAACTTCTTGATACGACAGGATACGACAATAATTACGGATATTAACTGGAGATATAAATTTGGTCTATAGACTGATACGATGTGATTATGGCAGCATGTATTAGATATAGATATTGATTAATGGTATCGATATATCGCGTAATTGTTTCGTAGCATAAATTTATCGTATGTATTTGAGGGCATTGCGCACCTGTTGCTTACAGAGCATGTCTGTCATAAGTATAAGTGAATAGTCGTGCAAGTTATACTGTGCAAGTGAAATCAACGTACATTGTTTATCACTGGATTAAACTAATAAAATGTTATAACAAAAGTCCGACTCGCAGTATAATTTATGTATAAAAGAACGACAAATTTTCTAGTACCTTATAAATAAAGACTGAACGCTATGAAGTGTTTGACAATTTGAAGCCCTCCTAACAGGAAAGAGAATTCGATATCGATAAAGAAACTTTTGCATTATCTAGACGGAAATCAATATTGACTGGTGTTAGTACATTTACTAAAAATACTTATCCCCTTAAGGGGTAACTATATATACCACCTACTTTATAACCTTGGATAAGTCTCTATTTGCTTGTGGAATGTGTTTTGTTTCGTATGATTCTTAAAACAGTGACTAATTTCAACATTATTAACTGGTTAAACTTTGTAACGGAGAAGAATTCTGAATTCTGATATATACAGGGCATACACAAAGGAATGGTGCGTATCAAAAGTGAATAAAAATTATTTCTCACCTTACACGGGCACAACATACACCGTCAGCGGCGGCAACTGTCCACGTTTCTCATTTGGTAATTACAATCCTTCAATGTGTGTACCCTGGGTCACACGACACACATCCACACGGTAATCAAACTCATCCCAGACCCGGTGTAGCATGTCCGCTGTAATGGCCTGCAGTGCATGCGTTATCCGATCACGAATTTCATGGATGGACGTGGGCAATGGTGGTACATAAACGCTGTCTTTAACGAACCCCCAAAGAAAGAAATCGCACGGTGTAAGATCTGGCGAACGGGGTGGCTCAAAACGGAGCACACAGAAAGCCTTCTCCTGCTGCAACGCCATCTTTGAAACTGGCCCCGCGGCCACGCAGTAAGCATGAGAAGCGAACTGCTGGTAGCGCATGAGAAACTTGGACAGTTGCCGCCGCTGACGGGTATAGTTGTGCCCGGTAATGTGAGACAAATTTTATATTCACTTTTGAAACCGCACCATTCTTTTGTGTATGCCCTGTATATATGTTCATTCGTAGTCTTACAACAGGTCCATAGCCTCTTCCAAAGCGATTTCTCCACAGGGTGCCATCTAGTGCTTCCTCTCTCAGTTTCAAATTCCTCTGTTTCCTTAAGGTCATCCAGTAGCTGCTTACTTCTACTTCCTCCTCTTCCCTCACTTCTATCCTTCCGTCTATCTCTCCTTCAGTAACGTGTTTTAGAAAGAAGTTCCTAAGCAAGATGTGACCAATCCAGTTACCTTCCTTCTTTCTATTTTATGTACGATATTGCTCTTTTCCTTGACTCTCTCTCTCTCTTATATATATATATATGTATATATATATAATGGTTAAATAAATCTAGTAGTCTAGTCCCACAGAAACTTGATTTCATTAGCTGTATATAGAGTTGGAATTAGAATAATGGAGATGCCCCGTCCAGAACAGCGATGAAGCCACAGATGGAAGACAATGCAGTAATAGCTTTGTGATGCGACGTAATAAACACAACAATAGTTCCATTAGACCCTCACAAGCATGGTATTCATTTCAACTCTCTTCCTTGCCTTGCGAATCTCCAGTGGTACATTTCGCTTACAGTTCAATTTACTTACAGTTACAGTCCTCTTCTATAGCACAGTGAAGTACTTGGCCAGCAGAATGGCTGTCATATGAATTTTCTTTGTATCAGAGTTATCCATTGGCACCATTACGGCACCAGGCTGTAGTATGGTTGGCGTGTATGTAACGCTTGGCGCATTTTTATTCTCGTCACTAATTGGTACTTATATACGTGAACGGTCTATTTCAAGTTCTTGTCTATACATTTCATCCCCGGGAAATACACCCCACATAGCTACTGTGTATGTGACTGGGTCAGACAAAAGTTCTGAAACTTTTGACCGAAACAAAATACCTGTGTTCAGCAAGGAGTGGAATTTGGATCATTAAGTCTGCAGACTCCCAAATGTACACTCAGTTTACTGAGCTATACCGGATTACGTAAAGCAAAACAATGCTGAGATTGGTACCTGAGAATATGAAGTTTAAAATACAAATAGTCGTAAAGATACAATTTTACCTGTTGTTTTGTATTGGCCTGAAACATGGCGGGAACGTACGTTGATGGAGTCTGAGAACAATGCGATGAGAGTATTCGTATATAAGGGTGATGCAGTAGCAGGTGGATGGAGAAAACTGCGTAATGAAGAGCTTCATAATTAACACGTTTCATAAAAAATTATCACGGTGATAATATCAAGGAGGGTGAAACGGGTTGAGCGTATAGGGGAGCGATGGGTGACGCAAAAAATATATTAATCATAGTACCTGAAAGGAAGGTATCACTTGGAAACTTAGACGTAGATGGGAAGGTTATATAAATTGGGTCTTGAAGGTGTAGGGAGGGGGGGGGGGTTGTAGCAGCCTGAATTACCTGGCTCAGGATGCAGAGCTATTTTAAGTGTCAGAATCAAGTGGTTCTTCACATAAATCTCAAACCCTAGTTTTCTGTAGCACAGATTTCTAATCCGAAATATCTATTTCTGTATCAGTAATTTCATTAACATCTGTTTTTGCAAAAGAAAAACTTCCTGCCAAACTACGGTTTGTATAGGCCCATTCATTGACTTTATGGGATGTAATTTAAAAATTTCGCATCGTCGCCATGTTTGTAATGTTTGACGTACAAACAATATTTCGTGCGTAATTTGTAAGTATATTATGATCTTTATTCGTTCGAAATATCAAAAGCTTAGCTTCAATGCTTTTATCGGATGTAATTTAAAAATTGCGCATCGTCGCCATGTTTGTAAAGTTTTGACGTACAAACAATATTCATGCATAATTTGTAAATATATTATGACCTTTCTTCGTGTAAAGTACCAAAAGCTTAGCTCCAATGCTTTTATCGGATGTAATTAAAAAATTGCGCATCGTCGCCATGTTTGTAATGTTTGACTACAAACAATATTTCGTGCATAATTTGCAAATATATTATGACCTTTCTTCGTGTCAAGTACCAAAAGCTTAGCTCCAATGCTTTTGCCGGATGTAATTAAAAAAATTACGCATCGTCGCCATGTTTGTAATGTTTAACGTACAAACAATATTTCGTGCTTAATTTGTAAATATATTATGATCTTTCTTCGTGCCAAATACCAAAATCTAAGCTCCAATGCTTCGTTAGTTATAGTCATCAAAGCGAGAGCTAAAACCAATTTTCGTACAGCTGCCAGTTATGTTTTACTTTCGTCAACACTACTGCCTTAACAACAATCTCGTATTTAGCATAACACTAGTTCCATACATAATTACAGATCTCTAGAATAAGTGTCGGCAGTGTCGCTTTCACTTCTCTGATTCGCGTGTCCGCCATGTTTTTAATATTCATTATAGGAAACTAAAGGTACGGCGTTTAGGGTGGCTTCCAATGGCATCACATTCATACCAAATTTCGTGAAAAGATTTGACCCTGTGAAAAGTTATGGGCTGGAAAACAGCTCACATACGCCTAATTAATTTTAAAGAAGTAAATTGCGCGAATTAAGCATTTTACTCGTATATGCCATTCTGTTAATTTCTCTGTCTTAGATCTAAACACTTTTTTCACTATACGTTGTATATGCGTATTACAGGGGCCGGGACAGTGTAGTCAGTATAGTGACTAGGCTAAGGGCTAGATGGCTCGATGTTCGAATCCCAGTCAGAGGAGAGTTTATCTTGTAAAAACATCAAGGCCGGCCCTGCGGCGCACCCAGTCCCCGCTTCAGTGGGTAAATAACTTTATTCCTGGGGGTAAAGCGACCGGAGCGTGACGTTGACCAATCCCATCTAGCGCTGAGTTTGAGACTGAATGGAGCTATAGGTCTACTCCCCTTATGTTTCTTCATGGCATGTATGGAACAATTACTTTGTTATGCTTGCTACGTTTTATCTTCCACTAAATTCTAATACATAAAGAAACGGGCCGTTGATTGTACGTTGTAAAGAGGAGACTGATGTGTGCGTTGCATTAGTCGTGCTACTGTTTATTTTAATTTCGACGTGTTTTTTTCACACTTCAAATAAACTGGATTTCAGTGAAATTCTTCTTGTGTTACTCACAGTGAAGAGTTTGCCGGAATGAATTTACAATACCACAAATATTTGTGACGTCATTCCAAATTGATGGCACAGACTTCATTGTGTCAACGAAGTGAGTGTTTGTTATGTATGCCTTTGGACAAACGTGACATTTAATGTATGGTGATGTAGCAAAACAATGTTTGAAAATTAGTTCATAGACCTTTTTCCTGTAAAGCAAAGGTAAAGCAATCCCATTACAGGCCTGGACAGGCCCTTAGGGTTCCAGGAGTTTGAGGCTCCCAGATTTCTAGACAATCGGCACATGAAGGTGGTAAGGTTGTCAGCCCTACTCACCGGCCGCCTTTACCCCCCAGGAAATACTCCTGGTACTCATTTCTGTTAGAGGCTTAGTCGACCCCAGGGCCATAGTGCGACCGAAAAGAGTTATGTCAATGAAAAATTCCAATGACACCATCGGGAATCGAACCCGCGACCTTCCGGCTTGTAGCGCAGTGCCTCAACCAACTGCGCCACCGCTTGCCCTATTCCTGTAAAGTACAGATGAAATATAAAAATAATTATACTGGCTTTGTAAGGGTGTTAGACTTGGCCTCTTAGCACTGAGGGTGGAACAGATTAATGGTTAATGTTATGGTCTTGTGTGTTATGTTAATGTTATGGTCTTGTGTGTTATGTTAATGTTATGGTCTTGTGTGTTATGTTAATGTTATGGTCTTATGTGTTATGTTAATGTTATGGTCTGTGTGTTATGTTAATGTTATGGTTTATGTGTTATGTTATGTTATGGTCTTGTGTGTTATGCTAATGTTATGGTCTTGTGTGTTGTGTTAATGTTATGGTCTTGTGTGTTATGTTACCGTATTGCATTGTGGTAGATGAGCATCACTGTGTTGGAGGAACGTGCATGCTACATCGTCATGTTTGGATTGAGTGAAGTTAGGGAAGTGGCGGACTTGAACTGTGAATGTAGATGCGAGCAGGATATTTCTCCGAAATGTTGGTACCCCTGCACCCTGCGCCAGGCCTGGTCAACCTTTTATGTGGTGCGGGCAATTTCGGTCAAATTTGGTATGCATGCGGGCAAAGTGAAATTTAATACACAGAATGAAGAGTGAATAATTGTACGTGTAATTATATGTACAATGTTACATGATTATTTGTCTGTACGTCATGTGATATAAGAAATATACTGATAGTAATAAGAAAAATTTATTGAAAAATGCGATATACAATTTAGGCTAGGGCGTCGCTATTTTCAGCACATTTTTGCAAAATTAATTAGTAATGTAATGTATGTCTCCATAAATAAACAGCTCATAAGTTTTCAAAATTGTTTCGGAGTTACATTTTGGCTTAATTTTTTTAGTGAAGGGCCCCGCAGCAGATGCTACGGACGCACCGCAGCATTGAGGCTTATTGTGCAACCCTGTGATGATTTTTTTTCTTGTAATGGAGCACCGGTGGAATGAAATTGACAGGGGAAAGCCGAACTACTCGGGGAAAAACCTGTCCCAGTACCACTTTGTCCACCACAAATCCCACATGGACTGACCCGGGATCGAACCCGGGCCTCCGCGATGAGAGGCCGGCGAATAACCGCCTGAGCCATGGCACAGCCTTATATTGGCTTTGCCATGGAAAGAGTTAAAAGACGTCTTCTTATTTCAAAAGTCTCCATCGGAAACATAGCTCGGTGTCGCGGGCAACATGTTGCCTGCGAGCTGCGGTTTGAGCAAGCCTGCTTCACGCAGTGTCATACTGTGAATGTTCACAGCAGTGAAAATATACGTAGCTTGATAATATATGAGCATGTGTGCTGAGGCGAATATTTAGATGTAAGAGAGACGAAGTGACATGAGGCAGAATAAAATTTCGTAGTGAGTTTTATAATACGTACTACGAGTATTCGCTAAATAATGTTAGGTTATTCAAATAAAGGAGGATGAGATAGACGGGAGACGTTTCGTGCATCGGAGAGATGCGAAATGCGTACAAAATTTTGATGAGAAAACCTGAAAGGGATGAGATTACTTGAAGGGCCTAAGTATGTATGAGAGGATGATATTGAAATTTACGTTAAAGGAATCTGTTTGGAGGTTAGGGATTTATGTGACTGAATATAGGGACCAGTGGTCAGTTGAGATCTGCGCTCTTCTGGGATATTACGCGGCGTCATGTGGTAAATGTTTACAGACGTTTCGGGACAACGTATCGGTTTCATCTTCTCTGATTTTTTACCCTTGAAGATGGTACCGATACGTTGCTCCGAAACGTCGGTAAACAACACACGACGCCGCGTAATATCCCAGAAGAGGATGGTTGGGCCCCAGAGTTGGTCTGGATGCTCTAGAAAGAGAAAAATTCCTTTTCATCTGACTATTGATATATTATGTAATATTGTACCGTAATTAAAGAATAAATCGTTAATGATAAATACAGGGTGTAACAGTACTTACTTTTGTGTGTTATAAAGGTCAGAAGATCCACTTTAACGCACCCAACGCAAATCAATAAAGAACTGTAGTTAAAATACCAAAAATAAAGAGTTGTGGGTGTGTGTGATTACAGCTATTATATTTTCTTGTTCTTTCTGTCTTTATCCTGTCCGGACCATTAAATTAAAGATTTTTTGCCCAGTATTGGGCTACGTCAAATCCTTTTTTATTTGCAAACCATAAATCCTCGAGGGTGCATTTCTGGGGGCAGTCCCTGCATGATAGGAGATGTCCCATATCTTGTACCTCTCCACAGCCACAATACAGGTCGTCGGAGTTTGTTTTACCCCGTTTCACCGTTTTTGTTTTTACTGGTGCCACCCCTGTTCTAATGCGGTTAAGAGATTTCCAAGTATTGAAATCAAGGAGGTGGCTACCAGAGGAAAATCTGGGTAAGGGGGAAGTCTTCAGGTGGTTCAACTTGCACTGTTCCGAGGAAGCTATTCCGCGATTTTAATCTTCTCTGTGGTGTTCTGGCTCCGTAGAGTGCGTGTCGCTCATCGACAGTTTGCTTGATATATTTTCTTGTAAAATGTCTAGTGAAAAAAAGTGGTCTCGGGTTGAAAATATTGGGGAAATAGAGCTGACCATTGGTAGGTTATCGGAGGTCAGTCGTAAAGCAGTGTTTGCGGCAAGGCTTTTCACATCACGGCTTCCTATGCAGTGAAAGTAATGAGGTAATTATTTTTGACGGTGGGGCACAAAGTTAAGGTTATGTGATTCGCATATACTCCTATACTGAACATTCGTGTGTAAACCGGTACAACGTATTGCGTGGTTGAGAGTTTCAATTCCATTAGTGGTTTCTGTTTTACCGATGTAACTATTGTGTATGTAGCATTTTAATTCTTATAAATACAAATGAAGAGGACCGAAGGCAAGCAACCGATACACCTCACAACACGCATAAAACACAGTCCACATAACAGGAAACACGCAGAACAATAATGCAAAACCATGCATAAGAAAATGACAATACGCCAATAATAACGCGCTGACATAATATCCCAGACTTCAAATCATAGAAAATCCACAATAAAAGGTACACTACACATCGTCACTACGAGACATACTTCGATATTCAAAACAGGACGCATAAGTGAATATGACAAAGTATTATACAATAACAGTGCTATAAGTTTTATAAAAGGTGGAACTATTGTGCGATTACAAGTGTTGACTATTTTTAAAAAAGTTTTTAGTGATTTTTAGTGACTTGTGAAAAACTTTATATACGACGAGACCTTATAGGCTCATATCTTATGTGTGTTTTACATATGGACTACGCAATTTAATGTAGTATACCCCTGAAGATGGTCAGGTACCTGACCGAAACATGTCGGGTTAATTAATCTACTATTAAAGTTTTTTTAATAGTGATTGTGCATGAAGTTGGTTTTAATTTTAATTTATACAAGATGTACGGTGAATACAATATTAAATACAAATGAAGAGGTTTTGAAGATTGTGTACCGTGCTTAGTAAAATATATTTTGACCCCTTCCAGCATGAATTCCACGTGAAAAATACTTCACAGTAAACACGTAAGTGTCCCACCTTGATTTCAGGCTTCCGCCGCGATGTTGATGAAATCTGCGATCTTCTGGGGTATTACGCGGCGTCGTGTGGTAGGTAACTGTTTATTGGCTGTCATCACGCCTACTGATTGCTACCCCGCCGCACTTTCCAGAATTTACGTTATAGGCTGGCTTTCTTTCCTACTCGGACTCTTGACCCGTGAGGATGGGACCGATACGTTGTCCCGTAACGTCGGTAAACAATTACCACACGACGCCGCGTATTACTCCAGAAGAACATAGTGTATCATTTGGCAATGCAATCAACCAAGTATACAAACTGGTAGATCACAGTTATGTTTATTATTTAACTTCTACATTTTATATTATCTTCACCGTGCATTATGTAGACTACGAGCCCCCTGAAGATGGCCCTGTAAGGGTTGAAACATATGTAGGGGTTGAAGAATAAAAAGTGAAAAAATATAGTGCAATTCTCCTACATTTTTTGACCTTCTCGGCCATCTTCAGGGAGAGGGCGAACAGTAAATATTTTGTGATCTAGACAATTTGTGTGATTGTTTGGTTGTAGGAGTATTAATAGGTAAAACTGAGGTAGGTGGCGAAACTTTGCTACAAAATGTACAATCGTAATTACAAACACCAATGTTTTGATGTTTCTTGGGGGAAAAAGAATCGCTATTTATTTTGTGAATAGTGCAGGACTTATATGTACAATGTGGGAGAGTATTGCAGTTCTTTACTGTTTAAGGTAGATAGTACAAGTACATATATTTGAGGTGTTCGCTCTTCTGGGATGTTACGGAGCATTGATTAGTAGTTACCAAAGTTTCGGGATAGCCTGTCGGTCACATATTCAAGGATGAAGCATTCAAAGAAGAATTTCGTCTTGGACTGCTTGACCTTTAAAGATGGGACCCATAGGATGTCCCTAAACGTCTGTAACAACCCTGCGTAACATCCCAGAAGAGCAAAGACCTCATTTACACGGCGGCGAAAGCCTGGAATCACGCGAAGTACATATACTTATAACTGTGCTTTAAACGGTCAAAATATACTTCCTTAAAATTTAATTGACCCTTCAGTGTCGGTCTCGGTGCACTGTACGGACCTGTAATTCCTCACATGCTGCCGGACTCGGTGCACCGTAACTCGTGAATGCATTTAAGGGTACTATAAATTTAAAACCCATCTGTTCTGGACAGTAGTTGGAATTTAAACCCCAAAGTCAATGAAGGATTAAACATTTAATGTGAATTAACAGATAATTACTACATTATTAATTTTATTGTAAGATTAATAAATAACTAAGGTTTATCGGCTTGGGTTGGATTGATTCGTTCGTGGATTGTGTAAGAAATATTCTGTGACTCAAATTATGTTGTTTAGTGTCGAATGAAATGTGAATGTGGACTAACCAGGTGTAATATATCGCAGTACTTGTCATCGCAGAATACAGCAGCACTTTTCAAAGACTACTCAATCTTGTGTGTGCACTCAAATTGACTGTGTCGCAAATTAGTTACATCGTCTCACTCAGGCGTGTTGGAAGTGTAAGTGTAGAGGGCCATCATTGAATGCCATGGCGCGTATTTATGTATTACTTTAGAAATTCGCCCACGGGATATTGAAAGACATTGCGCACCTTTTATCATCTGTTCATAACCTTAAACTGTTTCCAAAAGTACTGTGATGCTCCTGTGATTGGTTCCTGATTGTCCTCGAAGAAATAAAGAATATTTAGATCATGGGATGGGAATGACAATAGATCGGATTACACTGAAGGTAATTACTGTGTTGATTACGCCGACCCTGATGATGGATACACAACAGGACACTGAAACGCTAGTTTTTAGCTCATTATTGGCGCTGCCATAGCCGGAGAACAATTTAATTGGATGCGTTCGCTGATAAGTCTATTATTTCCAGATTGCAAACCTCAAGTGATAAGAAAAGACTTCAGAGGAGTTTCGAGTTTGTTAACTCGGTGATAGAAATTTCAGGCACATTTCAGTTCCATAAAAAGCGGAGAATTTCTTGGCCAGCTGAGTGAATATCAGCTTCTCACGTAAGATTCTGTTCATTTAGCTAGGTATAAGGCTGTATGTGTCATAATTATCACACGAAATAAAAGCAAATTACTCAAATCTTGCTCAAAGCCTACAGTTAATTTTAAAAGCGAAGAAAAGAAGTATCTGTAGTACACTAAAGCTGTCTATGCACGCCATAAAGGCATATTGGGGCAGTGTAGGTATAGCTCTAATCATTCTTAACCTCGGCACTGGATGAAAGTGAGTGGTCAGCTTCACGCCACGGCCGTTTTACCCCGCCGGTGAAAGAGCCGCCAATACGTATTAAATATGGGTGGGCCCCAGAGACGATCTGGACAATATGGAGGTGAAATCACGTTTTGCCTCTGCCGGGAATCGAACTACAATCCCTCGATTGTACAACCTGAAATTCTTGCCCTTGTAACCTTTCGATTTACTTCCAGTTCTTGATAATGGTTAATACTGTTAATATAAAGTAGAAACACTTTCCACATTGAAGACCGGTAGAGGCAGTCAGCGTTGTCTCTATAGAGGCAGTCAGCGCTGTCTCTATAGAGGCAGTCAGCGTTGTCTCTATAGAGGCAGTCAGCGCTGTCTCTATAGAGGCAGTCAGCGCTGTCTCTATAGAGGCTGTCAGCGCTGTCTCTATAGAGGCAGTCAGCGCTGTCTCTATAGAGGCTGTCAGCGCTGTCTCTATAGAGGCGCTGTCTATAGAGGCTGTCAGCGCTATCTCTATAGAGGCTGTCAGCGCTGTCTCTATAGAGGCTGTCAGCGCTGTCTCTATAGAGGCAGTCAGTGCTGTCTCTATAGAGGCAGTCAGTGCTGTCTCTATAGAGGCAGTCAGCGCTGTCTCTATAGAGGCAGTCAGCGCTGTCTCTATAGAGGCAGTCAGCGCCGTCTCTATAGAGGCTGTCAGCGCCGTCTCTATAGAGACAGTCAGCGCCGTCTCTATAGAGGCTGTCAGCGCCGTCTGTATAGCGGCTGTCAGCGCCGTCTCTATAGAGGCAATCAGCGCCGTCTCTATAGAGGCAGTCAGCGCCGTCTCTATAGAGGCAGTCAGCGCCGTCTCTATAGAGGCAGTCAGCGCCGTCTCTATAGAGGCAGTCAGCGCCGTCTCTATAGAGGCTGTCAGCGCCGTCTCTATAGGGCTGTCAGCGCCATCTCTATAGAGGCAGTCAGCGCCGTCTCTATAGAGTCTGTCAGCGCCGTCTCTATAGAGTCTGTCAGCGCTGTCTCTATAGAGGCAGTCAGCGCTCTCTCTATAGAGGCAGTCAGCGCTGTCTCTATAGAGGCAGTCAGCGCTGTCTCTGTAGAGGCAGTCAGCGCTGTCTATAGAGGCAGTCAGCGCTGTCTCTATAGAGGCAGTCAGCGCCGTCTCTATAGAGGCAGTCAGCGCCGTCTCTATAGAGGCAGTCAGTGCTGTCTATAGAGGCAGTCAGCGCTCTCTATAGAGACAGTCAGCGCTGTCTCTATAGAGGCTGTTCGTCTGTCTCGTTTGTAGGACGATACATATCCTACCTTATGATTCCGCGTATCGTATTTCTGATATCGATATTGCTGCTGCATCTTGCTTTGGTCTCTTTGCGATGTATTAGTATCGTAATCACAACACAAGACCTAGGCTCCTTTTCTTCCACTTATTCATCACATTGCTACGGAGGAGTCCTCTCACATGGTGACGAGTATTGTCCACTGCAGATGTGGGTAGTTTGACACCGTACCAATGTGTCTCTTCATTATTTACAAATTACTGTACAAAGTGAGCTCAAAAATTAGATCAAATATTGTAGAAGAGGCAAACTTCTTATTAGAATTTCACGAAAAATTGAGATTATTACACACATACGATTTAATGTAGCCATTTACAAAGACAAATTATACACAGTTATAACACACTGTGTAACCTAATGTTGTAACAACAATAAAGTAATAAGACTATAATGGGCTGGTCATTGACAAGAATGTCTGATGATAGGACCGTAAGGAAAGTATTTGTGGGGAAACATGATGGAAGAAGAAAAGCAGGAAGACCAAACTTAAGGTGGTTGGACTGTATTGAGAATTATCTGAAATCGATGGGTGTCAAGAGATGGAGGAAGAAAGCAGAAGATGGATCTGTATGTGCTATCATTGTGAAGGAGGCACTGGTTATACTGTAAGGACCGTATGCCAAAGAAGAAGAAGAAGAAGAGGAGGAGAAGGAGGAGGAGGAGGAAGAATATACACACTGTGTACAAGAAAGAATGGTGGGGTTTGGGGGTGGGGGCTGAATCTCAAAATACACAATTTTTGTATTTTTCGATTTCACCCCTGGAACAGGTTCAGGCACTGCCACCAGACATTCCAAACTCCGGGATTATTTTCGTATGATAGAACACTCCTCATGGAATATTTCCTGGAAGATGGATTGGCAGGAAAGGTTGAATTCAATGGCCATCTAGGAGCCCCGATTTGACACCTCTTGGTATGTTCTTTTAGGACTTTGTAAAGAATTACGTGTAGATGGTAGAAACTCTAAACCTGTCTCATCTGAAATAAAAGAATCCGAGAAGCAGCTGAACGGATATCAAGAGACGTGCTACACCGTATGTGGCAAGAAGTGGCAAAGCGACTGGACACTTGCAGAGCCGCTAACATCGCGCAAGTACCTTATAAGTTATCTGACTTACTTTAATTTTGTGGTTTTAATTTCTTAAGCGTGTTTACCATTTTTCAAATATTGGCTCTCGGAACTTCATCATTCTTTTCCGGACCCTCTATATTACCTGCTCTATTTAATGGCTGTGAAACTTGGCCTCCCACACCAGGGAAGGGCTACAGACGAGAACAAGAATATAGTTTGAGAGCAGAGAGGAATATTTGGAGTCTGAGGGAGGAAATCGTATGAAGCCAGAGAAAAGTGCATAATGAGCGACTGCACAATTTGTACTCCTCACAAAATATTAAGGTGATGAAATTCAGGACAATGAGTTGACAAAGGCATGTAGTGCGCATGTGGGGGATATTAAATGCATACAGAATTTTAATCGAATAATTAAATAAAATGGAAATTTGAGCCTGAAGAAATATGGTGTGAGATTGTGAATTTGAGATCTGCGCTCTCCTGGGATATTACGCAGCATTGAGTGGTAGTTCTGTACCGACGTTTCGGGACAACCTATCGGTCCAATCTTCAGGGGGTCAAGAAGTCCAAGAACTTCTTGATCCTAGAAGATGGGACAGATAGGTTGTCCCGAAACGTCGGTACAGAACTACCATTCAACGCTGCGTAATATCCCAGGAGAGCGCAGATCTCGTCTACATCGCGGCGGAAACCTGAAATCACGCAGATATGTCGTAGGTTGAGAGCCAGCGCCGAGGTCTTTCGAACGTCGTAATGAATTTTCGGATTCTATAAAATGAGGGAAATTTGTTGATTAACAAACTGTTAGATTGTGAAGAACGAGTCGGTTTAAAGTCTCAATAAGCTCTTAGTAATCTGTCCGGTTGCTTTTGTTGGCAGAAGTTGGCTTGCGCGCCCAGGGCGGACACAGAACACTGTTGTTTACAATGAAGACGTAATCCCGATTCATTCAGGTGTCAGGTTTTCTCATTATGATTTTCTTCACGACCTTCACTCCCCACCGGCTCCACTCAACGACCTATTCATCAGGCAGCTCGTCACCGCATGCACGGTGCGTTATGTCCGGGTTTGTAAATAACACATTATACCGAGTGGAGATGTGGAGAATTGAGGCTTTGTGTTGTCAACTGACGCTGTATAGTCTTGCCGGTGAGCGTTTGGAGGTCACGTGTGACAACAGATCGACTTAACGCATTAAAGCCTGTTGGTTACTTTATGTACCACTGGGTTTCATATTAAAAAATCTATGTTTAGCTCATTAGAGCCTAGTGATTACTTTATGTACCATTAGGTTTCGTACTAAAAAATCTATGTTCAGGTCATTAGAGCTAGTGATTACTTTATGTACCATTAGGTTTCTACTAAAAAATCTATGTTCAGGTCATTAGAGCCTAGTGATTACTTTATGTACCATTCGGTCTCATATTAAAAAGTCTATGTTCAGGTCATTAGAGCCTAGTGATTACTTTATGTACCATTCGGTCTCATATTAAAAATCTATGTTCAGGTCATTAGAGCCTAGTGATTACTTTATGTACCATTGGTTTCATACTAAAAAAATCTATGTTCAGGTCATTAGAGCCTAGTGATTACTTTATGTACAATTCGGTCTCATATTAAAAAAATCTATGTTCAGGTCATTAGAGCCTAGTGATTACTTATGTACCATTCGGTCTCATATTAAAAAAATCTATGTTCAGGTCATTAGAGCCTAGTGATTACTTTATGTACCATTAGGTCTCATACTAAAAAAATCTATGTTCAGTTTATTAGAGCCTAGTGATTACTTTATGTACCATTAGGTTTCATACTAAAAAAATCTATGTTCAGGTCATTAGAGCCTAGTGATTACTTTATGTACCATTAGGTTTCATACTAAAAAAATCTATGTTCAGGTCATTAGAGCCTAGTGATTACTTTATGTACCATTCGGTCTCATATTAAAAAATCTATGTTCAGGTCATTAGAGCCTAGTGATTACTTTATGTACCATTAGGTTTCATATTAAAAAATCTATGTTCAGGTCCTTAGAGCCTAGTGATTACTTTATGTACCATTAGGTTTCATATTAAAAAATCTATGTTCAGGTCCTTAGAGTCTATTGCTTACTCTATGTACCATTAGGTTTCATATTAATAATCTATCTTCAGTCATAGAACCTAGTGTTACTTATGTACCATTAGGTTTCATATTAAAAATTATGTTCAGGTCCTTAGAGTCTATTGCTTACTCTATGTACCATTAGGTTTCATATTAATAATCTATCTTCAGTTCATTAGAGTCTAGTGGTTACTTTATGTACCATTAGGTTTCATATTAAAAAATCTATGTTCAGGTCCTTAGAGTCTATTGCTTACTCTATGTACCATTAGGTTTCATATTAATAATCTATCTTCAGCTCATTAGAACCTAGTGGTTACTTTATGTACCATTAGGTTTCATATTAAAAAATCTATGTTCAGGTCCTTAGAGTCTATTGCTTACTCTATGTACCATTAGGTTTCATATTAATAATCTATCTTCAGCTCATTAGAACCTAGTGGTTACTTTATCTACCATTAGTTTTCATATTTAAAAAATTATGTTCAGCTCATTAGAGCCTATTGCTTACTCTATGTACCATTAGGTTTCATATTAATAATCTATCTTCAGCTCATTAGAACCTAGTGGTTACTTTATGTACCATTAGGTTTCGTATTAAAAATCTATGTTCAGCTCATTAGAGCCTAGTGGTTACTTTATGTACCATTAGGTTTCGTATTAAAAATCTGTGTTCAGCTTATTAGAGCCTAGTGGTTACTTTATGTACCATTAGTTTTCATATTAAAAAGTCTATGTTCTGTCCATACTCTGTACTTACGTGTTTTGTATGAATCTAAGGAAAAACAGTGATTGTTTTCATATCCAACATTAAAGTCATGCTTCTTATAAAGGAGGCGCAGTGTTTTTTCCTGCGTGGTACTAAATAAATCTTTAAATATAATCATGGTAAATCTTAACCTCTAAAGGATTAATGTATTTCTGGCTTCTGTTTAAGTCTCGAATTGTGGTGGAACATGTGATTTCAACAAATAATTTATAATCTAATTTTCTTCCGAAATAATTCTACTTACGCTATCTGACCAGGGATAGCTCAGGCTGTACAGTGGTTATACCATGGGCTGGAGAGTATAAGAGTCCTGTTTAAATTTCCTGCAGAAGCAGGCGGTTTGTCCGAAACGTCCAGACCGGCTCTGGTGCCCTCTCAGCGTCCTATTCAATGGGTACTGACCGTTTTTTCACGGGTGTAAAACGGCCCCGGGGCGTGAAGCTTACCATTCACCTCCCTCAAGTGCTGAAGTTAAGAATCCGTAGAGCTCAACCACCACTCCCCCCTTTACCTTTATGACATGTGCAGGGACAGCTTTACCTTTACTTCTACCGATCACGACGAAAGAAAACGTTGTGGCAATTAGCAAATATAAACTCTTTGTTTCCGCAGTGGAATGCCCAGCAGTACAGACATTACTGAATTCTGATGTTACGGATAATCCACTTTGCTACACTGGCCAAGCGTATGAGAGATATCAAGGCTTTTGGACTCTTTAAAGGTTAATGTAGCTCGCGTTGAGATGTCAGATAATTGGCTTAGTGTTTTTGTTAAGCTCAGGGACTAGATAGGAGGGTCACTCTTTGGTTTGTGTGTACGTTTTTGATTTTCCACTCATGGATGGATGCTGGGATTTGTTATCAAAAGATTTATTGTAATATTGAATGGTATATATACGGGGCCTACCGTATGTCGGCGTACCGGCTGTCCCTATTTTCGGGGTAGAAATGTGGCTAAAGTTTTAGAAACTGCATTACTATTAACACCGAACACGATTTAGGAGTGACGCCGTGCACGTAAGTTCTGAAGGTACCCGAACGGGTTTGGGTTGCCGACAAACTGTGGGACAGATTTTACACGTGACATTATATTCGTGCTGAAATCAGAAAGCGTGAAGTCATTTTGCATGGACTTTGTATATTAATTATACGGAGAAAAAATTTCGCGCCACTTTTAGACATTAAGGGGAAGGGGACAAGCGGTGGTGAAGTTGGTTGAGGCACTGCGCTACAAACTGGTACGTCGCGGGTTCGATTCCCGATGGTGTCATTGGAATTTTTCATTGACATAATCATTTCGGTCGCACTATGGCCCTGTGGTAGACTCAGCCTCTAACATAAATATTTCCTGGGGGGTAAAGACAGCCGGTGCATAGGGCTGACAACCTTACCACCTTCATGTGCCGATTGTCTAGAAATCTGGGAGCCTCAGCCTCCTGGAACCCCAAAGGCCTGTCCAGGCCTGTAATGGGATTGCTTTGCCTTTTTTACCTTTAGACATTAAGGTGTTGTGGCTATTTTCAGCAACGTGATGCCGCACGTGTATCGGCCCGCAGTTCCACACGTGTGTTGCAGGAAGTATGTGATAACACAGTCATAAACCTTGGCTCTGTGGCCTTCAGGACCAGTCGATTTGAATCCACATGACTTTTCACGCAGAGAAATCTCAAAGACAGGACACGGAAATACCCTGCATCTGTTTGACAATTCTGAATAACGTTCACAAGACAGGACATCAAGCTACACAATGAAACTTCAGTGCATATTTGCAAACATTGTTCAAGGGATTGATTGAGCGTCTAAAATTGGGGGCATGTACTTCAGAAGAAAGTACCGCCCACCCAAAAATCCAATCAGAGACATTTACCATTGAATTTCTGTTACTTTTTGACACTGTCAGTCATATTCGGGGATACCATTTAATACAACAAGATGGCCGAGGAGGCCGAAACATGTACCAGAGTTTAGGTAATAAATGTTTCTCTCATACATAAATGTATACCTTTATGGTTGCATTATTTGATAAAACTGGAGTGGGCAGTAAACACGACAGGCAATGTACGTATAAACTTAGCATTGAGGCACGTTCACGTAATCATTTGCCGTGGAAATGCAATAAGTATTACGTATTCTGAGTGTGTGTCTGTAACCTTACTTATCCAGCATGCAAAGCGCATGCGCCGTATTATATTGTCATCTGTGGACCATCTGGCTCTACCATATTTTTCCATAGTATCTCATAAACGGCAGGATTTTCGGAAAAACGTTATTGAATATAAAATTTTTGTTTTGATTTTCTCTACAACTTTTGTCTGAAATATTTACCATTCTAAGAAGAATTCAGCGGCATGTTATCATAAATGTGCTTTTGTCTTAATGCAAAGTACCCGTTATTCTTGTCAGATTTTAATGAAACTTGAATTTTCTGGGCAGATTTTCTAAATTCTCAAATATTAAATTTCATGAAAATCCGTTTAGTGGAAGCCGAGTTTTTCTTGGCGGACGGATGGACAGACAGACAGACAGACAGACAGACATGACAAAGCCAATAGTCGCTTTTCGCAATTTTATGAACGCGCCTAAAAATGTCTTACAAAAATGTGGTTGGTTTGATTATTGGAACTTCTTTTCAGAAACAAGCGAAGTGTGTGTTGTGCACGTGGTTCGTTTATGGTCCTGCTTATATAGTGTAGTGATAGAAGGAGACACGTGACAGTATTTTTAACAAGTTACCTGACGTCACAGTGTGACTGCAGACCAACACGGACCAAGAAAACAATAAGGCTGGCACCTGTACCGACACCTTCATGTACATATTAATTAGCTTCAAATAGTTTCGAATCTGTCATTCTCATCTTGATATATATGGCGCATTGTACGTTGTACCTATTCCCAAGTACTGTTGATAAAAATAGGACTGAAAGACCGAACGTGACTCACGACTAACAAGTGACTAGTTTGATTCGTGTCTCAGGTTCCGAGGTAACTCAAATATGACATTCTGTTTAAAGTACAGTATTTGCTAGAAGTACCGTCTGCTTTAACACCAAATAACTGTATATTTTGCCAGCGGAATTTAAAACGTTGGGAGAGTTGCATGAGAAGCATGCACTGCAAAGTGGAGTCTGGATGCCAACTCGGTATTTGCTCCACGGCCGAGGGAAATCACGGAATTCCTTCATCTAACTGGCAGGTCAAAGGATCTTCCGGATGCATAGAGACTTCTAACCAGCAGTTCTGCTACCAAATTCGCGAAACCTAAGGGCAGCCCCTACATATGCAGTTCCTTTGTTTCTAAAAACGTGTAGATGTGTTTTACGTAGCCTTTCTTGCCTGTTCCTTTAAATGAATAACAAACTGTTTAATTAGCAAGAGAAAGAGAAGATACTAAAGAAATAAAAAAAATGTTCGTAACATTTGACCTCTTTTAAGCCTCCGCTCATTTCCTGTAACAAATATTTAAAAATTGAGCTCCTGCCTAACAGGAAAACCGGAGTCTGCATTATAAAGACAAATCAATTAATGTTTCTGGATTAATAATCGGTGTTTATTGTCAGAATCGTACGAAACCCATACATATGCTCTATGGACAAAAAAATGTAAGTTTTCGGTGTTAAATCAGGAGGTATATATAGTCACCACTGTCTTTAATCACAATAGTAATTATATGTACCACCATCGATCATTCCTGTTAGGTCATTTACGAATGTAGAAAGAGGAAGCACTAGATCGCACCCTATGGAGAACTCGCTTTGAAAGAGGCTACGGACCTGTCGTAAGACAGACTACAGAGTGATAATGATTATTATTATTCTAAAACACGTTATTAAAGGAAAGATAGAGGGAAGAATAGACGTGAGGGAAGACGAGGAAGAAGGCATAAGCAGCTACTGGATGACCTTAAGGGAAAGAGAGGGTACTGGAAATTGAAAGAGGAAGCACTTGTTCGCACCCTATGGAGAACTCGCTTTGGAAGAGGCTACGGACCTGTCGTAAGACAGACTACAGAATGAATGAATGAGTGAGAATATTTGATATATTGACAGGTAATGGATATTTACGATTCGCGTATGATGGGATGGGAGACGGCTTAACAAGATTGCATTTGAAATAACCCCAAGTCGGTCTGGATTAGACTACTAACAAAGAAAAATATTTTCTCCACCACAATCAGATAAATTCTGGAGTACACCCAACGTTCTGTGCACTGTGCGCCGGGGTCTATTTTCCTGGTAATAAATTGGGCGGCTCGTGCACCTGACCTCTTACCCTTTATCTAGTGCCGATATTAATGAAACACTAGACTACCCCTCCACTCTCCGATACCTCCCCAAGGCGTGCACTTAATTGAGCGTAAGGGCAACTTTTTCATCAGTTAGGCATGCTTGTAGTTTTTCACGCTCCAAGCGAAGGAGCGAACCTGACAAATGCGTCGCCGTGCCTCTTCGACTACTTCTCTGACGTGCGTGAGAGGCGGGTCAGTATAAGTTATTGGCTGCAGGCAATTTCGTTCCCGCGTGTATAGCGTGAAGTGTTTCACGGTTTAAATTGATAACGCTATGTAGCATCACAGTATAGAGTGCAAAGTGTATGCTGTGTTCGAATGATATAAGCAGGAGATTAGAAATGTTGAATAGGTAAGTAATTTGAAAGGGATGATCGTAACATGCTTCGGAGGACAAATTTTAGATACGCCAAATGGTGAACATGAAGAAAATCACGTTAAATCTCAATTGGGATGGTCAGTCCGAAATCCGAACCGGCTGGCTGTAGAATGTGGTATGTGCAGCTGAAAAACCTGTCTTCCGTTTGTAAAATGTTAAGAAGAATGTTCATGTAATACTTTCACAAGTGTCATTTAACAGGTTACTCCTGTATTACAGTGAAATAGTGGTAGTTTGGCTACATGTTTCGGTTTAATTAAAAGCCACTATGAGGCCCAGTAAGGTGCGTATAATATATGTATATGTAATGTACACGCCGATCCCAGTGACCGCGCTGTCAAAGATGTCGGTCTGCGGCCGTTCGCTCGCTGGGATTGTGGTTTCGAATCCCGCCGAGAGGCATGGATGTCTGTCTGTTGTGAGTGTTGTGTGTTGTCACGTAGAGGTCTCTGCATCGGGCTGATCACTCGTCCTGAGGATTCCTACCGAGTGTGTGTGTGTGAATGTGATCGTGAAGCGTCGAAAATGAGGAGGCCTTGGCCTACTAGGGGCTGTTGCGCCATTGGAAAAAAAATATATAATATATATATGAGTTGTATGTAGGGAGGTAGGTACAATACGTTGTAGTGATTATTTCCTATGATTGTATTAATTGGCCTGATTGTTGTTTCTAATTAAGGCGAAAACATGTGGGCAATTATTCTCTTTTTCACTTTTCTGAAGGATTTGTGTGCCGATCCCAGTGGCCGCGCGGTCTAAGGCGTGGGTCTTCGGCCGCTCGCTTACTAGGATCGTGGGTTCGAATCCCACCGGGGGCATGGATGTCTGTATCTTGTGAGTGTTGTGTGTTGTCAGGTAGAGGTCTCTGCGACGAGCTGTTCCCTCGTCCAGAGGAGTCCTACCGACTGTGGTGTGTCTAATGTGTGTGACCATGAAACCTCGACGAAACGAGGAGGCCCAGGCCCATATAGGGCTGTAGAGCCATAGAAAAAAAAATATGTTACGCATAACGTGGAAGAGGTCAAAGTAGGAAAAAAGTAAGATAAAACTTGAACAACAGAAAATGATTTTATTTATTTATATGAGACTTATTTGACGGTGTTACCTAGCCCAAACTGTTTAACGTCAGATGATAGGGTAATGGTGAGTAATGAATTGAAAGGAGGTAGATGGAAGTGGCTATGACTTGATTTCAAATATTGTACCGGAATTTGTCTGGACGGGCTGAAGAAACCCACTATAAACCCTCAGCCAGGACAGAAGACTTGGGGCCCAAATTTAGGGAAGAAGCAGGAGTGCTTACACACGACTTTTTTTTTTCTTTGCAGATTTCTGCCTTGGGTCGAGCTACGTTTGACAAGAGACAAACAGAACGCCTCATGTAATGACGATGTGTCGAGCGGTCCGAAGAGCTGTCGGAAACCGCAGATCATAAACAAACCATCCAACACAACTGAGTAGTGTGACAGGTTAGTTTAAAACTTCTAAAAATTAATGCCCCCAAATCTTAAAACGAAAGTTAGTTTTTCGTCATAAATTAATATCAAGACTTTTAGTTGTAAATATTCCATATTTGATGAAAATCTTTCTGTTCTATTTCATCCGTCTTTGCAGTCTGACTCAAATAATTCAACTCTGACACGAATTGTTATGTGAGAATGGAAAAGAATCTTCGCTGAAGCACAATGCTGTTGGTATAATACCAAGGAATTCTAAGAACAACATATCTGTTCTCGTAAATCATAAATCTACAACAGAGCCGTAAAGTCTCCATACTGCTCTATGTAAATCTTCCTAAATTGAATGTTTTTACTTTGAACACGCCATTGTAGATATAACTACTTTATCACCTGTCAGCTCGCTATTTATAGCTACCTAAGGTGTTCTCCAAGATGGGTCACATTTTCCACCAGTCACTGTAAAAGAATTATTAAAAATGAAATTATTTTGAGTGTAATTTTCCAAATTCAAAGATGTGTTAGGGGACAAATTTTTGTAGATTTGTGTGACTAACGCTCGCTTTTCTGTCATTACGCACGTTAACTGTGTTTGTATAAGTTATGAAGAGGAGCAGAATACTGTGGCGTTAAAAGTTGTTAGTTCGCTGGATTTGTATTGCTGTGTTTCCCTTTGTACCTTTGTACCTTCAGGCAGCAACACTGCAAAGTGCATATGGCTCTGTATAAACGCAGATTTCTGAGCAGTTTTGTCAAACTCGTATCGTGCACTTTCAGTAAAAAGACAGGTAATGTACGTATAAACGCAACATTGAGGCGCGTTCGCGTAACCATTGCTGCCGTGGAAAAGCAAAAAAGTATTACATATTATGAATGTGTGTTTTAGCCCAGTTATCCAGCATGCAAAGCGAATGCGCCGTATTATATTGTCATCTGTGGCCTGTCCGGCTCTTGCAAACTTTTTCCACATTTTCTCATAAACGGCACGATTTTCGGAAAAAATGTTATTGAACATGAAATTTGTGTTTCGATTTACTCCTAAAATTTTTGTCGGAAACATTTCTCATTCTAAGGAGAATTGAGTGAGCTATTATCATAAATGTACACAGGTCTTCATGTAAACCACCCATTATTCTTGTCATGTTTTAATCGAACTTAAATTTTGACGACAAATTTTAGGAAAATCCTCAAATATCAAATTTAATGAAAATCCGTCCAATGGGAGCCGAGTTGTTCCATGCGGACAGACAGACATGACGAAGCTAATAGTCGCTTTTCGCAATTTTCCGAACGCGCCTAAAGAGAGTGGATCGCAGAAAAATGAGCACATCATCACTTTCAAAAGTTTCCCATTGACATTTCAAGGCCTTCATATTAGCTGCTAATAAAAGGACAACCAAACTGGGTCTGGTCCAGCCTAATGATTTTTCCTGTTTTCACTACCGTATTTCGAAATCGCGAAACACAGAGGGCTATAAGTTCACATGCAGACTTTTATATACACTCAGTGATTATCGTCTTTTGGATCTTTACGTCGTGTAGTGTGTTTGGTTTGTTTTGACGTTTCGGACTTGGTTCAGGTGGATGGTGAGGTTAGCATCCACCTGAACTAAATTCAGGCAACCTGAAGGTGGAGGAGACCTTTCGTTCGAAACGTCGGAACGAAACAACACTTGACACGGTGTACAAACTCCAAGTGACAACCATCACCTCAGCAACCATCCCCGTGAAAACCAGACAGCTTATATTGATATTTACTGCTCTTGAAAATGTGTAGTTGGTATAGCGACTAGAAACGTGCTGGACGGTTCGGGGTTCGAATCCCGGCAGAGAGATTTTGTCTTCTCCAGAACTGTCCAGACTGGTTCTAGGGCCCACCCAGTCTCCTGTAAAATGGGTACCGGACTTTTTCCCGAGGATGAACCGGCCGGGGCGTGATGTTGACCACTCACCGCCATCTAGCGCCCAGATCGTGAGTGGGTGGAGTTATACCTCTACTTCCCTCCCATATATGCGATCGTGGTGTGGACAGGGATAACTTAACATTTCACTTTACCATTATTCTTGCAAAATGTTTCGTAGGGGTTCTTATACTTTCTAAGCAGATGAAACTTGATACGTTGCAACGTCAGTTCAATGTAACAATGCTACAATCTCAGTAAGGCCTCGATGTTTCTGCTTTAGTCATTATGTATAGTTACAAACTAATGTAACTAGGTTATTCTGAGTAAATATCTGTTACTGACGTGATGAATGTTTCAAGTTCTTTGTCCTTCTTCATTGTTTGGTACTTCCTGTCTCAGAATAGTATTTCTTGTACGGTATTAATTTATGGAGGTGTTTGGTTTACGCAAGGTTGAAGTGGAAGAGTAATTCATTCATTCATTCATTCCGTAGTCTGTCTTACGACAGGTCCGTAGCCTCTTCCAAAGCGAGTTCTCCACAGGGTGCGATCTAGTGCTTCCTCTTTCAATTTCCAGTATCTTCTCTTTTCCTTAAGGTCATCCAATAGCTGCTTACGCCTTCTTCCCCTTCTTCCCGTAATAAGGGAAAGCAAAGCAATGTATAGTGCAGTGGAAGGAAGTACTAAAGACAGTGTATTGTAATGGGGAATGTGAACTTTTGTCATAATATTAATTGATGTAAAATTAAACGGGGTTTTATTCTTGGGACACTGCATGTGCGATTGGCTGTTATAATTTGTAGCGTGTTTAAACTTTATGCAGCTTTAATTTGTAATGCACCTGGCACAGGCAACATCTAAAAATAATGACTATTCTTTATCACTATCGATTAATCGTATGGACATTCGTCAACTTAAGCCATTTATCGCAAGATCGTATAATTTTTAACAGTCGCATTGCGATTCTATAGAACCGTTATCAATATTGTTGAATCTACGTACAATGTATTTCATGCCTATATTAACAGCGTTAGTATTAATGTAAATACCATTAAATGCATAATTCCTAAGTAATTATATAATCACACCTACCCGAATCCAGTTTATTTCTCTCACCTTATTATATCGCTGCGTTAATGTCTTCACATTTAACCACTTCCATATGCAGCCATCAGAAAATGGAACTGTACAACCCTCGAGAGGTAAAACAGTGGGCTGGCCCAAGTTTCGTTTGAACCAGAAATTTACAGCATCCATAAAATGTTCGCACTGTACATATTTTATGTTACATTCTCTTCGTGTCCACACAAACACACGGAGTTTCCTTGATTATGGTTGTATGGGACAGTTCTGGCGAATGACGACGGCTATGCTACAGACGTCCTGTTTGTCTTCCCGTCATATGATCTAGTTCTCGCTGACCTTTAAAGGAAAGTGTGAGCAAAGAATGGCATCATGAGAAATGCACTCATTTCTTACTAGCCCAATAGGTAAAGCAAATTTCTGCAACAGTAGGCCTAATTGTCTTTAAAGTCTCGTATGAGAGAATGAGAAGAAAAATAAAAAGAAGAAGTGGTGAAGGAGGGAATGAAGAAGGAAGGAAAAGTAGTGCACACGCAGATGATTTTTCTCACATTTGCAACTCTGGTTTCGCTTTAAGTCGCTACACATATGTACTAACAAACGAGTGTAACTTCGTGTTCCTAATTATTGTTAAGTCACCAACTGAATGCACTATTTATTTTAAAAAACACGTCTATACATTGGTCATTTTATAAATTTGTCATTTATACAATGACCAATGTATAGACGTGTTTTTATACAAGCAAGTTTTCTGACACCCCTGAGGATGGCTTTATGAGGATGCCGAAACATATGTAGGGTTTTACTAAAATATTTTAAGAAACCATATAGCGTTTTTTAAAATAAATATTGCATTCAGTTGGTGACTTAACAATAATTGTGAAAAATGCACGGTGATTATAGAATAAAGTTCTTGTTCCTAATTTGTGTTTCTAATGTCAAAACCTTTGGACATAGGCAGATCCGATGCATTTTGACATTTGCCTGAAATGTGGATCGAATGGTCGTGATAATTTTTATGTCCCAGAAGCGATTCGTTGTGCCAACTGGCGCGGAAGTCACATTTTTTAGATCTTCTGACTGTCCAGTCTTTCTGCAAGAGAGGCGCGGAACAAAACGTCAAGAGTTGAAGAGCGCCTGTCTTTCCCAGAGGCGCGAAGAAAAAAGTAGTCACAACTCCAGGGGAAGCTAAAGAATGGTAAATGCGAGAATGCTCAGGCTGTCGTTTCCCACAAAAAGACCAACGTAATGTGAAACGAAATGGAAAGTACTGTCCGTGACCGCGACATTGCTGTCTAAAGGCTCGTCCGTACCAGCTTCGGACGTTTCCATAACAAACGGATCGGCGCAAACTCATGCAAATGAAATAACTTCGGAAATACTACAATGAGATGGTTCTTGCGTGATTTCAGGCTTTCGCCGCGTTGTAGATGAGATCTGCGCTCTTCTGGAATATTAGTCCTTCTTGGACATCTTGACTCTTGAAGATGGGACTGATAGGTTGTCCCGAAACGTCGGTACAGAATTAACCACTTACGCTGCGTAATATCCCCGAAGAGCGAGATGTTTCTTAATTCTTCTCAGTGTCTCCGGCAGATGCATTATTTTACGTCAAATTGGGCCATTACCGCTTCCTTCCAAATTCCTTCTAATTTCTTGTCACTAATAATTCTATCATTCGATTCTACATATCAGGGGTGGCCACAACGCTGCTGGCGCACGTCAGTGTTGGGGCTCGCGCAACTGGCCTTTAAAGGTAACATCCCTGTAGTTTACATGCACATGAGGTTGACTGTGAAGGCGTTTTAAAAGATGTTCTAAAGAAAGGAGACTTAACACTAGCTGGACTGATGCATTGTGGTTGGTTGGACAGAAATAAGAAACCATCAATAAGGGTGAAGGGAGGAAATAGTTAATTGTATTAATGCATGGCTTTTACCTAAGTTACCGTCTAAATTTCGGCTCCGGAAACTCGTCTAGCTGACCACTCCTGTTATACATCATGAGGCACTGACGGAATCATGAAATAAATCATAAACAAGTACAATGACTTGTAGACTGCATTTGATCAGAAATAATAAATGACAAAAGCCGGAAGAGTAAGATGCCTGGGACAAATTTTAAAAACAGAATGTTCGAACCCCTGCAAGAAACGGACCTTTACAAAGCCTAAGGCGCAAGGAAGACGTGAAAACTTTTCAGTGCAAGGGATAGATGGCACTGAACAAGGGGATCAAGGGATGGAAGACCCAAGCGCTAGATAGGAGTTCAACGGAGGAACATAGTTTTATGTGGCCAGGGGCTGAATAGGCTGTAATAGCAGAGGAGGAGGAGGAGGAAGAGGAAGAGGAGGGGAGAAGGAAGAGGAGGAGAAGGAAGAGGAGGAGGTAAAGGAGGAAGGGAGGAGGAGAAGGAAGAGGTGAGGAGAAGGAGGTGAAGGAGGAGAAGGAATAGGAGGGGAGAGGAGAGGAGGAAAGGAGGAGGTGAGGAGGAAGGAGGAGGAGAAGGAAGAGGAGAAGGAAGATGAGGTGAAGGATGAGAAGGAAGAGGAGGGGGAGAGGAGGAGAAGGAAAAGGAGGAGGAGGAGAAGGAAGAGAAGGAGGAGGTGAAGGCGGAGGAGGAAGAAAAGGATGAGGAAGAGGAAGAGGAGAACTGTATGTAGGGAAGGTGTCATAGTCCTTATTTTATCTATAATAAATCATAGGCTGCATAATGACTGGAATTGGCATTTTAATTACTCAAACAGCATCACATTTTAGTTTCCGCCCTCTGTTGCTGAGAGTTTCAAAGCTATATACATTTGTAATCAGATGTGACATTTAGTCACCCCTTCAAACGGTATACGTTTACTGAATCTAATGACGATAGAAATATAAGTGGTCATGGAATCTAACAGGAAATTGAGTTGAATACGATAGCAAATTTACTCCTCTCACAAGTAATTATCTCGCAGTACTTGTAATTTGCGGTGAGATGTGGAACAGACCCCCCCATTGAATCTCGGATTGTTGATTCAGTCCGTCAGTCAATGAGACAAAGTCAGAAGATGCAGTTGGGGTTGATACTGCTCAGTGTGTGTCGATAGGTGGGTATTGAATGGAGTGTTTGTGAACGACTGAACGGTGCTCGAGACGGACATAATCCACATACATAGCTGCGTGTAGATCTTGGTGTAGATGGACAATGGGTCTCAGTTTTCACTGCGTACGTCAGATGTGGGTTAGCCCATTGTCACTGATCCAAATGGAGGGAATTAATAGAACTGTGTGTGAGGGCTCAGACAATATGAGCCAGATCAGTCCAGTCCATGTCCCTCCGTCCCACTTATTGATCCATTTTAATATTATCCTCTCATCTACGTCTTCAAAAAATGAGTTGCGAGATTTGTGGTTCTCACAGCCGTGATTATTATTATTATTATTATTATTATTATTCCAGTCTCGGCCTGCCTAGACCTTGAAGAGGAGGCAACAAGCTTTCCTGAAACGTCGGTAATTATTTATCTACCGACGCGTCGCAATATCCGAGAGGACTTTAATCGTTAAGAAATGAGTTATTAATACTTGATTTATTGAGAAATTAATAGTTATTTTAAGTAATATCTTATGGATGTGCACTTGGTCTTTGACTATAAGGGAGGTGACAGAAGGTTGGAGAAAACTGCATAATGGGGGAATAATGTCTACCTTTAAACATATAGGTTCGTTGTTAAGGCAGTCACATCAGAATGAGTGAGAATGGCCTGGAGATGCATAACAGATGGGAGAGGTAAAAAGTGTATTCAAAAATTTAGTCGTAAAATCTGAAAAAAAGGAGACCGCTTGAAAGATATAGCAGCATATGGGAGGGTAATATTAACGCGAGATTAAGGAACTGGGATTTAGCAAGTATATTGAATTAAACTGACTCAAAATGGGGCCAGTAGCGTGCTTTTGTGTATACGGTATTGAAACTCCGGTTTCTATAAAATTCAGGGAAATTGTGAGTACTATGCGTCTATTAGCTTCCTAAGGACTCCCTTACATGGATTTAATTAAATAAATATGTTTTTACAATGGCGTAACAGCCCCTAGTGGACTAGGGTCTTCTCATTATTTAGGCTCACGATCACACTTAGACACGCCACACACGGTAGGACTCCTCTGGACGAGTGATCGGTCCGACGCAGAGACCTCTACCTGACAACACACAAAACTCACAAGAGACAGACATCCATGCCCCCGGTGGGATTCGAATCCGCAATCCCAACAAGCGAACGGCCATAGACCCACGCCTTAGACCGCGCGGCCACTGAGATCAGCAATTAAATAATTACTTCAGTATATAATTTTATCTCTTTCACTCTAACGTGAATGTTTAATACCTCTAGCGGAATGATATGTCACTGTTGGCAATTATAAGCCCAGTTAATCCAAATGACGTAACCAATACCACTGTCCCACCCGTTGAAGTGTTTCATTAAACTTGCTCTGTGCATAATCCACGTAAATTAACACGGTTTTGCAACCATAGTTGTGTGATTTATATGCGGCGTGATGTTCTGCTATACTTGCCTCGTGTCATTTGAGGTATAGATTTATTGATTTCCTTCGAACATCTGTTACTGATCCTTCTTGTAGCTGATACTGTCGAGGCACCAAGAGACCACCTCACTTCATCTTCGGGGAACTAAAGGCATTACTCGACCTCTTACGTAACAATGTGCTGTGAAGAATGAGTTTCCAACAATGGCATTGTTTACTCAGTGTCCTAAAGACAAAATCGATAATGCTCTCAGAAAGTAGGTCATAACTAAGGTTTTATCCTATGCATACTTTACGTGCCTAGGTCAGACTTCAGTCCGGTGGTACGCTCATGGTCGCGACATACAACGGGCTCATTTGCATTATTTTTATAATCAATATATTAAGCAAATTACGCTCTTAATAAAATACATTAAAAAGTGAATATAAAACTCCATGTTTCGGCACAAAAGTGCCATCATCAGGGAGTTATCTGAATAAAGGAATACAAGGCCAGCACGCTTATGTAGGTGTTGTGTAAAGACGACACAATACCTACATAAGCATGCTGGCCTGTTTTCCTTTGTTCAGATACCTCCCTGATGATGGCACCTTTGTGCCGAAACATGTAGGAGTTTTATACTTACTTTCTAATGTATTTTATGAAGTGCATAAGTTGGTTAACGTATTAATTATAACAATATGCACGGTATGAAATAACATAAACATCATTTGCATTAATTTTCGGTGCGTTTGTAGCGACAAGTTTTTAAAAAACGTAAAATGTACTACATGTAGAACAAAAACAATGCTGATAGATAATGAAGATTACGCTGTTCCATGGCTCAGGAGGAAAGTCGCCGGTCTGTCACAGCGGACGCCCTTGTTCGATCCTATATCGGTCTTGGGTCTTGTGGTGGGCAAAGTGACACTGGGACATGTATCTCTCCGAGTACTTTGGTTTTGCTCTGTCAGGATCATTACACCAATGCTCCATAATCATCTTCATCTACACGTTGTTCTTAACCAGAAGGACCAACGACCGAAGACTCGGAACCTTCCAAAACGCGATTTTCTTTGGGAAATCTTGAAGCATTGGATAGAAAAGGGCTTTCGCCTAGTCTTTACAGGCCGTGACATGGCTCAGGTCATTTGCCGACCTGCCACAGCGGTGGACCTTGTTTTATCCCTGGCCAGTCCATGTGGGATTTGTGGTGGACAAATTGGCACTGGGACAAGCTTCTCTCAGAGTAATTCGGTTTTTCCCTGCCAGTATCATTACACCAATGCTCCATACTGACTTATGTGTCACCGACGCTATTTATTCTTAGCAACTAGCAGGGTAGTTAAATAAAACTACTCAAAAATAAACACTTTTTTTGTGGACATTCTGTATAGTAGGTTTACTTTTGTCCATTTGAACAGTCTGCAGGGAGCATCTAATTTCGACGCTTGGTTCCTCACCCTCTGGCTGATAAGGTTAATCCTGTCTGAAAGCGTCGTAACGTTGTCATTTTTTCCATTTTGCTTTGCTGGTTATGAATCGTTACAGCAGTAGACTTGTTCCACCACTATTGCCGCACAGTTCGTCGGTCAGATGTCCATCACCTCTCCTGATCAGATTACCCAGTAGTGCGACTTTTGGTGTGGACATTGTTGAGTAAACTGCGGAAAAAGCTGAAAAGCCGTTACCTAACGAGCTTCACATTCGGTCGCATCGTAAAACCAGAATCGTAACAAACATGACCAGGAGTGCACAAATTTAGCGTAAATACAGAAGCCATCTCAAAATTATAGGCGTCAACCTTGATTTCAGGCTTCTGCCGCGATGTTTATGAGATCTGAGGTCTTCTGGGGTATTACGCGGCGTCGTGTGGTAATTGTTTACCGACGTTTCGGGACAACGTATCGGTCCCATCTTCACGGATCAACAGTACGAGTAGGAAAGAAAGCCAACAACATATAACGTAGATTCTGGAAGTACGGCAGGGTAGCAATACGTAGATGTGATGACAGCCAATAGGGTAGAACCAGGTTGAGAGAGGGGTGGATACAAACAAGGTAAAGCTGCTAGGAATACCGATACGTTGTCCCGAAACGTCGGTAAACAATTACCACACGACGCCGCGTACTACCCCAAAAGACCGCAGATTTTATAGGCGTCAGATGGGTGACATGAAGCAAGTTTCTTACTGAGGACCCACAAATATTAGGCGCCATCTTACAAGTTTCAGTCGTGCGGACGACTTGGCGCCTGGATTTTTGCACCCCTGAATATGACAGTCAGTGCAACGATACATTGTTATTAACTACATGGAACAGGGTTTTTTTTAAAGAAGCTAAAATTTTATCAGCTAGTCAAGAAATTCCGCCCATTTTATGCAACCCAAAGGTTCTTTACCATATTCACAATAGCCTACCATCTCTACCTATCCTGAGGCAGATTAACCTGTCCATTCCCCATTCTATTTCTTGAAGATTCGTTTTAATATCATCCTTATCTTCAAGGTAGTCACTTTCCCTCAGGTATCCCCACCAAAATCCTGTACACATCTCTCCTCTCTCCCATACGTGCCACATGCCCTGCCCATCTTATTTTTCTTTATTTGATTAACCGAATAATATTTGGTGAGGAGTACAGATCATGAAACTCCTCAATATGCAATCTCCTCCAGTCCCCTGTTACCTCGTCTGTCTTAAGCGCAAATATCTTCCTCATTACCCTATTTCGAACACACACAGCCTATGTCCTTCCCTCAGTGTGAGAGACCAAGTTTCACAACCATATAAAACAACAGGCAAAATTATATTTCTATATATATTAATATTTACATCGTTCATTATCAAACGGGAAGAGAAAAGATTCTGCACCGAATGGTAGCAGACATGTTTTTTTGTTTTTTGTTTTTTTTTTGTATGGCTCGACAGCCCTATATGGGCCTGGGCCTCCTCGTTTCGTCGAGGTTTCATGGTCACACACATTTGAGACACACCACAGTCGGTAGGACTCCTCTGGACGAGTGACCAGCCCGTAGTAGCAGAGACCTCTACCTGACAACACACAACACTCACAAGAGACAGACATCCATGCCCCCGGTGGGATTCGAACCCACGATCCTAGTAAGCGAGCGGCCGCAGACCCACGCCTTAGACCGCACGGCCACTGGGATCGGATGTAGCAGACATTACCTGATTTAAATCTCCTCCTAATTTCTTCTCGAATATTTCAACTGATTAATTACCTACTTTTTTGTTGTGATTCTGTCCTGCATTCTGTTCAGAAGACATGACCATTTACTTAGCTTTCTCAGAATTTACTTCCAGACCAATTTCCTTAATAGCGACTGATTAAGCTACACTATCATCCACCACCTATTCTAAATTCTATTACTAGAGGTTAGAGCATTGCATGACAAAGTATTGTTTGCACCGGAAGGCAGGTTCAGTAGGTCAGTTTTTCATTACGATTTGTACGTGGCCAACATGCGTTTGGCTGCATCTTCTGATGAACAAGCAAGTTGCAAACGTTGCAATCGAAGTGCCCACAAACCATTCACCATAATAATCACAGACGACCGCTAAAGAAATATGTCTGTGTTCCGATATTTCGGTTGCCGAAACGAACAATTTTGTGGTACAGTCGCTCTTGAGTCTGGGTTTAAAGGAACAGGACACAGAAATACAGTCAGAACGGTTATTCTGAAGAATACTAGGACCGGTATAAACATTTATGGTCACCATGTCAACCTGGCGCTCTGTACTACAGGGGTTGCCTTTGCTAGATTGGTTAGTATGCTGCTGTATGCGTGGAATGTTTCTCGTAAACAGGGGTGCGAATGTTAACGCAGTGACAGTGAAAGGAGACAAGACATTTTCTGGCTGTCTTTGTACCAGTACCGCATAGTTTCTAAAGGGTGTTAACTGGCGTTTCTGTATTAACTAACTAAAGACTGTTATACCTACTAGTTTTTATCTGAAACTGTTGCAAGAAGGTTAAGACACCCTTCTTGTTAATTTAATAACCCAAGGCGAATGAGGAAGGTCTTTCCTTAAGTAATTAAATTTGATGGTACAGAAACATTTCAGTACTGCGTAGAAACTGCATTATTACTAAAGTGTACTATTAGTGTGGGTAAGGCGGTGTTTGAAAACAGGGCGCAAAGGAGAAGTGAAAGGGATGTTACAGGTGTCTTGAGGAATATGCATGGCGGGGAACTTTGTAATCTGCTAGCTTCATGCATTATCATTAGGGGGATGAAATATAGGCGAATCAGCTGTGTGGAAGTATATAGCATGTAGAGGGAATATAAAATTTTAGTTGGAAAAATCTGAAAGAGATTACTTGGGAGAATTAGGTGTAGATCAAAGGGTAGTACAGAGAGTTCCCTTTAGTCGTACACCTGTGCACGACAACTGTTCGGGGAGATCCCGGTGGATACAGGTTATTATGCGACAAAGCTGCCTTGTTCAGGGTCACGATAAAATGAACACCCGATATAAAGAAGTAAGGTGTGAGGATGTGGAAAAGAGAGGATTCGTTACCGGGCTCTCGTGAGCACGGGAAGAATCTTCGGGTTTTTGCTACGTGGGAAATTTCCTGACCAGCTGGGCGACTGTTATCTCTTCACTGATTTTGATCAGTGAAGCTATACTGAGAGCTTTATGTCATATTTATGGAGTACTAAAAGTTTTCCCTAGAACAGGCTACGAAGGCCCAGAAGGGGAATAGAGGTATATCTCTACTCTTTCTTTAACCTCGGCGCTAGATGAGGGTGGGTGGTCAACTCCACGCCCCGGCCGCTTTACCGAGGATTGAGGATTGAGATTTATCGCTGAAACATGTAGGAGAGTGTATGTGTACGGAAGATTTGTGATTTTACGTAAATTGTGTGCATTTGTTGGTGTGTGTGTGTGTTATTATAGTCACAGTGTGCCGAACGAATACTATTAAATTTCAAATTGGAGGTTCAGAAAATTTATATCGTTGCTCCGTCCGTGAGGTTTTTTTTTTTGCTATTTGCTTCATGCAGCATTAAACCTAGCGGCAAGTCAGGGCCCTTTTTTTTTTTAATCCAATGGGTGCCTGAGGCTGTCTTCATTGGCAAGCCGGTCGGAGGGGGCAGCTGACCCCTCACTTTCATGAAATGCTGTGGTTGATAACGTGTGACACATTACCTTCAACCTGATGTGTCTTTAGGACACGGTGGCAACTTTGTGTGACGTTTGAATGTCAGAACTCTGATGCTGCCAAGACTGCAAACCATAGAGGCATTACAGCATTTTTCGGTCTGTGATGTGTAACAAACGAGATTGTAGTGACGTAACTAGATACTGAGAAGTTGTTTGGTCGTTTGTTAAGGCTTCAGAACTTACTGCCACTTATCCACAACACATTTCAATAAACACAATTCAGTACAACATTGTTACGGTGATTTCTTGAAGGTGCATGCTGTAAAGTAGGCCCTACTGTAAATCTTTCAATTTGGATAAAGTGTTCTGTTTAAAATTTAATATTATTGGATGGATTGGGGCACATAATTGTTAAATGTTAAAGCTGTCCTTTTAACATGTCGTTTCGAAATGTTTTCTGTGTATTTTACTCTTCACTGTTTATTTTCGAAATCTATTTCTGAGACCTTGATTAACTTCCGAGCAATTTAACCGTTTAACCCGTTAAAGAAGAAACCTGTTTGTTTTATATAAGGATTTATTGTGTACCACGCAGTAAACACTCTCCACGTCGGTTATACAAAACCAATCTGTTAATGTTGTATAAGGCAAAAGTCTCTGTTTTTTCTGAGATCCATAAACACATAAATGCATTGTGAACACCATGTAGAATTTTTGAATGTTAAACCTGGTGGTAAGTAAAGTAACCGCTAGGCTTGAAAAGGTTAACTTATGTTTATTTTGAGACAGTGAAGGTTTATACTATGATATACTGGATCGTGATGACTTTTAGACTTCGAGATGTTTTCCGACGTTTCGGAGAAAAATTCTGCCTACGTTTTTAGGGTGGGAATGAGTAGCCTTTGTATGTGGATGGATTGCCCTCTCTGTAAGCCACTTACATCTGAGTACTATTTACATCCACCCTGAAGATAGTGAGCAGCAGATTACTGTGATATATTGCAAGCACACATAGAACTACACATTTTGCGAAGCGTCTTAACACATGTGTTTATTAACATCTAACGTCTAACACATGTGTTTATTAACATCTAACGTCTAACATGTGTTTATTAACATCTAACGTCTAACATGTGTTTATTAACATCTAACGTCTAACATGTGTTATTAACATCTAACGTCTAACACATGTGTTTTTTAACATCTAACGTCTAACATGTGTTTATTAACATCTAACGTCTAATATGTGTTTATTAAAATCCACGATCAGCTAAGTGTTTCGGCTATGTTATGGCTTAATATAGCCGAAATATGTAGCTGATTGTGGATTTTAATAGATAAATGTTGTTTTAGAAGCGTTGTTAAATAACAAAAAAGAAGAAATTGAGAAAGTAATTCAGGCATCACTTATAATCTCGTGATAAGATGTATGTAAATATTATAATCCCATTCAGCTTTCCATTTCGTAATTAAAACGAATCCCTCTTCATTAGATTGTGGATGAGTTTCTGAGGAAAGGTTGGGGGTCATTTTAAGTAAAGGTCCTGCAACTTTCCTTATAAGCACTAAGTGCTCTTGAGCGAAAGCACCTCAAGAGATTATGTAAAGCATATTGCAATGTTAGTAATTAAACCAAGAAGTGTACGGTAATGTGCGACACTGTAACGTACTGCAAACTAAATCGCGTACCCTGTGATAGTACTTTTGCAGAGAAGAACGAATAAGAACTTTATGTTTTGCTTCACAAGCGACTTTAGAGTGAAGTCTTACTGGTCAATTACGGTAATGGGCCTGACGTGTGCGTAGTTTATATCTCCATTTCTAATTATAAGGCAAGTCGCATCCCCATTATAAACCACTTTCATGAAGTCTCTCCTCGTCATTATGGCGAATACTTATGAAGAAAACTTATTTCTGCGTTACTCTCCCTTATTTGCAATACGTACATAAAATAAATAGTCAACCTCGGTGGACTAGTGGTTAGCGTGCTCGCCACTGGACCCAAGGTTCGCGGGTTCGATCCCGATAAGGGTGATAAAAATCCGTAGCACCACTTCCTTCGGAGGGGAAGTAAAGCCGTCGGTCCCATGTCGTAGATTTACGGCATGTAAAAGAACCTTACGGGCATGAATAGAGCTAGTAATGCTCGTAAGCAAAATTCAGCGGCCATTTCTCACCCAAGTCTCCTGATTGACTGCCAGATGGCTCTGGCAGTCACATCAGGATTGAGTCGAACAGCGCGGCCAGTGAGCTGGTCACTCACTGCCACAAATGCACAAGACCATGTAACCTCGGAAAGAGGAGGCCCAAGCCCATACAGGGCTGTCGAGCCATGGTTATTATACTAGGTACGCCCAGAAAGTAATGCAACACATTTTTTTTCTCATTCACAATTGATTTTATCAAAACTTCAAATATGTCACATCATTACATGAATCTTTGGCTACCTGACCCTATTTTTCGACATAGTCTCCTTCTAAATCTTTGGCCTTACGCCACCGAGATGCGAGAGCATGTATGCCTTCGCGGTACCAAAAGTCTGTCGCCATGATCTTGCCGGCTGAGGGAACTGCTTTAAACTTTTTCTTCCGAGGAGAGGTTGTGTGATGCCACTCCATGGATTGCCTTTTCGTCTCGGGCTCGAAGTGATGAATCCATGTCTCATCACCCGTGACAATGGTGGACAAGAAATCGTCACCCTCAACCTCGTAACGAGCAAGCAACTCGGAGCAGATGGCTTTTCTTTGTTGCTTGTGCTCTTCGGTTAGGTTTTGAGGGACCCATCGGGCACAGACCTTTGAATATCCTAACTGGTGAATGATTTTGTCGACGCTTCCCTTACCAATACCGAGTACAGCGGCGAGTTCCCTGGTTGTGATTCTCCGATCGTCTCGAATAAGACTGTCGGCTCGTTGCACTGTTGCAGGCGTCACAGCTGTTGATGGGCGGCCCGAGCGCGGGAGATCAGACAGAGTGCCCCGTCCTTGTTCTGATAACGCCAATCGCTTCGCCCAACGGCTGACGGTGCTTTTATCCACTGCCATGTCTCCATAGACCTTTCTTAAGCGCCTGTGAATTGATTCACTCGTTTCGTTTTCTGCCAAAAGAAACTCAATTACTGCTCTCTGTTTAGAACGCACGTCACTTGCAGACTCCATTTTGAAAGCTCACTACTGCGCTGCTATCCAGCGGGAAACATTGCACCTATGTGCATAAACGCGGGACACTTTAAAGATACAGCACGCAAAATATCATTTTTATCCAACAAAATTGGGCCGAGAAAAAAAATGCGTTGCATTACTTTCTGGGCGCACCTAGTATTATATTATTACATAAAACAAATACGAGTTAGATCTGTGGTCTCATGGCGGTGAATATTAACCCTTTAAAACCTGTTGGTTATTTTATATACCGCCAGGTTTAACATTAAACAAGATAGAAAATGTGCGTATAACGTTATATTGTGTCGCGTTCGCGTAACAATTGCTGCCATGGAAAGGGCAACAATACGTTCCCTTTTATTGTTGTTGGCGTAGATGTAGCTGTCAACAATTCAAAGGGGTGAGTTTAAGTCATGGGAATGCAAGAATGGGTTCTCTTTACACTGTTCTGGAGCTACAAAATATTTCGTACTGTTTGTAACAATATTAAGTATTAAATATTATGAGTGTGTGTCTGTAGTGTTGCCTTAGTTATCCTGCACAAATCGCATCTTTTCTACGCCGTATTATATTGTCATCTGTGGCCTGTCTGGCTGTACCATATTTTTCCACATTATCTCATAAACGGCACGATTTTCGGAAAAGAATTTGTTGAACATAAAATTGTGTTTTGATTTTCTCTACAACTATTGTGTGAAACATTTCTCATTTTAAGAAGAATTAAGCGAGATGGTGTCATAACTTTACGTAGGTCTTCATGTAAAGTATCCGTTATTCTTGTCAGATTTTAATTAAATATGAGTTTTTTTTGACAGATTTACGAAAAATTCTCAAATATCAAATTTAATGAAAAATCCATCCTCTGGGAGCCGAGTTATTGCGTGCGGATAGAGAGACGGACGCACAGACAGACGGACGGCTGGGTGGAAAGAGAGACATGATGAAGCTAATAATCGGTGTTCGCAATTTTTGCGAAACGCGCCTAATAATTCTACGTTTTATCCACAGTGTGCTTTTAAGTTTATTTGTATGGATCTCAGAACAAACAGCGATTCTTTCCCTGTACAGGATTAACTGACTGGTTTTTATAACCGAGATGGAAAGTGTTTACTACGCGGTACGGACTGATTCTTTAAATATAATTCAGTTTAATTTTCTTTTTTAAAGGGTTAAGGTTACAATCTTTTGTGCTTTTGTTTCTCTGTAGTTTAATTTAATTATTTTATTTAACTTCTTATTTAATGGCGCTTTCTGCAGCTATATGGCTTTTACTTGTATTCGGTAGATATATATGTAAACGTTTCGGAGGAAGCTGCTGCCTTCTTCTTCGGTGTACAAAAAGGCTTGTTGAAGGTCCTGTCTGCTATTGTTTGTATTTAACATCCGAAATTGTAATAGTCTTATTAATTCTAAAGATTTCGACTACTTGTGGTCCTGGGACATATGCTAGGAGTCTGGTGGATTCTTTTCGGACCTTCAAGTTTAAATACAGGTACCCGATCCCTATTTTATATACAGCTTAAACATAACATATCGCTTTTCCTCCACTTCCATAGCTTTCATATAAATGTCGTATTATTCTACTATAATTCTACTATATTTTACTATAATTTTGCCTCTTGTTTTGTATGGGTGTGAGACTTGGTCTCTCACACTGAGGGAGGAACATAGGCTGAGGGTGTTCGAGAATAGGGTGCTGAGGAGGATATTTGGGCCTAAGAGGAACGAGGTAACAGGGGAGTGGAGAAGACTACATAAAGAGGAACTTAATGATCTGTACTCATCACCAAATATTATTCGGGTGATCAAATCCAGAAGAATAAGGTGGGCATGTAGCACGTATGGGTGAGGGGAGAGGTGCATAAAGGATTTTGGTGGGGAGACCTGAGGGAAGGAGACCACTTGGAAGACCCAGGCGTAGATGGGAGGATGATATTAAAATGGATCTTCAAGAAGTGGGATGAGGGGCATGGACTGGATTGATATGGCTCAGGATAGGGACAGGTGGCGGGATCTTGTGAGTGCGGTAATGAACCTTCAGGTTCCATAAAATGCGGGGAATTTCTTGACTAGCTGACGACCTGCTAGCTTCTCAAGAAGGACTCTGCTCCATGGAGTTAGTTAGTTAGTTATTTATTATACTGACCCCTTGCAGCAGAGGCCTTCTTGAGTAGCTGATAGTCGGTCAGCTGGTCAAGAATTTTGACTTTTATGGAAACAATGGTTAATGCGGCTGATTGTTACTTTACAACCTATATATATATAAGCAACCTTAACAGGTTCTGACTTACGTTTTAAGCAGCGTTGTTCATATCTCTGCTGCATCTTCCTGTTACTGGTGACAGGAATTCCGATGTACGAAGGCTGCCATAGCCTTTAATAGCACGCAGTTTTGAGTTTCGTAATGATTGGTTATTTGTTTCGGAATATTTATTGGGACACACACACAGAGCATAATTACAGTGGAACCCGGTTATAACGACATCGGTTTATGCGACACTTCGTCTATAACGCAGATATTGTGTGGTACCAATTAATTCCTGACGGTTAACCATAACATTATACTCCTAGGTTATAACAACACTCGTTTATAACGACACAGAATATTGAGTCCCTTTCATGACGTTATAACCGATTTCAACTCTACATAGCAGTCCTGCGGTTGTGGATGCGAATGTGAACAGTGTTAGACATGGTGTTAGTATTATAAAACACTGCATTTGACTTTATCGGCTGGCAAAATTTATTTTTCATCTTGACAGCATTTCTCTGTAAGGCACATGCTGCTTACTTTCGGCCTTTTAGTTTTTTTGTCCCTGAGATTGAGCGATAACATTTATGCTTAACATATGCAGTATATTATCCAATCAGGAATTTATCTCAAATTTTCTTTCACCCACCCACTACCCAATGGCGCAACAGCCCCTAGTGGGCCAGGGCCTTGTCATTATCAAGGCTTCACGATCTCACTCAGACACACCACACTCGGTAGGACTCCTCTGGACAAGTGATCAGCCCGTCGCAGAAGCCTCTACTTGATACATAATATTCACAAGAGACACACATCCATTCCCACGGCGGGATTCGAACCCAAATCCCAGCAAGTGAACGGCCGCAGACCTGCGCCTTAGACCGCACGGTCACTGGGATCGGCCTCGAATTTTCTTTGCTGTAATATAATGCAGACACATTTCGGTTTTACGAATTTTTAGCAGTGTTATAATCTCTCTTGATAGATTAACGTGAGCAGGCCTGTATCAAAAAGTTGATTGATATGCGGCTTATTGAGAGTGTAGTAACTGTTTGGCCGTCATCAGTGGGGCTTGATCTGTGGCCATAACATACACCCTGCATATGGATCGGAAATATCATTAATCTTCATTCACTCCAACATTCGAGATCTGATCTATTCTTGTTTCAGAGTTGGCAGTCCTGAATTAAATCCCAGAGTAAATTGTCAGTTGATTCGCGTCTTCCGAGATGTGGCGCTGTGTCGCTGGTTTAATTCAAAAGGCACTAGGTTTCTTCGAAACGTCAGGAGCCACTCACCGAACGACACAACGTCACGTCCCGGAAGTACCCGCATAACACCCAGTGTTGTCGGCTGCCCACGACTTCTTATTCGGTATAATGACAGCTACTTTCCACACATACGGAATCCGCTATCTCTGTCCGCAGCATTCTGACGCGCCCTGTCCCCTTCATTTCTTTTTTATGCACTGAAACAAGATGTCCTGCTACCTAGGCGGTATACGAGTTCTGTACTTGTTTGAAATTTAGAGGTTAAGAAGAACTGTCCGTGAAGATTAGGTATGTGTAATCGCCCTGACCCCCGACACTCTAAGCAGCCACCTGCATAAGTTTCTTTTTGTTGGCTAATATCGCATTACCTCTATGCACCTGCTACCCCGCTAACCTCCAAGTAACACGCTTGAAATATGTCCGTGCTCTTAACGTCAGAAGGAAAAGACGGAGAAAAGCCTGTGATTTGTATCTGGATATTTTATTTCGTATGGATACCGTAATTTATGGAGAAATAAATAATTTACGGAACCATATAAAAATTATTGTAAAAGTATGGAAAAGTATTGGGCTTGCTTCAAATCATACTTGTCCGTAATGGGGCACGAAGGCGTGATTGCGATATTCTGTAACTACTGGCCAAGTGCCCGTCATATAACGGGCCGCCATGATATTCATGCTGCCATCTGGTTGTGCTATGTTCTATTATTTGCTCGATGCTCAACTATTTCCTTGGACTCGGCACGTCCTCACACGGAACCAGGGTGTGACACACACCAAGGAAGAGCAGCCAACGTGCCCGTCATACGGCGTGCCGACATAATATCCACTCTACTGTCTGGTTGTGCTACATTGTATTATATACTCAATGCTCAACTGTTTCTTTAGCCTCACCTCGTACCCCACGCAGAACACACACTGTTTTTTATGCTTCATGCTGAACTGTTACCGCGGCCTGAGCGCGTTCCTCACAGACAACTAGGGTGTGACTCACACACCCACACGAAATGTATTGTATATATGGAGACTACGTATGTGCCTGTCAAATTTGGGGCTGCAATAATATTTATGCCCTAGCCCTCGACATTTTTTTGTCGTTTATTTCTTTATTCTTACATCAAACCAATCGTTAGTTTCATCTACCGGATTGCTACCATCTGGTTATGCTATGTTGTATTATATGCTAGATGCTCAACTGTTTCTTCAGCCTCACAGAAAACAGTCTTTTTCAACCTCTGTCTTTACGATGGCAACGTGGTGTGGCTCACTCGCACTGTAACACAAGGATATTACATAAAACAAATAAGAAAGCGCGGATGCTGGAACAGTCTTTAGGCCTACTGGTGTTTGTGCAATAAATTCTACTAATATGCTTGTGCTGCGATCTGTTGTCGCTTGTTTATAATTAATCTCTGAAAGAAGATTCTGCTGGAACTAGTGAATTATTCTACATGGTAGTAATACGAAACTCCCTTATTGAATGTTACTTACGTACACTTAATTATTCACAACATACCACATTGCATAATGGTATATAAATTAAGCGATAATTTATTATGAGTTATGCAACGCACACTGAAATAACGCGTAATGTGACGCATTACTTACGTAAAATGTGTGTGGCATTACATTCAGTGTTGCGTTTGGACATTTCAGAGACTGATCTTCCCAGCTGTAAGACTGTACAAACTAACAAAGTTAACTGTATTGAATGCAGAGTACCTAATTGATTTTGAGCTTTGAACCCCGTGTTCAATTTTGTATGTCTTCCAGAGCGCCATATAAGGTTTATCCAGAACATACAAAGACACTCTTCGGAGATGTTACGCACTGAAAAGAGAGTATAGTGCGAACAGGCATTAAATTTTAAAGGCTTGTGGTTAGAATATATACCGCCAGATTTTTTAACATTAATAATTCTGAATTCTGCCCACACAGTGTAGTTATGGTTTCCCTATGATTCTCACAATACACAGCGATTTTCTTTTTTCCTAAACGGCATTAACCAGTTGGTCTTTGTAATGGAAGCACAATGTGTTCTCTGTAAGGTATGAACGGAATCTTTTTGTAGTAATGTATATCGATTTTAGTTCGATTCAGTGGCAGATATAACGCCCCTACGGACCCCGAGGCGCGGGGTTCCGTCTGTCAGTGGGCCTTCCAAACGTACATAATACTAAACTTTTGTGGGTTCTTGAGTGCTGGAGTCCGTTCCTCTGACAGAAGGCTGTATTCCGGAACCCCTGTTATGATATCTGAGACTGACGTCACTAATAATTATAGGGGAACCCCCGATGATCGAATCGCGGGGGGTCCCCGTAATTTTTTGATACCAGGCCAGTTAATTTTTTAAGTTATGAATAATTTTTGTTTATAAATTGCTTTTTATGTATTGTGTAATTTGTATTAAACTATACATTGCACAGAAAAAGCAATTTATAAACAATTTTATTAATAACTAAAGAAAGCTAAATCAAGTACAGAAGAATAAATAAACGCAGCAACGGAAATATAGTGCCAAGTACGTGATCATGACGGGGCCTACATCGACGTACTTTGAAGTAGACAGTAATTGCTCGACTAACATTAGACTTTTTTAAAAATGAATTAATAATGGGTTTAAAAAAAACATAAAAAGAAGAGGATAAGTTTAATCGTCATTTTAATATTAATTAGGAAATAGCATCCTAAATTTTTAAATTTTAAGTTTTAAATTATACACCACACCATTTGTGTTAAATTACACACCACCAAGAATGACAAGTCGAGTGTAATTTATATATTATAATCACTTGAGAATCTTGCAAAAATTTACATTTTTACCTTCAGTTTTAAGTTTTTGTATGAAATACACACTTGATGATGATCGGCTTGATCGAAACATGTGTGGTTGAAAAAATACTGATAAATACAGGTTGTGTCAGACGGAACACGTAGTGCTATTTGTGTAAGTTGGTGCCATTGCACATCAACTTTTTCCATGAATAGCATCTGACTGACTGACTCTATCGCCATCTGTTGCATGTTACCCCTACTACAAGTGCTATCTCCTACCGAAAAATGAATTGTCTCATTAACAAAAACTTTCGAGACTACAGAACATACTTTTTGAGCATACGTCTGTGTTCTACTGAAATCAGAACAATTTTAACACACATTCGTGAGTGTATATTACCTGTACTGTATTTTTAGCCATTTAATGGGCCCATGTTTCACAGTTCCTTACCAAAATGCGTGTACGTTAACCAAACTACATCCGAGCGCATTTGAGTAACGATACAGCTTTAAACTGGTACATCTGAGCGCATTTGAGTAACGATACAGCTTTAAACTGGTACATCCGAGCGCATTTCATTAACGATACAGCTTTAAACTGGTACATCCGAGCGCATTTGAGTAACGATACGGCTTTAAACTGCTACATCCGAGCGCATTTGAGTAACGATACAGCTTTAAACTGCTACATCCGAGCGCATTTGAGTAACGATACAGCTTTAAACTGCTACATCCGAGCGCATTTGAGAAACGATACAGCTTTAAACTGCTACATCCGAGCGCATTTGAGTAACGATACAGCTTTAAACTGGTACATCCGAGCGCATTTGAGAAACGATACAGCTTTAAACTGCTACATCCGAGCGCATTTGAGAAACGATACAGCTATAAACTGCTACATCCGAGCGCATTTGAGTAACGATACAGCTTTAAACTGCTACATCCGAGCGCATTTGAATAACGATACAGCTTTAACAGGTACATCCTAGCGCATTTGAGTAACGATACGGCTTTAAACTGGTGTTTTGAATGTACTCCTTTCAAATGTCGATCTACCGAGCCATACTGATATTTTCGTGATATTACTCAGGATTATACCTCGGTATTAATTTAAATTGTAACTTTTTACTTTGAATATTCGTCCTCAATCAACATTTACAATAATTTTGCCATCTCAATCGAAGCTGTATCAATTCCGTAGTTTAAAACGTCAGTTAAGTAACGTATAATCAATCAAAGTTACGAGCGTTAGTGACACGCAGTGTACAGGGCGATAATTGTGTGGTTTGTTGCCTTAGTGCGACTAATTACATTTCCATGTTGTGTCGCCTGCTGATTCTAGGAACCGAGGTGACAGAGAGATGGAACACATAAAGGACAGGACAGATACCATCTGTGCTTATGATGTTCCGTCACTGTCCCAGCACAGCAATTATAAGGCTACTCTTCTCTGTAATACAACACAAAA